>CM077350.1:75592156-76192156 GCA_039655645.1 Ammopiptanthus mongolicus | reverse complement strand
GGAAATGTTTTCAGTGAAAACATTTTCACTAAACTCAACTAAACGCATTTTCAAGCTCATTTTCTATTTTCATTGAAAATGAAAACAGGAAATGGTCAAACTAAACAGGCCCAACTTTGAATTTCTTAGTACACTATTTCCTATTTTTAATATATAACTAATAAATAATTTCATTTATATCAATTTACTATACCATAAAATTAATGAATTTTTACTAACATCATAACAAATGATGCTTTGTACTATAAATGGGTTAATGACTAATGATGATTTTAAACTATTGGATGATTACCAGGAGGGGTTGAAGAGATTTTACTTCTCATAACTTGTAGCTTTTCAGTTAAAAGTTGTATTCTCATATCTTTGTTATGGAAAAAAGAGGTGAGCTTGTCCATAAAGTGAGAAAGTAAAGATGTAATAACCCTTGATTTAATTTGAAGTGAATCGTAATCTTAATCAACTAATTGACTTAAGGATATATACACCCTTACTTGCTCAATTTACAAACAATTCACTTTAGAGGAGCATTGTATCTAAGTGACTGTCAAAGGGGGAAAATGCTCAACAAACATCCATGCATAACTTTGGGTATAAAAGGGTTAATGTATGCATGCCTGATGCAACTCGTGTAAGTGTGTTATTATCTTGTTATTTATCAAAACTATTTTTCTATGTCTTTGGTTGATTTTATAGGTCGGGTGTTCCAGACGGTCAACCCAAATTGTTGCTTTCCCTGATCCCAGACTACCCAATGTTGAACTTCCTGCTTACTACTTCCATATATGTTGCAGTAAGTAAACAACACAAAATGGAAAGATTTTTTATGTTGATTTTTTTCTGATTTTAATATTCTACTTGCCTGCAGATTTCTTATAGGCTCTTTGACCTCACAAACACACTGAAAATGGCATTTGTGCCCAGCAAAGATGACAAGCGTCTCATATACAATATAATTACAGCTTCAACGATCTCAGTTATTTTATATTCTTTGTCCTTTGTCTTCCTTAGGATACCTCAAATGTTGGTAAGTGTTCTTACTCTTTATCTGATCTGAGTCAGTTAATTATCCTTAAATCTAAGCCATTTGCCGTCAATTAATGCTAAGTTGATAATATGTTCATACTTGCTTCCGTACACAACACCTAGGCACACACATGTATATGAATGCACATCAGACATGGGCATGTGTAATTAAGAACATAATTTGGTGGTAACCCAGATGGTATGGCTGGTAAGAAATGTTTGCATGCATACTCTAAATAAGCTGTGATGCTTCTGATGTTTTATGGGACAATTTTGTAAGTGCCAATAATGTCTGGAATTTGTTTTCTAGCAAATTGGGAAGCTATGCGTTAATGTGTTTGCAAGTATAAATGAAATGCAGCCCACTTGTGTAGAACAGTTTAAATTCTTTCATTTTATATTTGCATCTTAATTGCATTATACGTCTATCTAATGCTCACAAATTCGCAGGTTTGAGAATTAGAACACGTGTAGTATATATTATTGCAAGCTTCTATGCCAATTTCCTATGGACACGGAAGAATACTGTGCAACTGCTACGATTGGGTATTCAAGCAAAATCTTTACCAAAAGATGCTTGTCTCTTTTTTGAGTTACAAAGGGAAAAGTGAAACATTCTAATATGCTAATAGCTGCAGTTATAGGCAATTGGAAGTTGTATAGGTGAGAGGGCAGCGGATGGCATGTCTATTTTTAGTTGTGCAACTTCATTCTTTTTTGTCAGTGATGTAAAATCACGCTTGTAATACCATCTACCGTTATGTCAAATAGTGCGTACGATTTTATAGATAAATGATATTTGTACATAAGTCTTTAAACTGCTTGTTTGAGACATAAAAGTAAAGAGAAAATGTTAAGAATGCTTATTTTTCTTGCTCTATTACTCGGGGTTAAAAATGATGTAAAAAAAAATAATGTGCGAATACCATTGCTGGATTTTTTAACTTCCAATCTCTCATCAAACTTGATTTTAACTTCCAATCTCATGAAACTCAATTTTCTCAATTTTGTCCGAAGGAACCAATACAATACAACACTATAACTTCCTTCTGCCAACATAGAAACTGCGGCCGCGGCGGCATCTACAATGCTCCCGGGAGAAAAGGGAGCATGCTATTTACCTTAAGCATGAACTGTTGGATGAAGGTAAAATTTGATCGACGGCTGTGATGCTTTATTGACAAGCTGCTCAACTAGTTGAGTATATGAAAAGCTGAAAATTAGGATCATAAGTCTTTCTTCGTTTTTATCTTTTTCATAGAAGTCCAACCCCAACCCAAACGCTATTTGTCTCACCAAAGATGGTTGGGGTGGAAGGAGGGCCATTTTTGCAAATTTAAAAATTAGGCATTTTATAAATAACGTAAAAAGGGTTAAACTGATTAAAGTAGCTGTAGCATGATCATATGTATCTATATTTGGAAAAATTGCTTCTAGAACTTGGTAAATCCAAATAATACCACAGCTACTTTACATTATTGGGAAAGTACACGCAAACATGCTAAGGTAAAACATTGGCAAATTATAATATAGCATTTTCTGTAAACAGCACGGGTTCACGGGATATCTGAAGCAGCAAAAATTAAGTATTTGGTCATTTACTAGTGATAGACGCTTGGGAAAAAATGGTTTTAGTACGAGTATGTGATCTTTCCTTGATATTTGCACAAATCAGATTCAACAACCATTTCAACCAGAGTTTTATCACAGAAAGCTGCAAGCGAAAGATAACATTTTCATTGATAAGTATATCAAGTTGAATGTCAAAATAAAGTTTGGTAAATTGCAATTACAAAGCAAGCTTCAAGAATAACATCCTGCAGACCAATTTGACAGCGACGAAAGAAAGATGATAGATAGCGCTTCCCACTTGAGTTTCTATTTTCGGGTGATACATAAACTAAAGGACATTAGCTTTCAAATACCGTGAACTAAAAGCTGTCTGGTAACTAGATGGAGTAAATGCATTCTGGCAAGCAGAAATAGCAGCGACAGAAGCCAAAAATTGCCTTCTTTATAAACATTTGCATGCGATTCTCCATCAAAATATATGAACAATGTCATATGCAAATCTTTATTTTGTCAAAGAAACACAACATAATAGCAAAACTCAGGCATGATATATATTTAATGGAAATTACATTTTGAAAGGCTGTGTTTTAGTAGGATGCCACTAATCTGGGGCAACTAGTGTCTAGACAACCATATAGCAGTATAGCACCAGTGGAATTGGCAAGTTGTCAATGGCTGTTCAAAAGCAAAAAAATTTTTGCAACATTTTATTCGGAAATTTGGTTCCTACAACTTGAATTTAGGATCTTTACTCAAATCCCCAATTAACCCTAGATTTTTCACATTTATGAGTGACTTTCCGTTGCTATTTTGAAAAAAACTTGATTACTCTTAGATGCTAGTCATATAAGTACTACATTTGTCACAACTATATGGATAAAAGGCGGCCTAGTGTACGAGGCTCCCACTTGGGGGGTCTGGGGAGGATGGATGTACGGAGCCTTCATAAGGCAGCAACCTTACCGTAACATCAAGGCCCACCCTCTTGTAACAACTTTATGGCATTGAATAAATTAGATTTGTGATCAAACTTCACCTAGTATTATAAAAGAGAAGGATATGTCCAGAACAGCACAAATGACTGCAGAAGTTTAAAAAAGAAAGTTAAAATACTGAATGCTATATGTATATATATATATATATATATATATATATATATATAGAGAGAGAGAGAGAGAGAGAGAGAGAGAGAGAGAACACAAACAGCAACAGAGATAGAGACATTACAATCTAAATACAATGCATGTTGCTCAACCAAAAAAAATATAATGTATGCCAAACAGATCACATAAGGTCTACAAGAGACACTAACAAGACCTCTTTGAAAAATTTCACAAATCTTCCTTACTTGACATTTCAACATAACATAAAAAAGGGATTATGCTAATGTTAAAATATAAAATAAGGGAGGATCGAAAATTTCGAAAACAAGAGCGGTCTGGTAGAGACCAGTTAGTAGCAGTCCAAGAAGATGGGCCTAAGACCTGGAGGGTTCACACCAGGAGAAACAAAAATAATTTAGGCCAGGACACGTAGGCCATTCTGTTATGATGCTATTCTTTTACGATTTCTAACTGCATGTGGGGACCACCGATAGAGAAGAGAAGTTAGTTATATGGAATGGAGAGAGCTAGGGAGAGGTAGACTTTCTGTTTTTCGTTTCTGGCTATTAGCATGGACAGAGAATTTCTCATTGGGTAGGGGGTTATACTTTTCGGTGTAATTCTGCTACTGTTACTCATTTCTCAATTCAATAATACAAAACTTACTTCCGGTTTTCATCATGGTCCATGTAATTTTATCAAACCTCAAGAAACTCTGCGTAATTTAGTAGATATTTATGTAAATTTTGCATTGGATAAACTCCCACTTCTCTATCTTAAGTTTATTTTCTCCCTTATTGGCCATAGAGAAGGCCTCTTTTGGCATTCTGTTTGATATTTAACAATTAGTTTACCAATGTTGATCAAAATTTCCAATTCCAAACACAGGTAACAGAACAACTATAAATATATGCAGAAGTTGGCATCTTTTTAGGTATGCAAATGATATGATAAGCAAGTTGATCCTTTTTTTAATAGAAAAGAAAATTTAATTTTCCAGTGTACAATAGCTGGCTGATGGAGTAGACACTAACTTGATTAGGTAATCAAAAGTTCATTCCCAATAAATTTAATACCAAATTTTTTATTTGACGAGTAATAGCAAAGTTAAACAACTGAATAATTTAGAGAATAAATTTGCTAAAGATAGAGACCACAAAATCAAACATGTCTAAAGGAGATCACTCAATTTGCATTGAAGTCATAATTGTTTTACTAAAAAGATTAAACTTGATTAGATGGTGTCCTTTTTCTCTTTTCTCTTTTCTAATAGATGATGGTATTCTTCTCTATGTGACAGTTCAAGCTATTATTTCGAATTGACTCAAAAAAAGAATAATGAAAATACTGTGTTAATGAAGTGGCTATATTCAAGATGATAATGGAAAACAAATTGTTGCTTTAGTCAATGCTGTAAAAGTTGGTATGGCTGGGATCATTGAATAGGCATGGAGATCTTATACTCTGATCTCATCTCCTTGAAGACGAGTTAGATTCTAGGAGGATCATAGGCCATTGGGTTAGGGATATTTGCTTTATGGAGGCTGTTCCTAGCATCTATTGTCTTGCTTCCCAGCATTTTTCTCCATCCTGAATTTCTACAGCACTCAAGGTTCAGATATTTTTTGAAACTTTAATATCTGTTGTCCTCTGTTTGTTTACTTTTCTACTGTTCTTATCTAACAAACTTCTTTTATCAAACAAGACGTATGTCATATACTAACCATGTCCAAAGGAAAAAAATAAAAGGAACAAAAAGAGAACCTACCATTAGGCCACCTAGAAAACCGTCAAGCAGCACTCGATTCCAGGAGTCAAAGTATGAGTGGATTGAAAATCTGGCTTTTGCTACAAGCCAAAGTGAAGTAACTGCCATAAGAAGGAAGTAAGACAAATCCTTTCAAGCCTGTGAACCCAAAAATTCCAGCAACAACTCCACCAACTATAGACAAAAAAGTTCGGCTCCAACACAGGCAGGAAATATTTGGAAGATGAACACTAGATAAGGTTAAACAGCAGTTTTATTTTTAATTTATTTTTTATTTTCTCCCCTCCTTCCCCTCCTCTTTTCTAAGAGTGCTCTGTATATCCATCATGCACACTGATGACGATTTGCACATAGAATCATGCCATCCATACTGACAAGGGTGGAGCCAAAAATTTAGTTTAAGGGGAGCCACACCAAATCAAACATATATTAACATGAAGAAAATTTAGTTTGAAGGGGGCTCGACCAAAGCAAACAAAAAGAATAACATGAAGACAATGACAAAGTTTGGGGGGGGGGGGGCAATTACACACCCATGTCCCCATCCCTCAGCCCCTGCATACTGAAACCACTGCCTCAAATAATTTTGGATTTCCAGCTGTTCTCACCATTTCCACATAGAATCACACCATACCATCCATAATCAAACCACTACCTAAAATAATTTTGGATCTCTCTCTCTCTCTCTCTCTCTCTCTAACTCTCTAACAAAAGCACCCCTGCTGTGTCCATCCTAGATATAATATGCTCCTAACAAAATGAATGTATTCAATACAATAATAAATACATCTGCTGTCAAAACTAAAAACAAACCTGTAATAGATAACTTTCATGTTGCTTTGCATATTCTCTGCATTAAAAGACAGTAAATCATTCACTCCATCGCTTGGTTTCTTATCTGATGAACCTAACTCAAAATTTCCAGCCATGATATCTGCCTTCTCTACTTTGATAATATGTTTCTGTAAAGGGAAATAGAATTCGATGATTTTGGAGAAAATAAATAAATCAACCTGTTGTATTTTCATATAAATATATCCATAACTATTCTGCTGCTTTTCATAATAAGTAATTCCAAAGGGAGCATGATCCGATGCATTCCATTGAAGTCATGAATTCCTTCCTAAGTACATTCATTAACAACTAACAAGTAGTCTTAGGTGATGTTGGAGTTAGCGAGTTAGTTTCTTGTCCGGCCCAGGTCTCTCCCTTTACCACCCCCCCCATCCAAAAAAAAAAATCAGCTAAACGGTGTTCAAGTAAAACTTCTAAAGGCAAAATAAGTTGATTGGTCCTATACGTTTATTTAATTTTTCACATCGGTCCCATAAGTTTTTTTCTTCAAATTGGTCCTACATGTTTCATTCCGTTTCCACATTAGTCCTTTCCGTCAATTTCGACCTAACATCGTCAAATAAAGAGACACGTCACACACTAATATCGTGCCACGTCAGTTCAAACTAACGGCGTTAGGTCAAAATTGACGGAAAGGACTAACGTGGAAACGGAATGAAACGTGTAGGACCAATTTGAAAAAAAAAAAACTTATGGGACCGATATGAAAAATTAAATAAACGTACAGGACCAATCAACCTATTCTGCCAACTTACTACGGAAAAATAAACAGAATAAAATGGTAAAAGCAGGGGGCACCACAAATATAACTTGTTAGACCTCTCATATAGGCTAGCTAGGCCCATTAGAGCCTATATTAGGACAACTCCTCTGACCAGGCCAGGCCAGCCAATTAAGTTTCAGATGGCTAAAATTTGGCCAGGCTGGCCCTGTATAAGGCCCACGGGCCTGCCCAAATACACAAGTTAGCTGTGAAAGACAAAATAATTAATTAGATTAGGCCCTGAAAGTCATCGGGTGGCCGAATTTCAGCCTACTTTGAGTCAGAACTTATGAGGCTTGACATAATAATCGTATCTGGCTATAAAAGCTTAGCTATAAATTGTTCATGAACCAACAATCAACAATCAAAGTCTTTTCTCACTAGGTTGGGTCGATTACAAGGATAAAATGATGCCAATGTGCTTTACTAAAAACCAAATGATCCGGTAGGACATTAAGATCTAAATCCTTCCTAGTGGTTTCATCTAGAGTTTTTCTTGGTTTTCCTTTCCCTCTAATTATGGGGCTATTCTCCATCTGATCAAGTCTTTTAACCGAGGCTTCTATGGGTCTTCTTCTGACATGTCCAAATCATCTTAGATGCAATTCTACCATATGTTCCTCAATAGATGTCATTCCTACTTTCCCTCTAGTATATTCATCCAGCGCAATATTCCCATCTCTGCCACACTCAATGTAAGCTCTTGCTGGCACTTTATTGCCTAGCATTCAATACCATACACCATCGTCTTTTTTAGCTTGGTAGGTACCATCCTATCACAAATAACATCTGAAGCATTCCTTCATTTCATCCACCTAGCTTGAATCCTATGATTTACTCTCCGTCTATTTCTTCATCACTTTGTATGATAGATCCAAGGTACCTAAGCTGTGTGACTTATGTTATGAGGTGATCTTCAATTTCCACGTCTAAGCTTGTGCCAACGGGGGTCTTACTAAACTTGCATTCCATATACTGTTTTACTTCTGCTTAAACGGAAGTCGTGTGATTCTAGAGCTTCCTTCCATAAATCTAGTTTATGATTTATGCCCCTATCTCAATTCCCCCACCAGGACTATGTCATCTGCAAAAATCATGTACTGCAGTACTGGTCCCTGAAAATATACCTCACTTTCTATTTGTTCCTTGATTTAAATTATATTATGATTCAATCCTTTCAAACTTGTTTCACATTACTCTTTTTGCTATACTTGTAGTGCTAGGGACTAACATGGAGTGAGTTTGAATGATTCAAGAAATGAACTATTGTACACAATTTAAATTAGAGACTAAATAGTGAGTGACGTATATTTCCAAAAAGCTCAAAATACCATTGTATTCAGAGTAGAACGCAGTTGCTATATGTACCAAAGAAAATGCAATTTCAAATAATTCTATACTCGTGCAAAATGTGTAGTTCAACAATCAATGCTAAACATTGAGAATCCAGATCTAACATACAGCTATGTACAGTTTCGCCGGTCACATAAACATCGATGTTTGATGTTCGATGTTGAAACTTCAACATGATGCATGAGACGTAATTTTGTTGAAAGGTAGTACTCGACTAGAAATTATTAATTTAACTCAACATAGAATTATGCGAAATATAGTGCAATCTCTTTATTTGAAAATAATCGAATGGTAGCTAATTGCAAGGTACTGAAATTGTGAATTGTGATCAGCTTCTGATAAAATGTCAAAACCGGTTTAGTTGATTGAATCGAATCGAATCGAATCGAAAATTCAAACCGAACAGTCTTACACTTCATAGTTCGTAATCACATTCGGAGTAGATTTGAAATTGCAAATTAAAGAAAAGAAAAATATCAGCATAAAATCCCTCACATATCAAAGCAGGAAAATCGATCGAACTATAAACGAAGAAGAATCAGATTCCTGATACTATTGTGAATGGAAATACAAAGAAAATTGCGCAATGAAGATATCGAGAAGAAGGATTCACGGGTGAGATTAGCAAAGAGCTTACCTAACAATGTAGACCTTTTTCCCAGAGCGGCGAGCGAGAGCGGCAAACAGCTCTGAAGTGAAGGCTTTGCTCCTCTTTGAGTCTTTTCGGTTATGCCATGATTGTGATTTGTGATTCATATATACATAACCGTCAAACCATGTTTGCAATCAACTCAATAACTCATCGCACAGCAATTTCCCGTAATCAAAATTATAAAATCAAATGCATCAATATCTTATTAAAAATATATCATTGGTTAAATTAATCATGTACATGACACTGATTTGGTAGCTATACATGAAATATTTTTTGAAATCGGTCCTTCGTCTTTATATGTACAATTTTTTCAATTTTCTCATAAACATATATAATTCATTTTAATAATTCAGCTGAAAATATTTTTTTAATAATCATATACATATGAGCTTAAAAAAAACAATCATTTACATTTAAATATTCTTAGTTTAGATTAGAGATATATACAGATTATGGAGATAACATTCCAAATGTTTTATTGGTACATTTTTAATTATTTATAGCAAATACTAGGTTTGTTATATGCCGGAAAATAAAGTAATTTAAAAGAGTTTAATTGGTATGCACTATCAGTTTAAAGTTTTTTACACTGTCAATCAATCAGAAATCATGCTATATATGACTTTTAAGGTAATTAGGATAAGAGTCAAGCATTTTATGTGATATGGTAAGTTATGATTGATTGACAATATAAAAAATATTTACAGTGACAATATATATTAATTAAATCCAATTTAAAATATCCTTTCCACCAAAAACAATAATATTTCAAGAAATACATTAAATATATCCATGAATAAAAGATGAAGAAAGAGGAGCACAAAAAATATATGAAGAAAGGGTTTCATGTGATATTCATTTTGAATTTGGTTTTTATTTGTGATAATTATTTTAAATGAGTTTAATTGCTATACATTGTCAGTGTAAAGTATTTTTACATTGACAATCAATTAGAAATCATGGTGTATATGATTTTTAAGGTAGTTAGGATAATAATCTAACACGTTAGCTTATATGGCAAATTCTGATTGATTGTCTGTGTAAAAAATCTTTACACTGATAGTGTATACCAATTAAATCCATTTTAAATTTGGTCTCTATATATGACAATTATTTTAAATTTAATCTCTATCATATGATGATATTATAATCCAAATAAACGGCAAGTATCAAATTAAAAATAAATACGATTTCACAATGTTTCACATCTATAAACCAAATTTTAAATTAGTATGACATATAAACTAAATTATTTTCAATCTACACATGACACAACATGCCATTTTACACAAAGTAGGTAAATGACAATGTAAGTAGAAGATAATTTCGATATTAATTTTGTGTGAATTTAATTCTTGAAATTATAAATTTTTTATCAATTTAAGTTCTAATAGATGAATTAGACTGATTAAGGTTTGAGAATTTTAAAAATATTTTTGAAATTTAGAAAATGTGACTGATGAAGATAAGACGACCATCGGATTTAATGGACGAATTGGAATTTTGCTCAAACTTTATTCTTTTTGGCATTGCGGTCATGTGTGGTTGCCGGAAAACCTCTGTTCAAATTCGAAGTTCGGAAACAGCGTCAAGAAAAGTCGTCACAGACAGTAGCGGAAAGAAACACATATTTCTCTATTTCAAGGTGATATTCTCGCAATTCTTAATTGCTTTGCAGAGCCTCACAACCTATTCAACTGGAAAAAAGATTATGGAGTGAGTTTTAAGCTTAGTCTGTTTTCTCTCACTGGGATATTAGCTTCTGTGGTCTAAATTTTAAAGCTTTAACTTTTACTTCAATATAATAATAATGTATTTGAGAGATGGGTGTTCCTTATTGTTAAAAGCGCGCAAGTCTTCAATCCCATTTGTGCTCAACACAAACCCAATTTTCAATCTTGATAAACCCCAACTCGAACCAACTCATGTACCTTCTGTTGAAGAGTGTCAAGTGGTGAAAAGATTGAAACATGAACGAGATATTGTATTGGCACTTGAATACTTCAAATCTTTGGCCAACTCTAGAGCTTTCAAACACACCCATTTGACATATCAGATCATGATTGAGAAACTTGGAAGAAATAGTGAAATGGATGGGGTTCAATATATTTTGCAACAGATGAAGCTGGAAGGGATACCTTGCTCTGAAGATTTATTCATATGTGTTATGGATTGTTATAGGCGAGCCGGGTTGGCTGATCAAGCCTTGAAGATGTTCTATAGGATCAGTGAATTTGGATGTAAACCCACAGTGAAGATATACAATCATTTATTGGATGCATTGCTTGGTGAAAATAGGTTTCATATGATTAGTCCTGTTTATAACAACATGAAGGGGGAAGGATTGGAGCCAAATGTATTTACATATAACATTCTTCTCAAAGCTTTGTGTAAGAATGGGAAGGTAGATGGAGCTCGCAAGTTGCTCGTAGAAATGTCGAATAAGGGTTGTCCTCCAGATGCAGTGAGCTACACGACTTTAATATCTTCTATGTGTAAGCTTGGTGAACAAGAGAAGGCAAAGGAGCTAGCTATGAAATTTGCACCTGTAGTGCCTGTTTATAATGCTTTGATCCATGGAGTATGCAAAGAGTTCAAAGTTAAGGAGGCCTTTAGTTTGATGAATGAGATGGTGGGTAGGGGTATTGATCCAAATGTTGTTAGTTACTCCACTATTATTAGTTGTCTTTCTGATATGGGGAAAATTGACATGTCTCTTGCAGTGTTTGCTCAAATGCTTATTAGAGGATGCAGCCCCAATATTCATACATTTACTTCCTTGATAAAAGGTCATTTCTTGGGAGGGAGACTAGGTGAAGCTCTTGGCTTGTGGGATCGTATGTTTCAGGAGGGAGTTAAGCCCAATCTTGTCTCATACAACACTCTCATTAACGGTCTGTGCTCCAATGGGAATATGGCTGAGGCTGTATCTATTTGTAATCAGATGGAGAAACATTTTTGCCGTCCGAATGTGATTACATATAGCACTCTTATATACGGGTTTGCAAAATCTGGGAATTTGCTAGGTGCTTCTGAGACATGGAACAAGATGATAAATTGTGGTTGCCATCCTAATGTTGTGGTATACACCTGCATGGTGGATGTCCTTTGTCAGAATTGTATGTTCAACCAAGCTCATCGTCTTATTGATAATATGATCACTGATGGTTGTCCTCCAACTGTTGTTACATTCAATACATTTATCAAGGGCTTATGTGGGAATGGAAGAGTAGAATGGGCAATGCGTGTGCTTGATCAGATGGAGAAATATGAGTGTTTGCCTAATACCAGAACATATAATGAGTTGTTGGATGGCTTGTTTAGGGTGAACAGATTCAGAGAAGCTTGTGGACTTTTAAGGGAGATGGAAGAAAGGAAGGTGGAGCTAGATTCTGTCACTTACAACACTATCATGTATGGATTTTCTTGTCTTGGAATTCAAGAAAGGGTTTTGCAGCTTTTGGGGAAAATGTTGGTAAATGGAGTAAAACCGGATGCCATTACGGTTAATATAATTATTCATGCATACTGTAGGTTGGGTAAGGTTAGAACTGCCATCCAACTTTTGGATAAAATTACTGCAGGAAATGAATTATGTCCAGACATAATAGGGCATACTAGTATTTTGTGGGGTATCTGCAATTGGTTAGGCATTGAAGAGGCCATTGTGTATCTTCATAAAATGTTAAACAAAGGAATCTTTCCCAATATTGCCACTTGGGATGTGTTAGTTCGAGGCTTCTTTAACAACTTGGGTCATATGGGACCGATCCGCATCTTGGATGATATCTTGGGAAATGAATAGTGTGCAATTTTCAGCTTCTTTTGAGGTAGACTAATGGCCTTCAGTTATGGCAATTTTCAACAGTATGCCACAGATGACCACATTACCACATACCTAGTTTGGAGCAGGAGAAAGTGGGGAAATGAATCTGAGAGGTTAGAACACTTGGTGAAAATTCAATATCTTTTTGTGTTTGGGATATGGATAGAAAATGGATATAATCATTATGGGGAGGAAAATTCATTTTCAGGACCTGAATTTGGTTCTCTCTAAAAGTGGCGTAGAAGTGAACACAAAGTTGCTATGGCTAATGTAATATTTTTTATTCTTTTACTTTATTTGCTGAATTATCACATGTATTTTCTAATTTTGTCAGCCAATGCCAAGACATAACTTTTCTCCTAAATTGAAGATCATTGCCCCAAGGAACTCTCAGTCAAATTATACGAATTAGGTAATCCTCGCATTACTGGTTCCCCTATATGAGGATGTAAAGTGATTACATACCCCACTTCTTTCTTGACAAGGAATTAGTATCTTTATATCGGCTGTTCAATGATCTAACCTTAAATTAATACAAGGAAACGGAATGTCTCAATATGATCTTGTCTGATTATTAAATAGATTTTGCTATTGAGATGTTGAATCTCGTTATCAATTCGCAGTTATAGCTTGAAACACTGCACAAACCTGTTGTTTGAAATCCCCTGGTGCTCGGTGTCTAAGCTATATGTTAATCTGTAATGCAACACAAGCTAAGTATAATGCTTATTATAATTTGCTGCTCGAGAACAGCACAATAGTTTCAACTTTCAAGATTAAGTCTACAAAGCAGAGAGAATATAATCATGCTGCACTCTTTAGGTAAGATCTAGCTATACGTCCATCTGCACCCTTAGGGAAGAAGCCACCTGGGACATGTTCATCACCTCCACCATACACTATCCTCAATATTTCCTCTGGAGTCCTTGGATATGCAAGTGAATATTTGTCACCAGCAAGCACGTTTCCTGAAACTTTGCCCTCAGCACCTTCAAATCTGGGGACCTCAAGACCCTCATCTTTCAAACCTTTGTTTCCTAGCTTATTTCTAAGCTTTGAAATGCGATTTGTAAACTCTCCCACGCTTATTGCATATGGCAGTACCTTCAACTCCCGACGTTCGTATAGCATTGCTCGAATAACTGCATCTTGACCTGATTCTACTCCCAGAAGCCCTGCAACTAGCTGTAGTGTACATACAGAATCAAACAACGTGATAATGTGAATTGGATGACTTTAGTGTACTTGGTAGGGAAGGTAGAAATAGAGAGGATAGAGTGAAAATAGAAATGTTTCCTTGGTAGAGAGGGTGGAAAAAAAAGAAGGTGCATCTCATTTTTAACTATCTTACTTTTAGGTTAGGTGTGCTAGCTAATAGGTACATGAAAAATAGTTTTTTTTTTTTTTTTTTTGAACAATTCGCATTCCAAATTGTCATCCACTCCATTTTAAGTACTCCCTTCAAGTATAAAATATATCCTCATTTTTATCCCAATACATAGGAAATCATGATATCTTAGATGCTTTAGATAAATAGATTTGGTACACAAGTATGCAATTACGACACCAATTACAGATATTTCGTCAGAATGTGACATTTCCAATTAAAAGGCTTTGCCAACTTTCATAAAATACTAACTGCCCATTTCTTTGATAAGTTTTATGATCTTTGTACTTTTTATCTTATACAGGGGTACAATTTACAAAACACTAGTTATAAAATATTTCGTAACTTTCGTAGGGTTTGAGGCTTCACCTTCTTAGATGTGCCATCTTGCAACTCTGGATTGGCTCCAACATACCCAGTGAGGCCAACATATGGAATCACGTACGATGCAAGCAGGTAGTTGATGGAATTGGCATAGGGGTCAAAAGGAGGGTGCAGAGGTTGCCCAAAGGCACTGTCCATGACTTGAGCAAACGATTCCTTGCTTATATTCAGTAATGGCCTAGGAAACCCCTTCACAGTTCTCTTAATGGCCCTGCAATTAATGCAATAAATAAGGATGCATCATGCAAGCAATTCTACTTTAGAAGTCTTCCTTAGATCCAAAAACCATCAAATTATAAGCTGTTATTTTACTTAAATTGAGATAATCGAATTCATTTCAAAAGTGAAAACAAACACTTGGACAAAATTTTCTTTAACCTCAAATGTCCAACTTCCTGTAAAGCAAATTGGAAGATAACATCTTTAGTGAGTTGGTCCAGATTGGCCAATTTGCCACCAATGGGAGAGGGTCCTCCCTGGGCTAACTTTGGAGCAACACCATCCAATCCATGACCCGTTGCACCAAACAAGAAGAACTCAGCCTCCAAATATTCTAAGTTTAGAGGAAATTCCAAAAGATCAACATCAGACTTTGGGTTTGTGCTTACAATGAGCTCAGGAGAGTAATTAAGACTTTGGGATGTTGAGTGGAGGAAGAAGCAGGTTAGCAAAACAGCAATGGAAGCCTTGGCGGTGGCAGTGTGAAGTGCCATGTTTTAAGATCTCTTTATCAGTGAGGATACATATGTCACTGGATGACCCCATTCACACATGCAATGCACATATATAAGAGAAATGTGTTTTCTCTACTGTCATTTTGTTTCGTGCAATTGCAGCTGCACAATGCAATGCCACGATGCATAAGGATGTGACTTGGTGTAACACATAGGGGTTGACACGTGGGGAAGATGTCACTCCTTGTTTATGAAGTTGGGTCAGCGGGATTAAATAGGCCGTACGTGCGGAGGGTTTGCCGCCTATCGATCGTGGAGGCAGATTGAATGAAATGAAAGAGTAAAACTGTGTTTCTATTTGCTTGGATTGTGCCTTCTTATTGGCTGATGGTGGGTACTTTTTTTTAAGGTATATTTTTAGAGATTTTTAAGTAAAAAAAATAATAATTTATATTTGATCACTATCATAAAAATTAATTATTTGAACACTTTTTTTTATATATCACATCAACATTTTATGAAGCTATTAAAAATAACTTTTCATTATAATCAAATTTTAAATTTCTTTTTTTTTTTTCAGATTTTGATTATATTCAATGTCAGAAACAAACAAATAAAAAAATCTTTAAAAGTACTTATATTTTTTTTAAAAAAAAGTGATTTTTCTTACAAAATTATCTCATCATTGTATACGAGATGTATTGGTTTACTTTGGGTTTGAAACATGAGTGTTTCACTTGGGAATGCATCTTCTCATAAATTTTTATGATATAAACATAATACCTTTAACACATTGTTTTGGATTTAAATTATTTCATATTAGTAAGTACTATAATAAAGGTTATGTTATAAGAGAGAGAGAGAGAAACATATAGAAAGGGATTACAGAATAACTCACCAATATTTGTGTAAGATCTACTAATTTTATTTTTATGTTGTTTCTCTCGTAATGTTAACTAACATGAGCTTGTATTAAAAAAAAACTAACATGAGACGATCCACAAAATTTAAGATAACCTCACAGTTTAAGTCTTTGTGTCTATTTTTTCCCTTCATATTTGATCACGTGAATACACCAGAGGACTCATCTCATGAGTTGAGATCCTTTCCATTTTCTCTATCCATTATTATAATTTTAGGTGTATAAATATGATAATATGACATTAAGTGGGGTCCAAATATCATTTATACACTCAAAATTATAATAATAGAACTCTTCATTTATTATAAAAAATGAAGAGGATCTTAACCCTATTTTCATTAACTAAACTTGCTAATTGGCGATTTTAATTTGTGTGGCTGCAAGTCGCAACCACTTTTATGGGGTTATGATCTCATACTATGAATTTTTTTTATGCCTAGTTAGAATTAGAATGGGAAGTGAAAGAAACTTTTATTTTTATTTTTTTTCCTGAAAAAAATTTATAGTTTTGGAGAGTGGAGAGAACCTCAAATGTCCAACTTCCTGGTAACCAAACTGCAAGATGACATCCGCGGTGAGTTTGTCCAGATTGGCCAATTTGGCTCCGATGGGTGGGGGTCCTCCCTGGGCTAACTCTGGAGCCACAGCATCCAATCCATGACCCATGGCACCAAACAAGAAGAATTCAGCCTCCAAATATTCTAAATTTAGAGGAAATTCCAGAAGATCAACATCAGATTCTGGGGCTGGGCTTTCAATGAGCTCGGAAGAGTAAGATCTTGGGATAAGGAAGAAGGGGAGGACTAGGGAGGTTAGCAAAACCGTAATAGAGGCCTTGGCTGTGGAAGTGTGAAGTTCCATGATGTTTTAATTAGGATATCTATTTTCTTGGTTCATGCATGTATATATAAACTAAAGGCAATTTTGTTTTAGATTCTGTAAAGACAAAATTATATTGGGAGAAAGCTCCTCTCACGTAGCTTTCAAAATAATTGTCTCGGAAAGCATTATTTTCACATTTACGTTAAAAATAATCTAAACCAAACAGACACTAAATCATTTTGGTTGATGCAGTTGCTCAAGGGTTGATAGCTGTCAGACGAAGTGTATAATGCCTTGATATCACCGAAATCTAAGTTGAGTCAGTTGAGTATTAGATCCTGAAATTTTGTTTGATTTTAGCTACCCTGCTCCCCAATAGAATTTTCAAGGCACCCAACCAATGTCAGCCAAGACAAATATTGGTATCAGGCCTCATCGGCAAGGCTATTGGATAATAAGGTTGTCTTTGAATTAGTCATAAAAATTGAAAGATAGGTTATTTTATTAATCGATAACGAATTTGTTTGCCTATGTTTTTTAAAAATAAATATTTTTTAAAAAAATATTTATGATATTTTTAAGATTGTTTTATTTAGGTTTTTTTTTTTTAAATAATTCTAAAAAATTGGTTTTAGGAGAAGCTAATTTTCTAACTTATGGAAAAAAAACATTTCTTCTAAAGACGAGAGAATCAATTTATAGTTTTTTATGATAAAATTATACCTTCAAATTTTATAAGATGATCATTAATATCCTCACACTTATTATTAAATATATTATTGAATCAAAATATTTTAAAATAAATATTATGAATATAGTAATTGTCAATTATATTATTAATTTCTAACATGTTTAAAAAATATACTTTTTTTATCCAAACATATTTATCGATTTTTTTTCATATCCTTTATTGTAAGTTCATCAAAAGAAAAATCAATTTTCTAAAATTACACTCAAACAACATAAAACCACTTTTCAAAGTAAAATCACATTTCAAACTGGTAGCCAAACACAAAATAACTTTTAATTTTACATAAATCACTTTGTTAAAAACGTTTATGGAGAATTGTATTTTTAAAAGTCAAAACAAACGGGCTTATAACTTAATCAAATTTATGCTTTGATCTCTGAAATTGTAACGTCATATCAATCTCATCCCTGGCATTAACGAAATTCTAAAATCGTCTCTGAAGTTGTCAAAAATTAATCAATCTAGTTCTTCCGTCAATAATGTCAGGAACTAGATTGATTGGGGTTGGGGAATATATTGATTAATTTTTTACAACTTCAATGACATTTTTGGAATTTCATTAATGTCAGGGACGAGATTAATACAATATTACAATTTAAGGGATTAAATTGGGGATTTTCATTTCCATGAAAATATCAGCATGCTCCCAACCTATCTTTTCCTAATTTAAACTTGTTCAATTTACAAAAAAAAGAAAAGGAATTTACCCTTGACTTGATTTTCTTTGTTGAGAAATGATGCTGGTTTAAGAATATCTAATATCCGCCTTGTTTTATTAACTCATCTTTTACTTGAAATTAATAGTAAATTGGTAATTTGTTGATCAAGTTTTGAAATTTATAGGAATGTGATAAATTATTTTTATAAATTATTTTTGGATAAGCTTTCCATAAACTCTTTAAATCGATCTCTAAATATTAGTAAACAACTCATTTAAGTCACTTTACCTCCAAAATGAGAGAATAAATATGTATTTAAAATTAAATCTTTTAATGGATGGAAATTTCGATACACTTCATTAAATTAATAACCATTAACGAACTTCCTTTGAAACCAACACACTCGTGTTTGGTGAGATTTTTCAGGTATTATAAAACCCCAATTCCGCCAAAGTACGGAAGGCCTCAAAATTTTTCCATCCCTTGAATGTCCAATAAACACCAGTACCATTATATTAATTATATGCCAGTTCAATTCAGAAGCATCTATAAGCACCACCACCACTAGTACCCAGCCTAAGATTGGTTAAATAGAAGTCCTTTATATATAGGCTGATAGACTTACAATAATAACACAAAGCAACAAAGCACACATGCAAGCAATGTTGGTAACAGAGGAGCTGAAGGCCAAGGCAGAGGTGTATTATGGGCACCAAGTTTGCAGGGAGAAGTTCACTTTGTTGCTGGCAGAGATAGGCCTACCAGATGGGTTGTTAGCCATGCAGGACATTGAAGAATGTGGGTACGTGAAGGAAATAGGATTTGTTTGGCTCAAGCTCCAGAAGAAGAGGGAGCACAGGTTTGATAACATACTTGTTTGCTATGACTCATTGGTCACTGCATATGTGGAAGCAAACAAGATCAAGAATCTTACTGGTGTCAAGGCTAGGGACTTCTTGATTTGGTTCACCTTGACAGAAATTTATGTCAAAAGCCCCCCTGAGGGGTCTATGATTACCTTCAAATCTCTGGTTGGATTGTCTATGTCTTTCCCAGTTTCATTGTTCAAATCTGGCAAGGAAGGCAAAGAAGATGCAAAGGAAGACAAGTGGTGGAGAATCATCAAACTGTAATTAATTAGCACCCAAAAATAAAATAAATATCAATGATCACTTTATGATTTATATTTGTATATGATGGATTATTCATCACATTATGGTGATGTAATGCACTTGTATATTTTTAATGATTTTTTGCTTTTAGTTTATCAAAAATTAGTGAACATCTGTATAAGATGATGTATCAAAAATATAATATGCCAAACGATGTTTGAGTCAATAAGAATATGCCAATAAGTGCTTATTGTGCCATTCCAAAATCTTCACGTAAGCTTCTTGGAAGAGAAATGTGTGTGCCTTTCTTTGGCACGTCATGCGTAAGACGAGGTTAAGGGTCACCCTCGGTGTCAAGAGTCGTGTTTCTGTATGAAAGGAACATTTACGATGGAGACGCTAAGTTATTGACAAGGTAAAGTTGTTGGTTCACTCAATCAATAGGAGCACTTCTAAGTTCTAACAAAGCCACAAGTGCATTTCATATTTTCAATTGAGTTTTATTTTCTTTTTTCTTCTTTCAAATGGAAATTAGAAACAACAAATGCTGCTTAATCGTTAATATAATCTTTTCTTCATTATTATTTGCACTGTTGTAACTTTTTTCCCTTCTTATTGAAAGATCCTGACCTTACAGGCCACACCAGAAGAGGGAACCTTCTAAATTCTCTACAAGGCCTTCATCTGTTGCATAGTGGAATATATTTGAAAAGTCGTTGAGGGGCGGGAAGAACAATAAATTTTAAGTAGAGATGCCATACAGTTGAATTTTAAGAGGAGCATATTCTACCTTCGTGAGGGAACATATCTATTATGTTTATATATAAATTATAATAAGCATAATAATATTTTTTTGGCAAATCTTAAAGAATCAAAAATAAAAAGTTTACATTGAAAAATGATGTAATCAATATATTGAAAGTTTGAAAGTTACGTTTCCCAATATAAAATTTCTATATTTTGATTCCTTAATCAATGCCTTAAGTACACTGTTTAATATGACCCCGAATTTTTATTGTGAAAGTGCAACCCCCTTCCGTAGGTCACATAATCACAATAAGCTATAGACATGAATATCTGGATTTATAGTGTTATTAGGCATGGCAAAAATACTTACCTCCATATATAGATTACCTGTAGATAAAATCCGTTGTAGGTGGGATATGGAGGACAATTATTTTTTTCCCATGGGTATGTGGGGCAGGTTTTTCTTTACCATAATTAAAGGGGGTGGGGTGGGGTGGGGGGTTGGGTGGGTGTGTTCGCGGATTGGATTAGATCGGTTTTAAGTCAAAAAATTATCAGATCCAAAATTGGAAACAACTTGCGGTTTGAATTGGATCGGTCTGCTTCCTTAAAAAAATCCAATCCAATCCAATCAAATACGATTTGGATTGGATTAGATAATTCGGTTTTTACCGATACATCGTTACATTATTATATTAAGTCGAAAACCAACATTAAATTTATGTATACTAGAATTAATGTAGTTCTAGTTCCTAAGTACATGCATAAAATCTTCTAGTACATGAATAACTATTGATCCCTAGGTACATGAATAACTATACACATTCCAATACATCTAGTATTTGACAATTCCAACAAAAATATTAAAGAGAATGAGAGTGTTTGTTCATAAAAGTAGGAAAAACAATACTTAAGTATGAGTGGTACTATAATTTAAAAAATAATAGTATGTATATATATATATATATATATATATATATATATATATATATATATAGTAGGTCGGTTAGGATTGGATTGGATCGATTTTCACTAGGGGATCCGAAATCCGATCCAATCCAATGAAAAAAAGTAGGTTTTTGCGATTTTGGGTTTTCGGTTTTTCTGTTCGGTCTTTGCGGTTTGAATTGGTTTGGATCGGTTGATGAACACCCCTAGGGTTGGGTATTGGAGTATTTATGCCCGCGGGTAATGGTGCCTGCTTATTGTAATTTTTGTTTTTAGACTAAATATACTAAATTTGGTTTTGAAAATTTAGATTTTTGATTTAGGTGTTGATTATATTATTAACTTTTGGTTTGGATGAATTTGATACTTTAAGAGAAATTTGTAACACTATTTTGATTTTAAGTATTTAGGCTCTGTTTGGCAATTCTAACAAACTAACTTAATTATAACTTATTTGTTTAGCTTATAAGTTTGTTTAATCAAAGTAGAGGTGTTTGGTAAACAAGTTTATCTCATTATCTTATAGCTTTTTTCACACCTATTTTATTTATCGCTTATAGTTTATAACATATTAACTTTTCTCTGATTGCTTCAAAAAAAAAAAAAAAAACTTTTATCTGATTTTGAGTTTTTATACCCTTATTATTTTAACAAAATTCTTACTTTATCCGACTTTACCTCATAAAATAAAATTTATATAGAAATATTATATAAGCATGTCATTTCATTTATATTATTTAGTAAAAATATTTAAAAATTAAATTAAAATTAAAATTCTAATTATAAAGCTTTAATTAAATTTTAAAAAGAATTTATATTTAGATTATGCCATTAGTACTGGTGAAATTTGTTCAAACTGCATTTAGCCATGCATATTCGTACAAGTTTGTAAATTTTAACAAGGATAATTTGCAACTTTGCGTATAAAAATGGATATTATATTTGATTAATTTACTCTTGAAATGTAATGGAAAAAATCCAAGTCTTATATTGACTAGAGATAATGCCTAATAAAAATTAATTAATTTCCTTATAAGTTTCAACTTCATTAGTTTTCACAGTAATTTTTTGGATCTCAAAATCAATTTATAGGACGAGGAGTATTCAAGTTTTATAAACTCTTATTATATATTATCTCTAGTTAATATGAAATTTAAGTTTTCCCCGATAAAATCAACTTGTTTTAATAACTTTTAATATTTTTGGGTTTATAAAACCGGAGACAGCTTCTATAAAAGTTACTATAATAAAGGATACAAAGTTTTATCCTTTAAAGTATGTGTCTGTCCATTAGAAGACGCATTGTATATTACTATATATAACGATATTAATAAGAAAGTAACATGTCAATTTCATGGATACATCACTTTTTGTCCTTGTGTTTTTTTTTTTTTTTTTTTTTTTCATTTATTGGATACCGGTAGAGTGGATTTTTATTCTTCTGAGAACAATTTCTAACCCAAAATGCTGGTACAAGCACAAAAGACTGATTATCGCTGAGTAGGGAGATGCTCGCCTGTTAGGAAAGAATGAATAAGGGAGAGAGCCTCACTGGGCTTGTTGAGAGGGACCAGGTGACCAGCTCCTCTCACTGTTACATATGTCAGCCCTTCATACTCCTCTATCCTTCCTCCAACCTGCATTGTTTTCGCTAATTCTTTATTAAACAACCAACTCAACACATAAGGAATAGATGATTAATGCTACATACATAGCCAAAAGTAAATACTAACAGGGTGTTTGGGTAAGCTAAAAGTTGTATGAGAAAAAAGTTGGTTTTAGATAAGCTAAAAGTTTAAAGTTTATTTAAAAAGTTGTTAGATTATTTTGAAAATAAGAACATTCTTCCTATTTCACTCATACAAAAACTAACTATCAAACAGATATTATTAAATTATACAAACCATTTTTAGTAATTTATTACATGTAAGTGATTTTTTTTACACAAGCCAAATGAAATAGATTATCTTATAATCGCTTTTCAGCAAACACATCCAAACAAAAACCTGATTCTATTATTATAATCGATTATTCAAATAATCAATTTTTCACAGATCATCCGAACAGACACTAAATACGTATCCAGAAGAACACGGCCAACGCTAAAACTGATTATATTATATAATCGATTATAACAATAATCGATTATTGAAATAATCAATTTTTCGTCGCTCATCTAAACCGATACTAAATACACTAAATACAAAAGAACACCCCAAAATACCCACCTCACTTTTTGGGCACGAGGGTACCTGTCCAACGTGGATAACATTTGCCTACAATTTTTTGTTCATGTTTGTGGCATTTTGGTTTGGTGGATGTCACTGATTTTACTCGTATATGTTAATAACTTCATATGTGTTTATTCACTTTATTGGCTTGATCAATACTTCACATAAAAGTTATAGATGTTATTGTTAGGCAGTCAATATAATTTTTTTTTTGATAAAGCTCTTCTAAAGTAAGTAAAAGTGTAAAGTAAGACAGTAAGAGTGTATTCACTCTTAAATAGTTAAAGTGCATTGAGATCTCAACTTACTTTGACTAATCGACGGTATCCACACTTTTTGTACTAATAAATAATTATATATTATTATATTATAAGGGTGTTCACTTCCAAATGAATCTAACAAAAAATCGAAAACCAAACAAAACTGATTTTTATTCAATTTTTTGACCATGTTTTAAGAAAATCAATATGTTCGGATCGGTTTTCGTTTTTTTTTTAAAACTGAACGGAACAGAGAACATATATAAAATTTAATATTTTTTTATTCAATTATTATTATGTATCGTCGTATTGGAAGATTATCTGTCGATTTTGGTTTTTATAATAACATTTATTAGTTTGATGTGATGTAATTTTTTATTATTTTTAATGTTCCAAACATAAAATTCATATTTATTAGTTTGTAATATTTTAATTTTTAGTACGTTAAATGTTATATATCTATTGATGTTATTTAGACTTACTTTTTAATGATTGTGTTGATAAAAACCAAATCATTCAATCGGATCCAAACCGCTGTTGATCAAATTAGATTTGTCTGGATTTGACATAGGAATCAATCTAATCCAAATCGAATTGCAACTTATTTTTATTTTTGCTCGAATGACTTTTTGGCTTAAAATAGATCCAAATGATTAATGGTATTCTTGTCAAAATTAAACTTAAATATTATTATGCCTAGTAATACATTATATTTATTAAATTACAAAATAAGATGATGAGATTATTACTTTTAAAAGTAAGGATTTAGTTCTGCTAATGTGAGTGAAGTTTTAAAGTGAGAAAGTAAGAGTGTATCTACCTTTAAATCATTTAATGAGTTGAGATTTCTATGTAGTTAATCAAATCAATGATGAATAGTCTTTTACTTTCTCACTTTAGAGTTCCATTCATCTGAGAGAAACCGAATTCTAAAAGTAAACCAAGTTTCAGTTAAGTGTGGTAAACTGGAAGGGTTAATGGGGCGTGAACCTGATTATCATGGTACCAAGACCGCCAACTAGACTTCAGAGGTAATCCGAGAGCCTCAATGCAGTATCGTGTCCCTATCACTGGTACTCTGCCATCTGCATCGCCACTGTCCCACAAACATTAGTATTGATTAAACAACGCCCAATTAATGCGAGTCATGATATACAAATGATGATTCAAAACGGGAATCACGGAAAAAGAGCATCATTTGCAACCACTCCATTAGTGCATACAGCTCACATGACTGCGTGACCCTTTCACCAAAACTGAAGAATTCTGTTAGTCATTTATTGTACATTGTTTACGTTTACAAAGCTACACAACTAATACAATCTGTAGAATTTATAAGCATATGATCAATAAAGTAATAAATGATGCTTTCACAAATAGTAGTTGATCTTCAAAAACAACGCTCGTCCAGTGGCTATGTAGTGTTCTTCTTCTTCTTCTTCTCTTTTTTTTTTCTTTCTTTGTAGTCCTTTTTAGTAGTCATTGTATCGTTATTACTTAAAAAATTATATAAATAAGAAATACCTGTAAATCCATATCTTAAGCCCACCCTTGATGAGTTTGGTATAGATGGGTAGCACCGAAAAAACAGAGAAGTTGTAAGTCCTCAATATGGAATCGCTGAGATATGAGACACAGATAGAGATTAGTATTCAATATTCACTAGAAAAAAAAAAAAATAGATCAAGCAAGGGAACAACTTTTTGTACACTTACTTGCAAACCTTCCAGGTTACATTAGTATTTCTTTCTTTAACATTTGCATGTAAAGATGACTGAATATCTATCCTATTAAAATATTTTTCCGCATATGTGGAATAACACGGGTCATAGCCCCCAAAAACTCTCATCCTTCTTACTCTATAATTATTTCTCACCTGTAAAAAGCAAAATTTCCTTCGAAACTTAAACCACATGAAATGCAACAAGTGGCCATAATTAAGAAACTATGTAGGTTTTCTGACATTAATTATCTACCTTTGTAAGTGATTCAGGGTCATAACTGTTACTATCATGAGCTATCGAGGATGTGGTATTAGTATTTAGACGACATGCCGGGGCATAAATGTTGTATATGTCAATTTCTGAGTAATCTTGGAAGACTTCATTCATGGCTTGATTGCATTCTTTAGACCATTCAGATTGCTTAAAATCACATACTTGTTTTGCTTTGTCGTATTGTCGGTCTGATATAACTGCATGACTCCATGCATATTCCAGCAGGCCTTTATAGTCGTAGTGATCTTCAGTTTCTGGATTCCCTACCTGCAGATTTATATATATATATATATATATATATATATATATATATATATATATATATATATATATATATATATATATATATATATATATATATATCCACTTAGAAGGCAATCAAATCATCTAGGGGGCCATATTCTCCTATTTTTTCCCTTTTCTTTTTTATTAGGGAATAGGGGGAATATTTACTTACAATAAAACCTTTAAGATTGATAAAGGGGTATTTGTCTCCAACTTTGTTTCGATCAAACACTAGCTCTGCAAGCTGAGGGATATAGTGGCCTGGAAAATATATAGGGACAGTGAAAATGTGGTGATGCTATATAGTATAGTGTGACAAAGAGAGATCATATCATCATGTTGAAGTTAAACACTAACCCGCATAGCTTTCTCCTGCTATAAAAAAGTCCCTGGATTTGAACTGTGGGAATCTTTGTAGCCAATTCACCAAGAAATTGTAGGCATCCTCAGCTAATTCAAGTAATTAGATTGTCAAATATGGTGGTGAGTTTAATTAATAAAAAAACTCAGATAAATTTATCTTCTGTACTTAAAGAAGACTCACCCACAAAACTATCCTCTAATATGGTGAGATCAGAAGATGTGTTTGTGTAAGAAAAACCAACTCCAACTGGTGACTCCACAAATAACAGGTTTGCTTCTGCAGGGGTTTAAAATTTTCTAGTAAGAAAAATAGATCTTTTTGCTCTCTTTTTTTTTTTTTTTTTTTGCAGTTACATGAGATAGTGAAAGTACATAATACATAGTCAAAAAATGGAAAGAATATATAAACCTTGGTTCCAGGAGAATGTGTTGAAACGTAGTCCATCACCATTTTTGTTGATTAAAAGAGGTCCTATCTCAACAACAGCACCATACCCAATCGAGGAGCATCCGGGTCCTTCAGAGGCAAAAATATATCAGCATAATAACATATATTAACATTAATACGAGGGAGGAAAACTAAATAATATGACAAGCTTGGTAACAGTGTTACTATTATTATTATTATTATTATTATTATCCTTTTATAACCAAATGAAATAATCACAGACCTCCATTGAGCCAGAGAAGGAGAGGCTTTTTGGACGGTTCAGATTGAGCTTCAAAGAACCAGTAGAAAAGGGCCCTCCCGTGGTCTTCATTGACAGTGATATAACCTGACAAGTGGGAGACTGACGGGGTTGAAGGTTGGCCAGGAAGGTCGATTATTCTATCAGATTCATAGGTTCCTACATTTATTTCTGATGCTTTAATGAACGGTGTAGTTAAACTGAAAAGAAAGAAACATAGGCATCGGAGACACAGAATAACATTCATATCTGCACCTAAATTCCACATCTTTGGCCCAAACATTGCATTTAATTTACTACTCTTATAGTGCTAACAGCAAGTGCCTGTGCCTGTGAGATCACTTAGAGCTGTCGGAAATGCGCCTAATAATATATATAGTCAGCCTTAGCCACACAAATACCCCACTAGCACTAGCATGATTTGTGTTGACCACAACAGGCTTTGGATTATCAAAATTGATATACTTCTTCTACTCGTATCTCTATAAGATATATTTATTTTAATTTTTTATACGTCATTATATAATAATATTTAATCTGGCTCATAAAAAATAATATGGATGTGACTGGATGTTAAATCTGATAATAAAAGAATTATTGTTTCTTATACTAAGACTGCTAGATTTATTATTATATCATTACATCTTCAACTAAGACTGAACCGCTAAGTTAGACAGTTAGTATATCATTAATCCTTTATTATTGTTTCTTATCTTAAGAGGGCTAAGTTTATTACATCCTTAATCCATTCTTTTAGTCATTGTGGTGGTCCCTTGTCCAGATTGAAAAGTCACTGCAGCTTTGGATTCATTCACGGGACAACTTAGATGTCATTTCGTTGGTGCTATTCTAATCGTGTCAGTGATGTTGTTTTCTAAGATCATCTTATAAAATATTATTTTAATATGTGAAATACGATTTTGAGTTTCTTAAATTTAAAATGAATTTTTTATCTAAAGAATCTAAAAAAAGAGTTTTATAATATTTAAATATTTTTTTTGCACTTGATAGTATAAATGTGGGAGAGAGAATATGAGACGTTAAAGATAGAGAGAATGTAAGGAACTTGACAATAAAAATCTTCATTGGAGTAAAAATTGAATGAGTATCATAAATTTGAGTTGGCATACATAGACCCATTTAAAAATTTAAAATGGATTCCTTAAAATTTTCTCATTGAAAATATTATGAAAAGAAAAAAATATATGTAACAAATGATACAATGTTACATGTTCATAGATAAACTGTTCCATGTTACATTTCTCATGAAACAACACTACAAGCACCTAAATAATTGCAAGTAAGTGTTTTTCCTTCATTCACGTGCTTCGGACTAAATCCAAAAGCTATTATTGGGAGTATCAGGAGCCATCCCCAGAAGATGTGTGATGGTGCTCTATCCTTCTATTTACGTCCTGCACTAACTAGTGTCCAGTAATTTCAGAACCCAGTGCGTGGGACCCTGAAACTTGACACGTAGAAGCTAGCATTCAGCAATTATTTGTCAGCTGCGCGGAGGAAAAAAACAGGAAACTTATATTTGGAAAAATCAGTGAGATCGCTTCCTCATGATATGTCTTGAAGATATAGGTAAATTTAAATTATTTCCTCACTCTCATTTTACTTGTTTCATTTAATTATGTACACCTTTTAAAAAAAATGATTAAATTTATTAATTTTTATAATAAAATATTATTTTTTTGACTAAAATACTCCTAATTAAATTATACGATTAGATCATTGATAAAAAAACTCATTAATATAGATCGGAAAAAAAGCAATTTATACATTTTTATTTTCTAAAAGAACAAATAATTTAAGACAATGTAATATTTCAAATGAAAGAAGTAAAATGAGATGAAGGAAGTAAAACGAATTGAGTCATTTGGCTGCACATTTTAGAACACACCGAAGTGAATTTGAGCAGTAAAGAGATGAGATTCTGTATTAACATATAGATATGCCATAACATTTTAGAACCCAAACATGTTACTCCATATGAAAGAGTAAGATCATGGTTTCTTTTACAAAGAAAGAGAAAGGCTCTTACTTACGTTAAGCAGCAAGTGACTTGAGTTCTTTGTGCATGTCTGAAAAGATCAGTATAATACGAGAAATTCCGTTAACAGGGACAGGCATCCCATACAACCGTCCAGTGCTTAATTTGGCAGGAAACTCACTTTGAATATCTTAATATGTTGGCTTCTTGGTAAAAAGAGACACGCAAGCTTACAATAACGGGGCATCTTAATATGCAGAGTACAATATTACAACATCAAGAAACTCAGACTTCGATGTATCTTGTGTTGAATACTGAAAGTGCCTATCACTAAAAATATATGAATTTGGGACGAGAAATAAGGTAAGTTATCAATTGCTAAGTTCAAGAGGCTGAAGAACTAATTTGGCATTCTTCTTTTGAGGTTTCCTTTTCCTTTTTAGGGAGAATGGCCGAATAATGAATCTTGAGAAGCGGCTCAAGTGATCCTGGAGACCATCCATCTGATAATGACCAAACCGCCAATCTCGATCAATATAGGGTCGCTGTTCAGGTTCATCAAGTCCACCTGTCATGAGAAGCAAGGAAAATTTATTATACAATTATCCATATACCCACCATAAAAAAAAGTCTAACTCTAACCATGTTCATAACCTCTGCATGTAAGCTTTTAAATATTTCAACTGGAGTAACTTGCCCAACATTTTCTTTTTTTCCATTTTTTCTTTATTCAACATGATCAGATCACCTTGACACCAGGTGGTATGTTTTGAGTGATCTTAGCCTTTGCAAAAGGAGCCAAACCCAAATTCAGTGGGGGGCATTCCAGGAATGAGAGGCCAAACAACATCTGTAAGTTACTGCAAGGTATTGGGGCCACTATTTTGCAACTAGAGCAGAGCAGGTTCAGCTTTCTTATTTATAAGCTTATGCAAACTGCTTGGGGTTTGAAGCTCATCTCCAAACAATCAAGACAGTATTAGTTGCTCTGTCTGTGACTTATAATTCTAATTGCCACAGATCTTAACTTGAATTATAAATAATCTATGGTTGTTTTGGTTCATAATCCACTGCATATTGTAATTGATTCGGTCTTGACCAATACAATAACAATTATGCAACCGCTGTCCCAAATCATGTTATAAAACTAAGTTTTCTTTGAAAGCCTAGTTTAAAAGATTGTTAATAATTAATCCTAGGCATTAACTAATGGTTTTTCCTGTATGATGTTGACACGTAGCTGGTAGGGCATCAATTGTATTAACAACAAGGTAAGATCTTGCTAAGCTTTAATCTATATATTTGTAGACAGAAATTACAAGATTTGAAGCTTTGTGCTCATATACTTGTGGAGGATAACTAATAAGTTTTTCCCTAATTGATCATTAAGCTTAAGAGATGCTGGATCTTTCTTGCCTAAAATTTCATCAATGCCTCTGGTTGTGTTAAAAAAGTGGAAAAATTATTGTGTTGGGCGGAAAGGAAATCACTCCATTTCTTAACGCAAACAGCAGGATTTGCCGGCAGCAAGGGCAGCAGTCGAATTTTGTTCTATATATCCCTAGTTTACTCATAAAATATAATTATTGACACAGTCTTCAATAAGGAATCATAAAGAACTGCAGTCATATGAGAGTGAATAGAATTTATTTACCTGTCATCTAAAATGAAGGTAGTCCAAAAATTAAACCAGCAGTTTATATTTACATGTATATTTGCAACGTAATAAATCATGCTTATTTAGGATTCAAGTTGTCAATATAGGATCTAGGAATATTCATCCCAAATTTTGCAAGGTGTTGATGTAACTACCATAAATTCAAATGACTAAATAATTGAGGTAAGGTTCCACAGAAAAACAATCTGTGCACTGAATGAACAAAATGTTAAAAATACTAGGGGGAAAAAGACCAATTGAAATCTAGAAGAAACAAACAAGTACAAACATCAATAGAGACACAGTGGTTGTTAGTTGAAATTAAAAGAGTAAATAATTACCTGCATACATTAAACCATGTTTGTCCGCTGCCCGATAAAAAGGCCTTGTTTTCTTCTCTTTAGCAGCTCTTTCGAGTTCATCCCATGCTCCATCACGATCATTACGTGTAACTTTACCAGTATTCACAATCTGCAATCAAGAGCCCATTGAAAGTGTCACCCAAAATTAGATAAAGCAAATACCATGGAGAAACAAATACAGACACGGAGTTCTAACTTTAGAAAATAGATGGTAAGAAGGGCGGGGAATCCGTGCAAGATTATTTGCCCGGTCAACTGCTACAAGTCCAAACTTGGGACCATATCCATCAGCCCACTCCCAGTTATCAGAAATAGTCCAGAACAGGTAACCAAGCACAGGCACGCCCTGCAAAACAATGACAAGAAGGCATAACATGAAATTGGAGTTTATGAAAGAACAACTTGATTTTAAGCAAATAAAATTTAATTCAGAGTCAAAACCATGATCATAGCTGCATAAATGGCAAGCAAATGCTCCAAGAGATATGGCCGGCGGATCACATCTGTCTCATCCGAAACCCCATTTTCAGTAATGATGAAGGGGACATTTAGATGTTTGTATCTTTCATGGAACTGAAGCAACATGCGGTATAAGCCATCAGGATATACCCCACGACCAGATTCACTGTACTCATCGCTTTCCACCAGTTTCAGGCCAGCACCCGAAACCACTTCCTGAAATAAAGGTCAGATTTGTCATGTGAGTAGATGCCAGATATACATAGTGCACTTATCAAGGTTAATAAAGTAAACCTGCCCATAGTAGTTTATGCCTATGAAGTCCAGTTTGTCAGATATTCCGTCAATGTATGGGAAGAGAGTCAATGAATTAGCCAGTGAAACAGAAGCAACATCAAACAGACCGTAGGGCCGCATAAATGACACATGATGTGATACACCGACTATTGGATTTGATGAGTTACTGCCAAAAAGTTGTTATAATTCAGAAAATTACAATCACAAAATTGGAAAGCAACCAAGCAAAGTGATCGACGTTGAATGTTTAGCCTGCTAAATGAGATGAGATGAGAAGGTAGACAAAAATTGGTTACACCAGAAATATATGATACCCAAGCAGAAAGTGGATGTAGACCGAAGCTAATATAGATACCGCAAGAAAAGGGGATAAATATCATAAAAACATTGTTGAATGGACTATAAAGTTTAAGTTCAAGGTGTTGTCTAAGTTGTATCACCATAAAAGTGGTGCAACCATGCACAGCAATCTCAACCATCCATTTGGACACTTGACGGTGGTTGAATTTTCAACCTTCTTGTGCTTGGTCAAACGGTCAAAGTACTTGGGCTTGTTAAGGTATTTGCACAAAAGGTACTTGTATATTGGTATTTGCATATAAAGTATTTTTAAAAAAATTAATAAAAAAATAATATTTTGTAAATATATGTCACTAATGTATATTTGCAGATCCAGTATATTTTGCGGTCCCTCCTTTGATTCCAGCGATTTACATAACTAATGTATATGTAAATATAGCAAATCAAAAAGTAAAATATATGGAACTAAATGTCCACCATAAAGGAAAATTACTTCTTTCTATATTTAAATTTTTACTTGTATCTATAAAAATAGGGTATAAAAAAATGGATGATAAATAATGTACGAAATATCTGATATTAAAAAATATGGAAATTAATGTTCATAAAATAGTAAAATTATTCATTTCAGTATTTATTTTTTCACTTATATATGTGAATTATGGGGAACATATATTTAAATATATATTATTTATACATATATTTAAACAGCGAGTTACAAAATCGCTGGTATATTTAAATATAAATTAGTTACATATATTTACAAAATATTATTTATTTTTTCAAAATTATTGTATCTGCAAATACCAATATACAAGTACCTTTTGTGCAAATACCATAACAAGCCCAAGTACTCCGACCGTTTGACCAAGCACAAAAAGGTTGAAAATTCAACCATTGCCAAGTGTCCAAATGGATGGTTGAGATTGCTCCAAAAAGATGGTGCATCCATGCACCACTTTGGGGAGAGTGCACCCTAGAATGCACCTAAGTTCAATAGGTAAGTCTCTGATTTATATATGCAATATAAACTTGAAACAAATTCTGAAGCTTCTTTGAGTAATAGACACCTTAGTTGATGGATGTAGTCATATGCCTTTGAGTGTGCAATAGACATCCAATGCATGGCCTGCTGGAAAACACCAGTTGGAAGGGCAGAAGTAGCAGCCTCCAGCATATCAGGGTGACCACCAGGCCAAGTTCCAGCACAATAAGTAAGCATACAGAAGACATGAGGCTCATTAAATGTTACCCAATAGTCTACTAAATCTGATACACTCTTTACAACAAGCCTGCGTGAAGTGGGAAGATATGAGAAAGAGTTTCTGAATATACTATCACAAGATGAGTAACTCAATAAAAATAGATAATAACAAACTAAACTTAAAAGGAAAAACATATATAGAAAGAATAATTTCAACCTTTAAATTTCCCCCAACATGTTTCAAAAATAGTCATGCATGGAAATATAAGTCATTAGTATAGACACTTAAGGATAGTTAAATATGATATAGAAATTCTCAGAAACTATAATATCATAGCAGAGTCAAGATGGTGAGTTCGCAAAGGAGGGTACTTCATCTTCACTGGTCTATGAGATTTTTCATTTAACTTTCAAATGATTTTCTCAGCAGTTAGCCCAGTTTAATTGCTGTTTTGAGAGGGGGAAACATGACAGTTTAACTTCAAAGTGTAATTGTGGACAGGTATGTCAATGAACAAGAGGCTCCATGAATTTGTTTACAGTGAAGCTAAAGTTTTATTTAGTCAACATGTTTCTTGTATATTTGATTCAGCACCTACTAAGATAAGCCTGACATCTCACTTCACCATCCTAGGTGATTATAAACTTCATATTGCTTAATCTGCACCAATAATTTGCAGCTATCCTACTGAAATATTCAGAGAACTAACCTATTTAACCCTATCCTGTTTCAAACAACAATATTCTTTTTAAATCAATGAATGAAGTATTTGTTTGTTGGCGTATATTCATAAAAGGGTATGCCATGCCGGGTTAATATACCAGTCTGCAAGTGAACAAAGACTCGAACACAATATAAAGATGTAATTCTTCAGTAGTTGCTCTGCTACCATATCTGAACTGCTGTTTGCCAAAATTCCATGATGATGGGAAAAGGATCAATTCATAAACTTCAATAAAATTTTATTTTGCTACTGCTATTAATTTCCTCACGTAAATGGTAAGCCCTCAAGAAAGCCGAGAAAATAAATTTTAATCAAATGTAATGCATACACTTCATTATTTACAACTAAAGATAGGCTGACACGGTAGCATTTAATCTCACTTGAAACTTGAGACTCATCTGAAGCTGGTAGAGTAATAGTGGTGGCATACAGACAACTTCTACTAAAGGAGAAACATATGAAACACCGACATGGGACACGACACAGACACCACGACACAGACACGGACAAGGGAGTCAAATGTACCAATATTTGCTACTTAGTAAGCCCTTTACGAAATACATGGAACATAATTTCTAATGATATTTTCCAAAAAATATCCAAAACCAACTTTGTTCAACTAGAAATAGCCATGTACAAGTACATGGACAACCAAAAAAATTAACTAGAGTATCTACAGATTAACTTCATTTTGCTTCCATCATCAGCGCGATGGTGGCACAATGACTTAGTCATATATTGAGGTATATGGCTAGATGGGAGAGGGTGGCCTCACAGTGAAAAATATTGTAGTCTGGCTAAGGTAAGTGGTACTGGTAATTGAGTAATTAGGCTTGGGTAATGGGTAATTGGCAATTGGGTATATCACTGTTTTTTAATTTTTATTTTGAATGGTAATTCAGTTTTTTTAAAATATTTAAATTGGCCGTGTTTGTCCCTACTCCCTAGCGTGTCCTTCCATGTCTGAGCCAGAAAAAATAATTTTTAATCGGATACTTACAAGTCATTGTGTGTTCGACATGAACCCGACACCAAAATGATCTGTCCGTGTTACATAGGGAGAAACTAACCTGGTAAAGTCCATGAAATAATCCACTGTCTTTTCCAGCTTCCAACCTCCATACTCACCAGCCCAGGGTGGAAGTGAGTGATGAAAAAGAGTGAGCATCACCTTCATTCCATATGATCGAACCCTATTGATAATCCACTTATAACGCTCCAACGCAGCATAGTTAACCTAAGAAATAAGCAAAATGTTTTCGCAGATTGAATTGGTTAATAAGTTTCAAGATAAAACTTTGAAAATCATAAAACATATTCATGAGCTCAATTGCGGATGCTATTCACTAATATGTGCTTAACCATAAATGCCACCGCAACTCATCATCATTATGAAAGGAGAGCATCTCACTTACTGATTCTTTAAGGCCATTTACTGGCTCCTCTGGCATGATTCTTGACCAATCTATTCCCATGCGAAAAACAGTAATACCGGTATCCTTGGCCAATTTTAGTTCTGTATCAGGATCAGACCAAAACCTTAACCTCTCCTCCCTGAAAATCATGCATTAATTTTTCTACTTAGCTACAAAATTACATCACTTGCTTCCATCTATTACTGCAATTAACATTAAAATTTAAAAAATAAAAATGCCAGTGTCAGAGCTTACGGGTGTGGAACATTATGCCAAGCAGTTACTTTGTGATGTTGTTCTTGTTCTTGTTCTTGTCCTTCTACTTCCATGTACTTCTCGAATCCTCTAACCATGGCCTCCATAGCAACCTTAAGAGGCTTCTTACCCTTCTTAACTTGTTTAGCAGCATGTTGTGACGGCGAAGCAGCTTGGTGGGAGCCTCCATCACCAGCAGCAGAGCCCAACAAAGCATCCGCCGGCTGTTTGATGTCTTGTTCCTGTGAGTCGTCATCACCAGTCTTTTCTTCAGCAAACTGGATCCAAGCATCATTAAGCCTGTCCTCAACATGTGCAGGCGCTGTGGCCAGACCAAAGAAAAAACCATTTTCTCCTTCTGCAAAAATAAAAAATACATCATATCCTCATCCACATGCTAACAAATAATTTATTAGCAAATATCGCACATACAAACCAATCAATGATAATATTAAGAGTTTAATTTTGATACACCATAAAAGAATCAATCAGAAAACATCTCATGTGTGACTTTTAAGGACCATAAAAGTTAAACATTTTTAATCTTAGGCCCATTTAAGATTGGTTGCAAGTGTAAAAACATATCAATTAAATCCTAATATTAATACAGTTCAGTTTCTCATATATATATATATATATATATATATATATATATATATATATATATACCTGAATGCCCTTAAAGTAGGTGGTTAACTGGTTATGTTAGGCAGAGAACAGCAACAATGCTAGTGCAGAATGATCACAGTCTGATGTTTCAATGGTGAAACAGCAGAGAGTGCATTTAATTAGTTTGGTAATTACTTACCGGTGACGTTGAAGTCGGCAAGTGTGTCGGAGGACTCGTCGATAGGGGAGCGGAAAGGGCGGAGGTTCTTTCTGCGGAAACGAGAGAATGAGAATGCATTGGCGGCGACGGTGAGCGTCACTAGAGCTCCGGCTAGCTTCGTGGCCGTGAGGAAGAGTGCGACCACCGTCATCTCCTCGGTTACCGCAAAACAAATGACAAATTGGTTGGTCCACGTGTCTGAGCTCTGACGAACTCTTTAACCCCCCAACGAGTAGACGAGGGTTTTGAGTTTCTTCAGTGCACCTAATCTCCACTTCACTTCACCTTTGTTGGCTTATTATCTGAACCAAGTTAACACCGTGACGGTTCCTTCTTTGGCGTTTCTTTTCATTATTACTATGAACTGACAATGAGACTGACAGGTCTATTCATGTGGCGCGTATCTCCCTAAATTTCACTTGGATAATACTAACTTGGGTTGGGTGGTTCTACCGTTCACTTGTCATGTTTTCATTTTCAAAAATATTATTTTTTTCAATTAATAATAATGTTTAGGATTTAATTGTTATATACTTTTCGTGTAAACTTTTGTAACACTGTCAACCAATCATAAATTATGGTATGAGTGATTTTAAAAATAATTATGATAAGACTCCATCATTTTCGATCTTACGACAATTTATGATTGATTGACAGTATAAAAAATTATTACATACACATCATACTAATTAAATCCTTAATAATAAAATAAATGAAACAAGAGCTAAGCATTTTCTTCCTTTTGTGGCTGTTTCCTAGGCCGGTGAAGAGGTGACTGGCATTATATCAAGATTGGATAAGTTTTGAAGAACTTATATAAACTGTCGATTTTTTAGTTCATCATATTCATGCATTTATAATTCACCCGGTGCTTATCAAATAAAGACCATTGGAGGGAGTTCTTAATAAGCAGCCAATTTTTTAGACTGCTTATATGAAAAAAGTGGAGTCACATGCATTGAAAATAAATAAATTCTTGATGAAATGTAATGATATACGGTTTTATTGATGGATCTCATTTAGAAATTTTTTGAAGTGGGTGTGTTGTAGAGATGAGAAACTTAAGTTGTAAAAAATAAAAATATGTGATGTGTAATGATGGGTCTCATTTAAGAATCCCAAAAAGTAATAAAATGGGTTGTTCGGATAGAAGATGACCTGATAATAACTTATGGAAATAAACTTATACAAACAACTTATGAAAATAAATTATGATATTTGATAGAGTAAACCATCATTTTGATCGCTGAAAGTGTGAGACGCTGTTAATTCAGTCCCTGAAAACAGTTAAATTACAAAAAAGTCTCTCAATGTTAATTTCGTTAATAAAATTAGTCTCTGATAATGACTAATTTGACTAACGAAATTAATATTGAGATACTAACTTGACTAACAAAATTAACTCTGAGGAACTTTTTCATAAGTTAGCTGATTCCAGGGACTGAACTGACAGCGGCTCATACTTGCAGGGATCAAAATGATGATTTATTCTATTTTATAAGGTCTTTTTAGTTTATTTCAATAAGTATATCAAATAAGCTTATAAAAATAAGTTATTTTTAGTTTATTTCAAAAAAGCTTATTTAAAAAGCACTTAATTAGATTTTTATCCAAACACATCCATAATCTCTAATGGATCACAATTAAATATATTGATGTGGATTGGTTCGTAGCTTAAATTAGTTAGTACAATAATGTCAGCCCACATCTATGTTGCTTAAGATTTTGTTGGATGATCCGTGGGCCTACAACTTACTTGAACCTGAGGCTATGTTTAATTTAAAGGATGAGAAGGGAAAGATTTTAATTTGATATTGTGTATGGTTAAGAGGAGGGAAGGGGAATGTTTTTAATGGAGGCAAGGGAAAATAACACTAATTGATATTTGGTTCACAAATGAGATGATGAGGTTTTAAAACTAATTTACTTTTATACCCTTATAATTTTGTATTTTAAAATAATAAGTAAGGATATTTTAGTTAGGGATGGTAATGAGTAGGGTCTGGGTAGGATATTATAGTACCCGTTCCCATATCCGCGTTTGAAAAAAATACCCGTACCCGCGTGGGTAGCAACTTAAGTACCATTACCCGTACCCTCTAGGTACCTAAGTACCCATACCCACACTTTAACTAAGAAAAAGGGAAAAAATAACACAAAGAACATCAGCGGCTGCTCTTAGTGCTTAGGTTAGTAGGTGATTAAGTCTGAAAAGGAAAAATAGTTAAGAAATCGTAGGCTACATTAACTTTATTTTAAAAGTTTGATATATAATTATAATTATGTGTATTAATATAAATAAATAAATAAATAAATATATAAATATATATTTATATATGCGGGTGTGGGGCGGGGTGGGTACTAGAGTACCCGTACCCGCACCCATACCCTCTCTTGTTTGCGGGTAATTACCCAGACCCGCACCCGTACCCACAAAGAAGGTATTTACCCTACCCATTATGGGTATTTTTTGCGGGTACCCAGCGGGTAGGATCCAAATTGTCATCCCTAATTTTAGTCAATGCATGTAAAATATTTTAAACTTCATCTCCTCCCCTCCAAATCCCCCAATATTGGAGGGGAACCAAAATTGAGTGAGGATGAATTTTGTTTCTTTCCATTCCCCTTCCCCCTCTAGATTTGGAAGAAGAGAGAATAGAGAGAAAAATGAGTGAAATGTAAATTTGAACTTCTAAGAGCAACTCCAATGAAAGTTGCTTATGGGTTGCTTAACATTATAATATTATTTCGCTGAGTCAAATATGATTTTGAGTTGCTTATGGGTTCCTTAAATTTGAGGAGAGTTACTTATATAAGCAACCATCAACCATTCGTTATGGGTTGCTTAACATTTGACCATTTGTGTGTGTATATGTAGGAGAGAGAATATAAGATGTTAAAGAGAGAGAGAGAGTATATTTGTGAGTTAAGCAACTTGTTGATAGGAACTTCCATTGGAGTGAAATTTGATTGTATTGCATAAAATTGAGGTGATCCACTTAAAAGAATAAATTGGGTTGCTTATATGAAGAGTATTAAAGATACTCTAAAATCGAAACATTTCTTACCAGTTTTTAAAATATTTACCCAATTTTGGATCTCACATCTTAACCATACATCTTATTTATTTATTTTTTCAAAATCAATGATGCACACTCAAAGGTGCATCAATACACTTCTTTTAAATCGTGCATTGTAGAACAAGTCTTCTTTCTTGAGGCATACTTACCTACAGTGTTTTAAAAATTGGTTCAATCAGTTGGATTGTTGACCTAGTGTTCCTCCAATCTTGGTCGAACCATTGAAATGGGGAAGCGGTCGGTTAAATTGGCCTAAAATAGGAATCGGAAATCGGCCGATTCAATGCTTTAATTGTTTTTTAGAAAGAAAAAAAATCTTAAAAAAGAAAACGGAAGGGGCTTATTATTGTCCGGTTTGTTTGGGCCGCTGGAGTCCACCAGACCCATAAACCCTCTAAGCTCTCATCTCACATCTCAGATATCACATTCACGACGGAACCATCTTCAGAGGGAACCAGCGGCGACCTAGCGAACCATCATTACGAGGGCGGCTTCGGCGACGACGGCGGAGACGCAGAGAGCATCTCCACACTTTAACGGCACAGGTTTTTAAGAATTCCATATTCTTATTGTTCTGTTTCTGCTCACTGCATAACAAAACACACATCATTATTTGCATCTTAAAATTTCATTCTTTGTCTCCAACAAAACACAACAAGACATGATTTGCTTTAAGCTAATTTGTTTCTCTACTGAGCACGCCATTAGGGTGCTGATGTGTATCGTTAGTATGTTAGGTGCCTAAGCAATAGTCCGTACATGCATAATAGATCATACGAATAATTATGCATTGATCCAATAAAGTCCCCAACTATTATTTAAATAACCCAATTTAATCCCTGACAATTGCTATCGTGGGACATATTAGTCCCTACATATTACAAGCAACACACCACATGCATCAGATGCACCAACATAGGTTATATGGACGAGTTTAATAGACACCTGGACACACTGACGATATATATCAGCACTTTAACGCTTTGTTTAGGATGGAGACAAACGGAGAGACTGATCCGTCTCTCTTTTGTCATTATCAGGGACTATGCTGTGAATTTTTTTCTCAGGGATGAGAAGTGATACCTCAAATATTGTTTGTGACTAAATTGGGCCTTTATTCAATTATTTAATTTTATTAGTTTATGGTTTAGAAATTAGAAATTTAGAAAGGATTTTTATTTTTTAGGTTTTACTTGCCACCCCTCACCCTCACTCACTCTCACTCACTTCGTCGGCGCTGCTCTTCGTCTGTCCACCGCGGATCAGTCATCTTCATCAGTCACCCTCGGCCTCACTGTCTCTCCAGTCGTCGTCCACCTGTCTCTGCCTCGTTGTCGCGCCGCTGCCTGTAAACCTCAACCTCTCTCTGCCTCTCCGGTCGTCCACCTCTCTCTACCTCGCGCGGCTGCCTCTGCATCTCCGGCCTCCATGGTACGGCGGTACCCCCTCTATGATGATGATCAATTTTCTAATTCATGTTTGATGATTATGTGTATGGTGTCATTGTAAAAGTTGTGGAACTTATATCTTTGCCCTTTGATACTGCATAAAATTGGTCAAATCCTGTAAAATCCTTAATTTTTTTTTATCATTTGTTATACTCGTAAATATGTTATTTGCGAGGGAAAAAAATATTTGCACTCTCGTAAATATGATATTTGCGAGTAAAGCAAGTACTCGCAAATATGATATTTAGGAGCGAAGAAAAATTTTCTTCACTCGCAAATATCTTATTTACGAGTACCGAATGACTTCACAAATAAGGTATTTGCGAGAGCAATCACTTCGTTTGATTTGGGTCATCACTAAATCTGTTGCACGGGTCAATTAACTCATCCTGACTTGACCCAAAAAAATCCCAATCAGATTCAGAAATCAGAACCCCCGTATCAAAGATTGAAACTTTTGGTGCCATTGAAATTTCTCATCGTAAAACACTGCCACCCATTTGTTTCAAACCAACAATAACTGTTTTTTTTTCCGGGTTCAGTGGAAGGCGATGGCAGATAAAGATGAAGAGCTAGAAATGCCAAGGGATGCGAAGATTGTGAAGTCTTTGTTGAAATCAATGGGCGTGGAGGACTATGAACCTCACGTTATACACAAGTTTCTAGAGCTATGGTATCGCTATGTTGTTGATGTGTTAACAGATGCTCAAGTGTATTCAGAGCATGCAGGCAAGTCTGCAATTGATTGTGATGATGTTAAGCTTGCTATTCAGTCCAAGGTTAATTTCAGCTTCTCTCAACCACCCCCTCGCGAGGTAATTTTACTAATTTTTTTTCACTTATTCATATTCTCGTCACAAAGAATAGATTTTGTTCCATGTCAAAAAAATGTTAGATTTGCATATTGTATTCTTTGATTGTTTAATTTGGGCTGGTTGTAATTTTTTGTGTTTAAATGTATGTTGTGTCCCTATAGTTTATATTCATTTTTCATTTAGTCCTACACTTTTTTCTTTTCAAATCAGTCCTTTTACATACAATCGTTAGTAAATAAGTTCCTACGGTTAGACTTGATTATAACACCATTAGTTTTCCCCCTATATGGCTATAGTTTTCCTGAGTTGGGTAATTTTTTTTCCATCTCACAGTTGAGGTTGCTTCTCATGCTGTAACGTATGTCAACTCCTTGTCTCTCCCTTCTCAAAATCGGAAAATGTAAACGTTACCCACCATCATTGTGATTGGTGGTTTTGTTTGAAGAAGTTGGGTGGTGGCTGGGGTCTGGAGGCGAGACAGAAGATTGTGCTTTGGGTTGGAGTTGCAGCCTTCATTGGTCTGAAGTCTGCTTTTCAATCCTTCATTGAATCAAAATTAGTTCTTTCTCTGTTTGGTACCCACCAAGTACTTGACCCATTAACTCTATCCACTCTCATTTTCTCTTTTTCATGAAAGTCACGACTTACCCCCAAGTAGTACATGATATGGGTTTTCCGATAAAATGCCATTTATTTTTTCTCTGAACTCTTGCGTTGCTCAGTTCTGCTTTGTCATGTTCCTGTGCTTTATATTCATGATCTAAGAGAACCCATTTGTCTGCATTTTCTGTAACATATGGTATATGGATCTTGTAAGCAAAAGATACTTGATCTATGTATCACATGGGCCACAAGCTCATTCCCCAATCACAAGGCCTGGGGCTTCAATCTTTCACCCTCATATGCATCCTTCAGTCACCCGTTTTCCCATTATAGCAACTGTTATAATCATGGTTGTTAGAATCGCGAGTTGACTCGCTGACTCGGACGATTCCACGAGTCTGGGTGTGGAAATCGGGTGAACTCGGTGGTAGACTCGCGGGAGGGGTAGACTCGGCCGTGACTCGGCTGGACTCGGTAGACTCGCGAGTCCAAGTCCGAGTCGGCGAGTCTGGTTCGTTAGTGTTGGAGCCTGAAACGCTGGGTTTTGGGTCCAAAATTTGGATCCCTTTTCTTCTTCCCGAAACCGAGTTGCTCCCTCCCACCCTTTTCTTCTTCCTCTTCGCGAAAACGCGTAGCAGCAGAGCCTACCCGCCTAAGTCGTAGGAAGTGGTCTCGACAGCTTGCAGTGTCCGCGTTCGCAGCAGTGTAGCTGCTGTTTGGCCGCATTTCTGGTACCGGGTCTGACGAACCTGTTCGGGTATGGAAGATGCTCATTCGGGTAAGGTTAGGTTGCTGATGTTGGTCATGAGTTGGAATATGAAGCTTGTACGAGAGGACCATATTAGGTGTGGATCATATTACCTAAGAATGGAATTTTGGGCCAAAAATTTGGCTGGATCATGGTTAATGATGCCCAATATGTGGCACAAAAAGTGTTTTAACATTTTCATATTAATTAATTAAAAAAGGATCTTTATGTAACTACGAAAATACATCTTTTTTTGTAAATACAAAAGAAACTTTGACTCTTTAACCAGTCGCAAACAAGTTGAAAAGTCAAACTGTCCAATGACAATCTGAATGGATCAGATTTTGCCACTTTTATGGTAGTAATTGGCTTTATTACTATTTTGTTACTTTTGTGTTATGTATATATGTCATTTATAGGTATTTTTTATCGTAGGTAGACTTTTACGAATCTACGAGCCTAGTCTACGTGTCGAGTCTACCCACTCTCCACGAGTCAGCCTACGAGTCAACCTAGACTCGCGAGTCTGACAACCTTGGTTATAATAGCAATAAGGGCTACAAGTTTCTTGCTTGTGAGCTACTGCATCTTTGTTATCAATACTGTCTCCATTAGCACTGTATTGTTCTAAGAACTTTTCTCCATCAAGGAGGCATGAAGACCCATCAGCAATATACTCACCAGGAACAGATTCAACAAAACCTGGAAGACTGGACGAGGCAGTGATTTGATTAATCCAAGTAATTCAATAGAAGAGAAATGAGAAATAGAGACTTTGGAGAAATTAAGGAGGCTTTGTAAATCTGCTGTCAGCCATGTCTTCTAAGTGGTTTCTGTCATTTTGAGATGAGAGAGATCCGGTTATTCTTCAAACGCAGCAACCATCACTTTGAGATGAGACTTGGGAGAGATGATGAGTTGACATAATAAGGTACCACATAAGAAGCAACCTCAGCCATGAGATGGGGAAAAAAGAATGCATATCAGCAAACATTTTTCCATGTAGGAAGAAAACTAAAGGTGTTATAACAGTCTAATGGTAGGGACTTACCAACAATTGTAAGTATAGGGACCTATTTTAAAAAAAAAAAAGTGTCGGGAGTACATTAAATGTGAGTATAAACTATAGAGGCCAGAAATACATTTAAACCCATATTTTATAATAAAAAATGCAAGCATTCCTTTTCCCCAATCCTTCTATTTTCTACCTTGTTTGTATTGTTGATTTAGTTGAGTGTATTGATAATTTGAAACAACTTGCTGAAGTTTTCAAGTGCCAAGCTAGTATTAGAGAGGTTGGCTTGTTTATCTCAAGTATAAACTATACTACAACTTGTGTAAAACCCACCAAAGCAATTAAATTTGTTAAATTCTGTTACTTTCTCAAATGAAATTACATCGTATCAGATACAATAAAGGTACCAGGACCTGTATGTTACATTTTTTAAAACAATTTGTTTCAGATTATTATACCGGATTAAGAAAGACATTGCATGTAAATTATCTTGTTGTATTCTTTCCTCTCCTATGGTCTCTAACTTTCTAGTTCCCCAGACTTCTTTAATTGCAGTTTTACTACAAGTTTGCTGAAATTAATCATGCTGTAATTTTTAATTGTTTTTTGTTTTGGAATTATGGATGAGATTGCCATTTTGTTGGACAGGATTATCAGTTAAAGTCACAATTATCTATAAAGTAGAAACCTATTGCTGATATCTATTTTGTTAGTTACCATATCATGAGCTGAAATTGGGCTACAATATTTGCTTGCTTGGAAGGATCTATGTTCCTTTTTTTTAAAAGCAATACTATGTTATCGTGAATGATAACATGTTGAATGTAATCACTTGCTAGGTGCTTCTGGAGTTGGCTCAAAACCGCAATAAGATACCACTGCCAAAGAGTATAGCAGGACCTGGTGTTCCTCTTCCACCTGATCAGGACACATTAATCAGCCCCAACTACCAGCTTGCAATTCCAAACAAAAGGCCTGCTGAACCTATAGAAGAAACAGAGGATGAAGAAGCTGTCAATCCCAACCCTTCTCAGGAAGAGAAGATAGATATGCAAATGCAACAGAATCCCCATCAAAGAGTCTCCTTTCCCCTCCCCAAACGCCAAAAGGATTAATTTTGAAGTCTCGTTTTAACCTGCACTATAACAAGTTTTTATATATTATTTTGTATATTTATATTTTTGGCACAAATTTAATATTATTTGCCCTGTTGGATTTTGAAACGGCTCATTTTGTAGTGTAACATTAAATGTTCACAATATGTGCGACGTTTTGATATCCTTGATCGTCATCCAGCTATTTTTTTTTGATCAAGAAGAAAGCATAAGGAAAGAAAACAGAAACAAAGAAACTAAGGCCTAAGCCTTACAACACCTAAGGATAGTAAGAAAGAATGAAGCTGAAGTGGACGGACATCCCAAACCATAAAGCCTTGATCCATCGAGGCATCATGCTTAGCCAATCAATCTGTGCAAAAATTTCCTTCACGAAGAGTATGTTGCATAATAAGAGTCCAAGGTTGAGACAGAAATTTGATAGTTGGTTTGGAGTCTTGCAAAATCTGAAATTTAATTCATATTTTGAGTATTTGTACTCTTTTTTTCATATTTTTTTTATGCATTGAAATAACTTAAACAGGAAAATTGTTTTTGTTTTCCTTCGTCAGGATACTATTTTTTCCGGTCATGGATTGGATTTCTAAGTGTGTGTTTGCATGTGTGTTAGAAACGCACCTCCTCCATTGAAATCAAAGTGCTGCTTTCATGTTAGATGTAATATATATTACATTTCTACCACTAATAACTTGGTGTGCAAACGTTGAAGCAAACATAGCCTAAGTTTTGTGGTATAAAAATTCATGATCCATGATGTTCTTGGCTTTAGAAGTTTTTTTTGGTTATACAGGAAAGTTTAGGTGAGTTGGGTCTCGAGGATTCATCAGGAATAGAATAGGTCTCACGACTCAAAGAGCATTTACAGAGATACTTATAAATTATTCACCAATGAGATCTTTATATCGGTAGCGAAATTCGAACTCACGTCCTTATGAGATATGAGTCGTATCCTTAAAAACTAAATCAACGTTTGTTGGGGGTAGAGTACACCGTTCGTTAGAAATCAAAACAGATTTTCAAAATCAAGGAGGTGTACACGTATAAGGACGTATGGTATATAATACTCAGATAAACTTGATTTGGTTCCCAAAGAGGAATCGCATGGCTGTTTTTGAAAATGGCACTCACCCTATGATGATGAAAATGAAATTATTTACATCATTAATAATAATACAAATTAGAAAATACACCCAAATTCATCACGTCCTACTAGCTTGGTCTGCTGAGATGGAATGGCTCAAGATGATATAGAGCTAGCAATTCTGTTGTTCAAATGGCCTAGGGGCTTTGAAATACGGGCCTTCTACAAGATAATGGGCTTTATGTCCAAATCTCAGCAGTGATCGTCTTGTGTGACCGTCATGTACACTTTATAACTCCGTTTCGTTAGATTTTTATTTTATTTTTTTATATCTAGTTTTGCAAGATGGTCATATTAATAAGCTTGTTTGATTGGTTAAACAAATTAGCTTAATCAAATATTTTAGTTCGAGTAGTTCATCTTAACTCATTTATGCCCGTACAGTCTATCATTTATCATACGTGTCCAATCAGACCCCAGTAATTTTATTTACTTATTTTTAGTGAACTAATCTATATTTTTATTGCTATATAAAGGAAATTAAGAGTTGGCATGCGAGTCGAAGTAAGATGGCCACCCATTGACCTACTGTGTATTTGGATTAGTCGCGAAAAATAAATTATTTTAATAATTAATTATATGTATAATCGATTAGTGTGTATTTGTTAAAAAGTAATTTTAAGATAATTCATTTTGTTTTGATTGTGTAATAAAATCACTTTTATATTATAAATTACAAAAAAAGTATGAAATCATTTGTGTAATTTAATAATATTTGTTTGATAGTTAATTTTGCACGGTCAAATGAAAAGAATGTTATTGGTTTCAAAATAATCTAACAACTATTTAAAAAAACTTCAAACTTTTAGCTTATCTAAAAATAATTTTTCTCATAAAAACAATTTTTTTGCAATTTAATGAGTTTATCCAAACAGATTAACTTCTACTGAAAAATAACTTTTATCAAGAAAAACATTTGTTTGTATAAAAATTAGGGCTGACTTAAGGGTGGGGCAACTAAAGCCTTAGCTTTAGGCCCACCTGACAAAAAAAAATTATTTACTCTTAATTTTTAGTCAAAATTGGTTGATTGGTCCTATACGTTTATTTAATTTTTCACATCGGTCCCATAAGTTTTTTTTTTTCAAATTGATCCTACACGTTTCATTTCGCTTCCACGTTAGTCATTTTCGTCAAATTCGACCTAACGCCGTCAAATAAAGAGACACGTGTCGCACTAATATCATGCCACGTCAGCTCCAAACTAATGGCGTTAGGTCAAAATTGACAGAAAGTACTAACGTGAAAACAGAATGAAACATATAAGATCAATTTGAAAAAAAAAACTTATTGGATCGATATGAAAAATTAAATAAATGTATATGACCAATCAACCTATTTAACCTAATTTTTATAAAGCAAAAATATCACACATATAGACAAAAAAACTCACTTAAAACATATAGGTCTCACTCAAAGTTTATTTTAGACTTAACTCAATCTTAAATCGGCCTCGATAAGAATTAATCTTACGGTGATACCCTCATGACATGAAATACTTTACAAATCAAGTAATAGAATTTCACAGATTTTTTATTTATTTTTGCCTTCTTTTCTATTTGGTTTTTGTTTAGGTAACTATAACTATCGTTGGTAGAGTAAACAAACAGTCAAACATGCATTCTTATCGTACGAACTCATGATATAACAATCAAATGACCGATACTGGTGCAGTATGTGGGATGGAGATCCTCTCCGGTGAGTGAGAGAGATACATATATTAAAATAATAATAGTCTGTGACCCACACTAATGCATGTCAGTGGCATGAGTTTTTAAAAAAATGGACCAAACTTAGATGTAATTTGTTCTTTGCAGTTTTTATTATTCTTCAATAACTATTAAACGCATGAAGTAACCAACCTATTAAAAAAATAAGAACATTTTAAATTTGAATTTCAATGAAGAATTTAATTTGTGTGGCATGTTATAATTGATGAACAGTACAAACAATATATATTGTTGGACATAAGTTTTTTCCTTAAAAAAATTGCTAATCCATGTGTTGTCCCAATCTTTCCATTTTTAATTAGAATATTAAATGAGAATGTTAACCCCACAAATGATGTGCAACGGTTGATTTGGACATGATTTCTATCCTGGGCTGTCTGAGACTGATTGTTGCATGGTTCTTGATTATAAAACAGTCCGAACAAAAAATAGGAAAAAAGAATCCCCAACTGTCAACCACCTACTTGATATTTTTAAATTAAAAAATGATCTTCTTGTGCCTAAATAGGAAGGTCATCTTCATACCCAATAATCTTATTAATGGGCCTTTTAAGCCTATTCTATTTAGAATTGAAAATTGAAAAAATAAGTAGTAGGACATAATCTGACCTTGCTTGCCTATTTTCTATGTACTTTCTAATCAAAAACCAGCATCAGATACATGCATGTAGGATTATTTTTTTCATGGGTAATTTTCATCATACAATTGACATTCAAAAAGGCAAACATATGAACATTGCTTTATATATCTATATCATAATACAGTGTGCCATCTCTCTCAACATCAAACTTTGATAGTGATGCAATATTGCCATCCTTTTCACCTGGTGTCAAATGAATTTTTGGACGAGGCATGATTTTGATGAACAAAAAGAAAAAAAACTCTCAAATGACAGTTACTTTTTACAATTTAAAATGAATTTAATTCACTAATTGTTTATTTAACACCAATGTTATTGGATTGTTTAACTTTAGGGAGGGAAAGATACTCTATCTTTTCTCACTCCTAAACCGTTGGATCGATCGGATGTTCCACAAGATGACACGTTATCTAGCTTTTTTTTAAAAGAAATTTTCATGAAACTCCCTTCTTTGGAATGCAAAACAACATCATCACCCCACCATCAATGACTCGGACGTTGTCTCCGCCCCCTTGCCGCTGCCGGTTACATACCACCGCAAACGAGTCTGCATCCGCTCCCTCGCATCTGCCCCTACCGCAAAAGCGGTTGGTGCACAAGGCATTGCATTTCGAATGAAAATGTTACTTGTAGAACTGACCGTGTTGGAATTATAAGTGGTGCTCCTTGGTAATGGTCTTGTAGTTTCTCTAATAATAGGAATGGTCTCTTTATGTAGCAGTAAAATTTGGAGGACACTGTTGATGCTGAAACTTGTTTGTTATTTGGTTCATTTTAAATGACAATAAAAAATGGATTCAATTTGGTTAACTCCTACGAATTGCTACTGTCAAAATATATAATTCAAGGGACTAGTATTCCATATCGTCCTTTCCAATGGGGAGCTCCTACATTTGATGCTGGAGTGGCAAAATCCATATTCTATTACCCATCCACTCAATTGACATTTAAACCAATCCAATCCATTGCAGTAAAAAAAACATTTTAAGGAATTTGATCTATATGAGAAATAAACATTTAAATCTAATGGATATTTTAGTTGAGTTACAAAAGAAGTGGTAAAATAATCCATGAATTTATTTATTAATATGGTCAGACCGAGTAAAATGCAAGAAAAGAAAAGAAAGTGTTATTGATGTGGTTAATCAGAGAATATGGATCTATTCACTTAATTTGTGTTGATACACTCTTCGATATATTTACAGTATAGAGCTTCGCTAACAGAAGCTTAACAAAATTGTTGAAGTTATAACTAACTCTTCTTAACCAATTTTCCTTACATTTATTAAATATGAACTTTAATAGAGATATTTAAATAATTATTAAATATAGCTACCCATTAATAAAATGTTTGGCAACTTATTCTTAGTATCAAACTAAAAAAAATATTGACATATATTTTTCCCTTAATTGGTTCGAGCGATCGAGTGAGCATTTACCTAAATCAAAAATCATTTTTATTTTATAGGAAATATTTCAGGCTCAAATATTCTAACCTAGTTCCGTGTTTCAGTTTCTGTTGCTTCTTATAATGGGATGTAGATTCGAGAACTTTAGAGGGTTAAAATTTTGTCATATCTTTGTTTATGTAACGAGAAACATCGATCTCTTTAAAAAAAATTCCCCTTATTTTTTTTATTTAAAAGGAGGGTCAAGGCCCCTGATTATTCAATGAAATATTTTACCAACAAAGTTAATCACCATTACTTTACATGGTTATTTCTTATTAGTACGCATAAGTACATGTTTTGGGATCTAAACTTTTGCTCCAGTTTCATAGAATTTGTTTTTCTTAATTTTAATTATAATCCATTAATAAAAATGAATCCAAATCCGATAGGAAATAACTTATTAATGACTTCACAAAAATACCTTCAGAAGGGTAAAAGAAATAATAAATTTAATTTTTTTTCTTCATTAAAAGAAGCATATCAAGTAATAGAGGTGATTAATAAGTAAATTTAAATTATTCAATCTTGTATAAATAATATATATTAAAATATAAATCATGTAACCTTTTACAATAAGGGGAATCATAACCAGTGTCCTTAGGACATTTGTTAAGGAGTCTAAAAAGATAAGTTTTTATTAAAAAATTATGTATTTAATATATCGAGAATGATGTACTTAAATTTCCAATGAAGATTTTTCATTTATTAATTCTTTAACCTATATTCTTAGGACACTGGTTAGCAAAACTCTTAAAATAATTATAAAATTGAAATAATTTTTAATTTTGACTATTCATATATATTTAATAATCAAAATTTATTTTTCTCATTTGTTCATGACAAATCATTATTCTCATATTAGATGTCTGTGTATGTATAGTATGTACTATTGCTTTTGATGGCCAATTATTGTGTGATATAATAATTCCGGCTCATGTATTAATAATTGATGGGCAAAGAGTACTCTATCTGGACCCCTGTAACCAACCCATCACTAAGGAGGGAGGACCCTGACTGAGAAGCAATGAACTTGAGAACAGAGAACTCTGTAGTACAAATAAACCATTTCTTTTTAAAAAGGAAGAACCACGGGACGTTGAATTAATAAAAGTTGAAACTACAATGTGACACTGACCCCATAAAATTAACAAAGATAAACAGCACATTTAATTCCAAGTTTAGACCCACTGATGTGAATGTGGAATGGAGGAAGCTAGGAGGAACTTTCTCTCGAATGTTGAGGAAATAGTATAACTTATGCCACTTTTGTCTTTGTCTTTGGGATACAGATAGCATTTGGCATTGATAATCTACTGCATGGGAAAAAGCAAACCTACCCCTTAAACAGTCAACCAACAAATTAAAATAAAATTTGCCAAAGTAAAGTATGTTTAGTCTTGGTTGGATATTTGGTGCTCCTGATTACTACATATAGTTTTGTTGCAGAGAATATTTAAATCCGAAAGTTAGTCAATAATTGTTCTCTTCGATAAACCTAACTGCTGCATTCAACACATCTTTTATAACATAAAACATAATAATTGGACTAAATATTTCTTTCAGTTCCTAAGGATACAAGTGGCTTTTAGCATGAAGCGATTCACAATTTGGTTCATACGTGTACTACTAATTAGTTAGTTTCTTTTTTTTTTTTGGGGGGTGAAAATTCATTTCTATCCTCATCATCAACACAACTACTTCTACATCGTCACTAATGCAAGTATTCTCGAGCATCTTTTTGCCATCGAACCGATGCATCCTGCGCTCCGCATCATCTTCAAAAGCATCTGGACGATTCCGAAACGGACAAGCTCAACCTTCGTTGATTGAGTCACCGAAATGACAACCAGTAGCGACAAAATGGCATCGTGCAAACCCTCATTGTCGAAGTTCATAAGTTTCATGAGCAACGACAGGTTGGTGGGTGGGGACTGACACAGAACTATTATCACTAGCGAGAAACTCTAAAACCCTATCTGATTCAATCTTCGCTTTTAGAGAGTCGTTTTCGAGAATGAACATGATTGAAGCGAAGCAATCTTTATGAGCATCGAGAATCAATCGCGGATTCGCTCTCAGACGACGATTGGTGGGCGATGACTGGCGCGAAGCTGTTGGTATGCGGTGACTGACATGATAGTTGTCACCGAGGAGACGATGGTGGTCGGTGGGGTGGGATGAAGACCAAAGTTGTTGTTTTCAATTTTTTTTTTTTGTTTCCTGTATTATCCGATAAAGGTTGCATTTTTTTTGGATTACCAAAATTTTGACCGTTGATTATTTCAATATTATATCTAATGACTAAAAATGGTGGTATGCCGATGTATCACATTGGAAGATGCTTCACGTCGGAAGCCTTGGACCGTTGATTATTTAATATTATATATAATGACTAAAAATGATGGTACACCGATGTACCACATTGGAAGATGCTTCATACTAGAAGCCACCAAACATACATATGCCATATTACTTTTAAGTAAAATTAATATTCTATAACTTTATTATGAAAAATGATATATTTTTTTCTGTATTAAGTCACGGGAACACTGCTAGTTATTGAATTGCTGACCAAATTAATGTTATTTTTTAATATCAAGTAATTAAATTAATATCATTTTCTACCAAGAGTATATAAATTAATGTCTGTCTATGGGTGATTACAATAGATGTGTACTCCAAGAATTCATAATTTATTTATATCTGATCTGATTTATTTATTGATTTATACATCACGTCAAAACTTTATTATTATATAAATATAGTATATAGTTATATACAATCCAACCATTCGATAAGTCGAAGAGGGTGAGGTAAATAAGAAGGATACTGTGGTTTCCCTCGTTGTAATTGTTACTTCACTAATCACATAAAATGTCGATACATGGACATTCATCAGAGAAGACTAATTTCTGTTAAGGGTGCTCACACGTGGCTTTAGTTCAAATTTGCATCGGAAAAAAATCCGAACCAATTAAAATCAATTGGTTTGGTTCGGTTCAAATCTGCAAGTTTTTATCAGGAAATCTGAATCACGGATTGGTTTGGTTCGGTTCTGATTGGACCGAAAAATAATAAAATACTAAATATATATAAAAATATTAAAAATAAAAAATTTTAAATATGCATATAAATTATAAAAATATGATAAATATAAAGGAATTTAAATATTAAAATAGATAAATACATATTAAAATATACAAGCGGCATTGCCCTTCTTCACTCACGCGATATTGCTGGATCGGGCTTTCGTCCATTGTCCAAGATTCCCCCTCCCCATGGGAGTTTGGGCCATGTCTTAGTCCTAGTGTGGCTGATCATCCGAATAATATTCAAAATATAGTAATTGATTGGGTTCAGATCGGTTCAATTCCAAAATTCTTGAATCTGAGAATCGAACCAATTATCATAAGGTTTGGTTTGATTTGATTCGGATCTGAACACCAAAAAAAATCCGAACCAATTTAATTCGTTTGGTTCAAATCTTCGGATTTATCAAATCGATCCGAACCAATGAACACCCCTAATTCTAGTAGCTAGAAATCAAGAGCTTTGATAGAATGACGGTACACATAAGCGTTATTATGTGTTTGGAACAACGGTGATTCTGAGCAAATCACGTCCCTATCCTCTTACCATGAAAGCTTGCATTTGGAGCTTTCACGTTTCAATTGAATTTTTTTAGGTGATTTCTCCGGTACCTCCAATAAATTTGGGATAAAAGTTACTCTGCTCAACCAAAATGTATCACCTCAATTAAGTGAGTTATATTAATGAGTCAAGTCAAATGATTCTCATCATCTGATTGAGTCACCTAAGCAGGATAAAATTATCCTTAATATACCAAAGAATTCACCATTTTTTTATACAAATGTCACTCTTATGGTGAAAACACTCCAACTTCATTTTACAAAAGTGCAAACAAAGAAACACTTAATCCGCTTGCGTCAGCATAACAAAACACACATATATGTAGCACTATTTCGCTTGTGTAACATTGCTTAGATGGGGCCTACGCATATTTCACTATTACGTGGTCATAGTACAAACTTGACAATTCCATGAGAGAAATATTCAAAGTGGAAGAATCACAAATGCTAATATTGCATATATAAAGATGCAGATGCTCTAGCAGATTTGAGCACAAATTGGGTAAAGAAGAAAACGAAGTATAAACCAACCATATTCAAGTATTTAAAAAGATGTGGGAGGGTGTGATATTTCAATTAATTTGAAAATGGTACCCTGATCCTTTGAAGAATGTGAGTACTCACTACTCAATGGCACTTGAATCTTATAGGGACGTGTGGGAGTGTAATGATGGCTTTCAAAGTGGATGAGGTGTGTGACTAATTCATTGGATCAAAATCTTATTAGACATTTTTCAATGGATTATATCTTTAAATAGGACTCCTACCAAATATAATATAAACGGTATACATGGGTGATCCTAAACAGCAAAGCTTGATCCTCACATGTGGAATTTGTGGGAACTGGAAGCTGCCTAGTCAAAGCAAGAATAGATGGAAGGCTAAAATATTGTAGTTTCAAAAGGCACAAAAGTAAACAAATTAATATGAATGGAAGAAAAATGTGAGTGATTCTAGAAAAAAAAAACTAATTTTTTTTCTCATTCAACTTCTTATCTATTAAATTATGGACATTTGGATTTTGTCTTGTTTTATTATGTAAAATATTCACAAAAAAAAATATTTTTTGTGCATTATAAATAGGTTTAATTATTTTATTGGTCCCCGAACTATTTGATAATTTATAAATAGATCTCTAAACTAAAAAAATTATAATTGGATTCTTGAAATTTTAAATACTTTATAATTGGATTTTTGTATTTTTAAATACTTTATAATTTGATCCCTGCATTTTAAATGTTTGTAATGGATCCCTGAACTTGTAAATAATTTCTAATTAGGTTTATACACTTTAATTTAAATGTACCTATATAATATCATATATTATATATGAAATTAAAATAAATATATTATATATAAACATATATAATATTTTATTAAATATTATATTCGAAGTATTTAAATAATAAAATATTATTATTAATATGAGACGGACGTTTATTCCAATAAGAAAAATGTTTGACATGTGAAAGTAGGCTTGGAAAGGACAGGTTCACAGGTGAAACGGAAGTGTGTCAAAAAGAAGGTATAAAAGGTTAAAAGAAAGATTTGTGAATAAAAAAAGTTATATAGACAGGTCATTGCTAATAAAAGTAAAAAAAGCTAATATGAACAAGAGTACACAAAGTCAACGTTTTTACGTAGAGGAATAATGTTAACTATATATATATATATATATATATATATATATATATATATTATTTAATTAATTATATTTTATTTAATCTTATTTATAACAGATTTTTTTTTATTTTTTTTGTGCTCAAAAGGAGCTAAAACACCCGAACAAAATTTATTTTAATTCTATCACATAACATAAAAATGTATTTTATTACATCTTCATAGATTGGCTTATAAAAAAAAAATTACATCTTGATACAATATTAGTATTTACACGGTTCATTAATCACACATCACCCTTTACATATGAATTAAGATAATTTCTAAAAAAAATCAAAGATTTTTAATGATATAAAATTATATGATTAATTTTTACACTAGCATACATTATAATTAAATCCAATTAGAAATATTTAACAAATATTTTTCGCTTAAGAAATTTGCTTGTTACGTTGTACTTATTGTTAAAGTACAAAATTCATTTAATCTTTAAAAAAAAATTACAAAATTCATTTATCCCCGTAAAACAAACCAAAAGAAAAGAGAAAAAGACTTTGTCATCATTAGTATTATTATTATTATTATGATTATATATCATTATTAATGTTTTTTTTGCAAGATATATCATTATTATTAAAAATGCTAACCTCTATGTTCTATGATCACTATATTATATCAATTCTATTATTTATATAGTTAAAATTGACATTTTTAAGTTATACTCATATTCAGTAAAAAAAAAAAAATTTTACTCATAATATTTGTATATAATACGCTTATATTATTTTGAAATACAAAATATCTTGCTATTTAATTTTTCTACATATTTAATTTAATTAATAAATGATAAAAATTATATAAATTAAAGTTAACCCTAATTAAATAATAAAGTTTATATTGATTAGAGAACATAAGTTCGAATCCTGATGACAGACACTCTAATTGGGAGGTTGTAAAAATCAAGGATTAATTCTCTATTTTAAACAGTGATTGAGAATAAGTCTCATAGTCGATATAAACGGCCGAAACTTATAGATATATACTCCGAGATGTCAGTGTGGAGTCAAAAATCTTAATTACCTTAGCTCGTACAAAAAATTTATATTGATTAGAGTTTTTAATATTGTAATCCCTCCCTCCCTGCAGATATTCTCCGATTCTTGCTGCATAAATATCCCATTATTGTAGCTCATACTTCCCTACCAGCTTCCTTCTCTTCATCTTTCACACTCTCTTTCTCCTTTCCTCTGCCTTCGTTTCTTTCTCTCTCTCTCCTGCTAGTTTTCTTTTCTCGTATAACCCACCATTCACCAACTCATTAACATATCTAGCTCCAAGTTCTATAAAAAGATCAAAAACATTTAGAACCCACCTGAGTTTTTCAGTTTTCAACACTCTACTTTTTATTCTACGTTTCCAGAGAGGAGCAGATAGATATGGTGTTGGCTTCCCCAAACCCGATCCGGAGCGAAAGGATTTTAAGCACTGAGCTTCCCATAGTGGACCTTACGGCGGAAAGGTCAGTGGTGACAAAACTCATTGTCAAAGCCTGTGAAGAGTATGGTTTCTTCAAGGTCATCAACCACAGTATCACTACTGAAACTATAGCCAAATTGGAAGAAGCAGGGTTTGGTTTCTTTGCTAAACCAGTCACCCAAAAGAAACAAGCTTCACCTGTTTATGGTTGCAAGAACATAGGCTTCAATGGAGACATGGGTGAGGTCGAGTACCTTATGCTCAATGCTACCACTCCCTCCATTGCTCACATATCCAAAAGCATATCCAATGACCCCTCCAACTTCAGGTACGTACGTCCACTTATTAATTACTACGTTAATTAATTAATTTCTCTCACATTGTCTAACGCTTTTTCATTTAATAGCAAGCATGGTTGAATATATTATTATATATCTAGCTATCAGCTTTTTGTAATCTTATGTTTTTGTTTAAGAAGCCAGCCCCCCTGAATCTTAAAAGAAGCAAAAATGTTAAACCTATACCTTATTTATTACACTCCTCATGCTGTACAGTAATATTGAAGGAAAAAAAAAAAAGAAGAAGAAAAAAATGAATTTCTCTCGTCCCTTTTTAATAAAAGGAAAGCGTAGAACAAAGTTTAAAAAATAAATTTAAAAATAGAAAAAAGTTATAGTTTCCTTTACAATAGTCCTTTATTCTTTAGGTTTATATGGGTTTAAACCCCCCTTGTGTTTTAATTAATATATTTAAAAAAAATGAAAAAATAGTATTGTTGTAAAAAAGAAGTGGGGGATTGAAAAATAGAGGAAAGAGATCTCGTAGGCGCCATTGGTTTTTTGACTACTATATGTAGCTCTTTTTGTGATGGTGTGGCCATACCATGGGCAAGAACTCCACTATATATAGCCTATAGGAGAAGTGAGTCAAGTGGTGACGAGGTCATGCATATATACGATATTTCTTTTTGTTATGGACCATGCTAGCTACCCGGTGACTACACAGTTCAATGAATAATAATTGTAACGTCTTCATTGGAACTACCTCTCTCTTACTATGAGTTGTATCTGATGACCAGCAAAGAACGGGGAGAGAATGACGCTTCACCGTTATTCCTTTCTATATATATAGAAGTGATAAAATTGTGCCAGCCATTGTTTAAGCAATGGCATATTAATCTAAGCGGTACGTGATATGCATTATGCTACAAGTGGAACTTCTCTCTCTATTTGTTTTTCTAAACGCGGGATAGTATTAACCTCAAAGAAGTGAAACCTAAGGCTTTATGTTATGCATAATGTTATGCATAACTCACATTTGCAACAAGCAATCCAATTATGGTTGGTCGCAGTGTAAGTAGATTGTAATTCCGAACGACTTTCATCTGTAATGTCAGAATTTCGAATCTCACAATCAACATTTTAGGAAGGACTTTACCTTATTACCATCTCTAACGCAATGGCTAGTCTTATAACTTGTTTATAGGGATACAACAAAAAAAAAAGCATTAAGAACACAATAATCAACAGTTGCTAGTTGTCCATATCCTCCCAAGTTATTTGGATGACCAAAAAACAGGAGTGAGAAATATGTGAATTTTTCAAATAAAATTAGTTATAAATTAGGAGACTGTAAAAGTAATTAATCTGTTTGATATGCCTCAAGACTGTTCATGCTTCAAATCCCTCGTTAAGGTTATGTTTGTTTTGAGTGAAAAGGGAGGAAAGAAAAGGAGAGGAAGGAAAAAAGAAGAAAAATGTATTTTCCTTCGTTTGGTTGAGGAAGGAAAATGGAAGGAAAGAAAAAAAATTATGGATCTCACACCAAAAAATTTTCCCCCCCAAAATGGAAGGAAAATGGGAGAGAGGAGAGAAATTTGCGAAAAGATTAAAAACACCTCTGATCTTATTATATTTCATTTTTACTTAAAGGGTATTTATGTCATTTTACAAATATGTTTTTTCTTTCCTCTCACTTTCTACTCAACCAAACAAGAGGAGAGAAATTTTTTTTTTCCTTTCACTTTTTCTTATACCAAACAATTAAATATTCCTCACTTTTTACTCTTTTTCTTTCCTTCCTCTTTCTTTCCTCTCACTTTCTCTCCTACAACCAAATATAGTGTAAAGATAGCCTCGTATATTAAAGCATGGAAATGTGAACAGTAATATTATATTTTATTTGCTTAGAAAATATACCTATTACTCTTTTTACTTTTATTTTTTTCAAGCTTTCTTTTTATTCGATAGGTGAGAGATTAATCTCATGATTAAATACCTAGCTAAACTGAGACACCTTGCAACATTGTTTTTTAGAGTGATTATTGCATGATATGGGTCCATTATGTACAATAAGGTTTTCTTTTCTTTGAACCACCACCGTGTCCATACATTATTTGTTTATTATACGACTTGTATGCTTCTCTTGGTAGAGAATAGTAATAAAACATGCTATGATCAGCACGATCGTATACGAAAAAGTTTTATAATTTTCAATTGTCTTATTCACCTCAATTTTTTAATGCCTTTGAGCCTTTCCAGACTAGATTAATTAGCCTCGACTACAATATCGATGGTCAATCAAGATAAAACTTTTTTCTAATATACTTTCAGTGCTTACAATCGCAACATGTTCATTAATAATTTGCAAGCTGTGAGAAGATTTTTGCCTAATATAAATAGAGGGTAAAAAGGAATGGAAGAAAATTTAGGGTGCACGTGACATTTTAAAACCATTCACGTCGCACATGGGAGGTATGGCGGTGGGATGGTAAGTTCTTCTGGGGATGACAACACTCATTAGTCAGACAGAACTGGCCGGTGTGAGAAGGAAGTGCAGAAACGGTACCGTCTGGATAAAGGTTGACGTGTCAGATTGACACGTCAGAAATATATCCACAACGACCAATCAAATCAAAACTAAAAGCTGAAGTTACATTAATAACTAGGAAAAATATTTCCTAAAATGTAACTATAGTGATATTTTTATTTCCTTACCAAAATATCCAAATCCAGATTGAGTCGTGGCACTGCCAGAGCGTCAGTTCTGATTCTGATCAAAACTGGTACTTCCCTCAGCACCACTTCCAATTCATCGCTAGCTCTAGCTACAAGTAAAGTTTAGCTATAATAATTAGGGATAGAAATCTACCTTAAGATATTGATGTTGGATATTCTTATCAATTAAATATTATGATTGAATATAAATATTAATAAATTATAATTTTATTTTTTTAATTATTAAATTATTATTGATGAAAAATAAAAAATGTATGAAAAAATTAAGATAAAAAATTTTCATCCAATAAATAAAGTCTTTTTAATAAATATCCGTATAGCATTTTATTAGAAAACTAAATTTTTTACCTAATATATCACTTTTTCATGAAATTTTGCCTTTTTAGTTTCTGTATCACCGGTTGAGCCATTTCTCTAATGAATAATATTAGCTAGTTACATATATTTATATGTATTTTATTTTATGCTTGTACAATTTTTAACGTATGATTACGTGTACAATTATAATTAATCTTCTTATATATATTTTAATTCTATCACATATCATATGTGCACTAAGCATTATCATGAGTTATATAATTACCAATATATATTTGTTGTACGTATATAAAAACTGATCATAACTGATGTTTCCGTCTGTGAACATTTGGTATTGGTTTGAAGCATCAGTTGTTTAAGCTTTTGATGAGTGTTACTGTGTGATTGTACATGTACATGACAGCTCTACGGTGAGTGCATACACAGAGGCAGTGATGGAGCTGGCATGTGAGATTTTGGAGCTAATGGCAGAGGGCCTGGGGGTCCAGGATACATCGATTTTCAGCAGGTTGATCAGGGAGGTTGATAGCGACTCGGTCCTGAGGCTCAATCACTATCCACCTATACTTAACATAGACTGCAAGGATAGGGACAAGTCCCCTTCCTACAACTATACCAAGGTTGGGTTTGGGGAACATTCTGACCCTCAGATCCTGACCATTCTTAGATCTAACGATGTGGGAGGCCTCCAAATCTCTCCTGAAGATGGGGTGTGGATCCCAGTCACCCCAGACCCCTCAGCTTTCTGTGTCAATGTGGGTGATGTACTAGAGGTATGTTCCTACACCCCCATTCCTAGTGTTTAAGTTTTCAACCCCATGACCTTTGATTCATTTTGCAAAGCAAGACATATAAAGGGAGGTGGGTAGGGGGGGGGGGGGGGGGGCCGCGGGGCCTCCTCTCTAAGCAAAGCATGAAAATAAAAGATCTTAAAAGAAAGCCCAAGTTGATAGCAACTTAAGTAAGATGACACGTGATCCAGAATCACAACATGCTTTCATGTTTGGATTTAATTTCAGTAAGATGAATTCACTCTAGAACCAATCTGCTAAATATGCTAACCTGTTATGAACAAAACTTGGGTGAAGTTAGTTATGTACTTATAATATTGTTTTTTAAATGAAAAGAATATATGTCTAATAACTTATTAATAAGATTATAACGTGTAACAACTTACACATGATGTCCTGTTCTCATTAAAAAATAGCACAAGTTTTGTCCTTAAGAACTGAGATAAGCACTAGTCACGTATAGAACAATCAACATTTTATATACTGATTTTTTCAATTTGTGTACAGAATTTATTGTTGTGTTTATTTTTCTCCTAAAATACAAGTCTATGTAAAAAAAGTGTACAGCATATATATGTCATACGATAAAAAAGAAGAAAGATATGGGATAGAATGAGAATTTAAATCTTGGAGAGTTGAACAATTAAAGCTTGCTGACAACTTACCGTGGAACTATAGTGCAAGAGTTGGAACAAAAATAGAACTCATTGAATTTTCTGGGTGTTTTTCTAAAGGTTATGACAAATGGAAGATTTGTAAGCGTGAGACACAGGGCTATGACCAACTCATACAAGTCTAGAATGTCGATGGTATATTTTGGGGCTCCACCACTGCATGCCTGCATTGTTGCTCCACCAGTTATGGTTACACCCCAGAGGCCCTCTCTCTTCCGACCATTCACTTGGGCAGATTATAAGAAAGCCACCTACTCTCTGAGGCTTGGAGACAGCCGCATTGGCCTTTTCAGAAAGTGCAAAGAATTAGAGTAATCGGTCATGAGCCGTGAAAAGTAGAGTTTGTAGCAATACCAAAATGTAGAGGTTGTTAATGTGTGTTCGCCTTTAATGTTTAGGTGTCCTTGGGAGGTGGTGGTATCTTTGCCTAATGTGCCAGCAATTTTTGCATAGGGTGGAAATTAACCTAATAAGGCAAAGAAAGTTACTGTTCATGAGATGTAAACTGGGATACTGAGTAACAATAGACAGTTAACAGTTCTGTAGTTCACTTTCTTTATTTTCCCTTCTGTTATTTTAATTTTTAGTGTCTAATTCCTTGATTAAGATACACCATACACAGAGAACATGATTAATGTCATTTGAGCAGACATTCCTCACACTTCTAACAAGCACGTTTTAAAGAATAAATATTAATCTTACCACACTAGCTATCAACATCGGTTTTGCAAATGACAAGTATGTGGTAAGATGCACAAGTGAATTATGCTAAGCAGTGTCTAGTACAATTATGTGGTATATATCCATACCTAAAATAAGAAAGTCAAGAAGATCGAGAAAGATTTAGATATCTAACCATAGAATCATTGTAAGAGTAATCTTCGAAGGTTCCTATTAATATTATCATAGACATTACTTGCATCACCTTCCAATTAATTTTTTTGGATACGAAGCTCTAATGCAAACTGAAGACCCTTACAAGCAGCTAGCAGAAGCGTCAGTAATACCAAATATCTTCTTGGTCTTTGAGGCATAAAAACTTCAATTGCTTTCAGAGATGATTATACCCGCCCCACAAGCATTATTTCCTAACGATAAGCAGCATCAACATTCACCTTCTGTTAGGAGTGTAAGTCAGTTTGTTGTGACATGATCAATCTAAAAAATCAAACCAAACTAATTGAACTGATTCAGTTTGGTTTAGTTAATCGGTTTAAACTCGAACTACATTGGTGTGGGCATTATTTTTAATATTTTCAAACCCAATGACCCGATCTAATCACCCGATTAATTTTTTATAATAATTTTTACATATAAAAATATGGATTTAGAGGCTGTTGATAAGTGCATCCAAGGAGGGACAAGGGAAGCTCCTTTAGATGGAGTTTGCTGCTCGGATTCGTCACCTTCTTGATACGTCCTGGTGTGTGAGGATTTCTTACACTACAAGAAATTTATCTTTTAGTGATAGATAAAATTTGTCACTATATGTTTAAAATCCGTAGGTATATGTAAAACTTACATTCACCTACGGCTATTCAATTGTCCATTATGAGCGACGAATAACAACAGGAAATCATTGTCACTATAGGTTTTACCTACGATCCACATACATTTATCTACAATTATATTTGACTGTCAATAGGCTTTACCTACAGTTCATCTACTTTTACCTACAGTTTGACTGACACTAATACTTATACCTACATTTTTAATAATTGTCACTAAAAATATCCGTAGGTATATAACAAATTTTTTTTGTAGTGTCACGTCTATCGCGAGGCTACTAGAGGTGCGGATATGCTAGCCAGTCTGGGCTGTGGACATGGGCACCAGCTGGTGACTTACTACTCTCCGCTGATTCAAGTAGCTTATGTTTTATTATCTGATGCCTGGATTAATTTCCTTGTAGCTTTCTTTCTTTGGACTTGGGATCCGTTATTCGGAGAAAAAAAAAGTTCAGCATTTTGTACTTTTGGAGACACTTGCTTACAATTTAAGGCATTTTCCCTAATTTTTTTTTTTTTCTCTACGTCTTCCCTCACATTAAACTACCCTCGGCCATAGTTCACCATCGTTAATTCTTGTATTGTGGGTAACTTCGACCTCTATTTGTGTTCACCTTATGAAATTTGACAACTTCTTGTTAATTGTTATGTTCATTGTGTATTAGTATTTATCCTCATTTAGAGTTGGGATAATATAAATTTTTATGGTTATTATGTATTATTGTTGTGTTATGAATCATTTTTTAATATCAATGTTTAATGTCAACTCAAATATCATATTTGTTTAATCTATGCTTAAAATTTGTTGTTTTTCTCTTTAGGGATTACTTTTTATCAATCCTATAATTGCATAATTTTTTTCCAACTGGAACTTGCTTATAATAATGATAGAAGTTTAACTGCATATTAAAAATAAATCATCGAACAACCTGATGACCCCCAAAACATGTTGGTTTAGTTCTGAGTTTGGCACCTTAAATTAATTAACCAACAGGAACCAATATATTTTGATTGGTTCGGACATTTATTTTCTTTCCTCAATTTGTCCAGCCCAACCTCATTACACCCACATCTTCTGGAATGACACCTTAGGCCTCATCCAATGGGTTATCGTAATGTTTTGAATCCTCACCCTATGACCAATTGCGCAAGCACTCCAGAATGCTTGGAGAGTCAACCCTGCCTTCTCATCGCTGTTTCTTATTCTCCAATAGCCCAAACCAAATGATGAATAAGAGCTCTAATTTATCTGTATTGAACTCTTGCAAATGATTAACTAGATAGTCTAGTTAAGCACCATGTACACGATCTCCTGCCACTGGTGACAGATCAGCAAACACAATAGCATTATGTGACACTAACCAATCAAAAAACAAATGTTCAATGTCCTCCATGTTATGCCAACAGAGGTAATATCCTTAGCCCACCTTTACTCTTTTGTTGCTAACCTAGCTTTCATAGGCAGTAAGTCTTGAAATAAGTGCTAAGCGCATACCCAAATCTTTGGTAGTACACTGAGTTTCCTAACCTATTTCCACCACCTCAAGTAGGCGTTAAGAGTATTGTTCATATGATCGTTTGTCACGTTCCTTATTATCTTATTCTAAAGTTGGTTATACCAACAAAGCTTATATGCATTTTTCACTAAAAATGATCCTCCACTATCCTGAAATCATTATGGTGTATTCTTATGCTGGCATTGTGTCAAAGGGTTTTGAAATATAATATCTGTATTCTTTGGACGAAACAATTCTCTTTTTACATATTATTATATTGATTAATTGCATATGATAAATCATAAATGTATTGTGTAAATAATTCATGAAGCATTACTTCATATTAAACAAAAAAGATGACATGAAATAACTAGTATAAATTATCCTGTTCCCTCCCCCTGCTAGCCATTACCCGAGGGCAAGCACGTACAAACCACTTCTATTTAAAAATAAGGATTAATGAAGTTTTTACTCCCTCAAAATATAGAGATTTTTTATTTTAGTCCATATTTTTTATTTGCTTTGCTTTAGGTGTCTGTGACTTTTAAAATTTTGTTTTTGATCCCTGTCATCAACTCCAAATGTTAACTGCTGACGTGAAAGACGGAAGTCCACGTCAACGTTGACACGTGACAAAATAATTATTTTTTTATTTCATCTGTCTGACATGATAGGTAACAAAAACAAAAATTTAAAAGTTACAAACTCTAAAAACAAAACAAACAAAAAATAGGGACCAAAACCAAAATCCTTATATTTTCAGGGACCAAAAACTTCAATAAACCTTTAATAAATATGATTTCTTTTAATTTATGAATTATTTTGGTTTTCTAACAGATAAAGAAGAATTGCAATTTTTTGAATTGGCTGATTTTGAAGCAAATAATCCTCCAAGTATAGATGAGGAGAACGTCACTTTGTTACCTTGATCACATGTTGAAAAGCTACAAAGAAAAGACAGAAGTTACAGTTGAAGCTAGCCGATGAAAGAATAAAGTCTCAAATTTTGATAATATGCTTGGAAACTTTAGTTGAATTTTGCTTATTTAGTATTATTTGCTTCAAAATCAATCCACTAAAAAGATTACAATTCTTCATCTGTCAAAAAATCAAATTAATTCTTGAATCATACGAAATCATTTTTCTTAAAGGTTTAATGAAGTTTTTGATCCCTGGAAATATAGGGCTTTTTGGTTTTAGTCCCTATCTTTTGTTTGTTTTACTTTTAATGTCTGTAACTTTCAAATTTTTTTTTTAGTCCCTGACATGTTAGACAGATGAAATAAAAAAATAATTATTTTTTCACGCGTCAGTGCTGACGTGAACTTCCGTCTGCCACGTCAGCAGTTAGCATTTGAAGTTGACGGCAGGGACCAAAAACAAAATTTTGAAAGTTTCAGACACCAAAAGCAAAGCAAACAAAAGATAGGGACTAAAACCAAAAAGTCCTATATTTTCGGGGACCAAAAACTTTATTGAGCCTAAAAAAAAATATACAACTAACCCAAAAATAATAATAATAAATAAATAAATAATTTATATGAAAGAGTTCATGTGAACAGTAAAGAGACATAGCACATGCAGTTCAAGTAGATAACCACCAGGGGGTCACAGTTGGTCTTCCCAGGAGACCGCCATCTACATGTAGGAGTTACACGGTATAACTAATGATACAACAGCACTTTTAAGTTACAGTGTTTGCTCTTGTCATCAAAAAACATGACAACCAGCTCACATATTAAATCTGAAAGGCAAATACTTTAGGGCACTAGTTAAGGAATCAAAGTTAGAAAGTTTATATTGGAAATTGGTATATTCAACACTAAAAATTTAGAAGTTTTATTTTTGATTCCTTAACTAATACATCAATGAACCCATAAATGAAGTCAATTAATTATTGTATTAAATGAGGTCAACTTCAAACAATAACCTTATCCTTCCCAACAGTTGCCACTGTGCCACCAGTCAGAAGAGACTGAATGAAGAAGACAGTAGTAAACCATTTAGGGGGAGCTGCTGCTTCTCATTAAACAAGAATTTGAGCTCTTGCAGCAAAACGGGAACACTTCCTTCTACCAGTTTTGCTTAGCATGCAGACACAGTTCTGAAGAAGTTCAAAATCCTCCTCCCAAAACAACAAGGATGCCTTCTCTGGATTCTCTAAAAGCATCTTCGAGGTCAGGAAGCCAGCAATAGTCCATGTCTGCTTGAACCGAGATTGTTTGCCTATAAACCTTCCACTTTGTGTATCGTAATACTCTGGCCATTTATCCGCAGAAAGCCTTTTCTCTGCTAAATCAACTGCCTTCTGTGCCAAATCAGGCTTTCCCATCTTGATGCAGGCTAAGGTGAACTGAAGTTTATAAAGACGCCTAGTGTCAGCTCATTTAGACAAAGGGCTTTTTCATAGAAAGTTCAAACGCTTCAATTGATCAAAATGTTGAGCAACAGGAAGTAATTGCTTCTAGGATTTTGACAAATGAGCATAAATGAAAAAAGAAAATAGGAACAAAACAGAGACATCTAAGTTTGTTTTCTCTTCAGCAAAAAAAGATGTGTAAGCAATAGACTTCCAATTGCTTTATTAGTCTAAAAATATATATAAAGGCACTTGATAGTACTAAGAAATAATAATGAACAATTTTAAAGATGATATTATTATCCAAACAAACATCAAACTCACCTGCCAGAGAAGTGTGGGCCAAGATCCACCATTGTGATATGACCATGGGCTGCAAGCAGTCACCAGAGATTATTAGTGCATGTAACTTCCAACAGGAGGCAGTGGATTACAAAGCAAACAGATATTCTGAGCAAGGGGAATGCAATAGCCATAACATTTTCGATGCAAAACATCACTATCATCTCCATCATCAAGATAATGTATCTTTTACTGTTAATTTTTGTCTCAAAAGGGTTGTGGTTGCAGCATTACTCTTTGAAAAAATGACAACCATGTTGAAAAGAACAAGAAACAAATTTCAAAAAGCCTTACGTGTTCTTGGGGTCACAACCAGTGATTATACGCCATTCCTCGCCCTCCAGTGCTGGATAACATATCTTTAGAGGCATTTGAGCAACAAGATCATCCCATTTGGCCTCTATTAAATTCAAAATTTCTCTGTTCTGTCTTGTCGTGCCTAAAGAAGAAACGATTGCCCAAAGGTTTCCAAGTGTGAAAAACCTGAAGTCCATATGAGCAGGTTGCAAATTGCCAATGAAGTATCCCCCTTCCTCAGGGATCCAGTCCACTAGCCATGAAGGAATTTGCTCTGGATAGATGTTAAACTTGTTGACAGCATCAGTAGAATACTCTTCCGTCTTATAGCGATAAATTTCATTAATCTTCTTCATATCAACCCAATAATACTCTCTCATATGAAATGAGAGTGCACTCAGACGATTACTAATGGCAGCTACCAGATTCTTAGTTGCATCATTGACTATCAGCATCTCACGAGAGCAGCGTAAGGCTGAGTAAAATAATGCCTGCAAATTTGCAATTCAAAACCACACAAGGAGAAACTTATAAGCAAAGGCATATATTCAGAGAGGCAGGACCCAACATGTAAGAAAGGGAAACAAGGGATAGAATCCAACCAACGATGAAAAAAAGGTTAACCCATTTTAGGAGGCCACTAGCTTTAGTTATTATTCTATGTCTCTTCCAGACTGTATTGCATGGCATCATCAATTCGCCATACTATGGCAGTAGGCAGACTAAATATTGAAGGAAGTTGCCTAACGCACAATTCGTAAATCACCCTATGACTTATCAACCATCTAACACAAGACAGTATGATGGTGAATGAATATACAAAACTTCACCCGAGCATGGGGAAAAGGCTGTGGCAGACAGTCAACCATGTCACGACCAACCTTATCAATTTCAAAATTAATCTAAGGAGGATGTACTAACTATTCCGTAATGCACAATTCACAATTGTGAAAGCTCCAAAACAGTGAATCCGTTTTAACTTTTTGAGATTAAAAGTAATGTCAATCATTTTCGAACAGTGAGTAAAGGAAATTTTACACATTTTAGAATTCCCATCAAGAGTTCATTCCATGGCAGAAAATTAAGTTTTCTTGGATGACAAACAGTGACACAACATCGCTTACTCAAGGAAACTAACAGAAAGAAGAAGATGCTCTTCCAAATACAGAGCAGGACTGGATTATCAGTATGGTAGAATTCTCCTTTTAGAACTAATACATTAAAGAGCATAATAATTGATTATTCATACTTCCTAATATATACAGTGATAATAATAATGAGCAATTAGCTTACTTGGATCTCAAGAGGGTGACCATGAATGCCCATCCTTCTATCAATCATGCAGGAACCATCAGTGACTAATAAAGAAGGAAACATGTCAAATCCATCAGTTAGACACAACTTAAGAATCAGTCTTATGCCCGTCTGGACATCCACCCTTTCTTGCAATGCATAGTCACCCGTCAGCTTCCCATAAGCTCTCAGCAATATAATCCACCACAGTCCTGCCAACAATGCATTCAACAAAAGCTATAAAACTTTGGCCTAAAGCTGGATTAAATATAAAGAATAAAGAGTTGGTGTAAAGAAAAATTATGAAAAGCAGAAAGTAGTAAGACTACTGGGGAAAGAGGAAGACATATTAATGACAGTCCATCAACCTTGCATGTAATAGAACCATGTCTTGGCTTCCAAAACAATAAATAACTTACCTGAATCAACAGGTGCAACACGGCCAATAGCTGATTCACCAAAATCAGGATCTAAAACTTCCTCAAATGCTTCGTTGCTTCCATCAAGAGGCACAGCTCTAACTTTGAAGCTTGCTGGCATCAACCCTTGCCCAGGGCTGTAGCAGTCAACAGTCTTCTCCCAACTCTGGCAAATGTAAACAATTGATTTGAATCACAATATCAAATGAGGAACAAGTGTGTTAAGAGCCATTAATTTAAATCCTATAAGTCATAACAGCTTCATCAACTTCATTTGTTGGCACTGACAATATGATGAAAAAGGATATTTGTTCATTGAGTGAGAGTTATTTAGACATTTCAGCAGACATGTATAATATAGGACAATTCAAAATGAGAGAAGCAACAAAGATAACAATACTGTACAGCACATGTTTTCTTATCTTTTTTTTGTCAATAAACAATCTATCCCTAATATCCATGGAACATTCTAATTATCAGATATACGAGACCAACTGTCATTTATTATGTGGAATGAAAGCTAAAGTGCATCATCTCAGCTGACAATACAGTAAGTAAATTAGCAGTGCTCACAGAAGCAAGTCTCTCTAACAGTTATAAATTTGAAATGAGTGCATTTAATTCCAAAAGCTTGATCAAAGTTTTACACACTAGACGGGAGACAATATTCTGTAGAATAACAGCAAATAAAGGAAAGCAAAGACAAACTAATTGAGCAGTCAAGGCCATAACATACCTGCAATTGCAATGTGTGAAGTAGAAAATTCTTGATAATTTCCCCTTCACCATTGAGCAGAAAGGCAAGTGCTGATGGAACGAAATCACGGAAAAAGACTTGATCATAATTCAATGGTTGTTTGTCAGCAGGGTCATTTGCTGCAACAGTCCCAACCGGATTCCCACAGTAAGTGACAACAGCACCATGAAGCAACTTCCAAGCTTCCTTTTCAATCTCAGACACCTCCCTCTCCACCTTACTCTTATTCAGATCCTTCAAATTATCAATATTCACATTTGACCCGTCACTTCTTTCTTCCGATATTTCTTCCAATTTACTTTGACCAGTCTCAATTCTTTCAATCACCAAGGGTTTTGCATTCAAGCCACTTTGAATGTAAATCTTCTCAAAGCTTGTATCATTAACATGAGAATCAACCGATGTAGAATGGTTCCTAATATCGGAAGCTACATTCGGTATCAACGAACAAACCCTAGGCCTAAAACTACCTTTATTGACACAAAATCTAGTGCTAAAATTCCTAGAACAAGCCCAATTCGAATCGGGAACACTAAAATTTCTCCGATTCAGATTGATCACACGTGATAACCCCACGATCTGAGTATTACAGGTATGGTATCTATGGCTATGGGTTGAGTTGGGGTGATTTGACTTGGACAAGCAGCCCTTTATTGTTGAACCATTAAACTTGGTTGGGGAAAACCCAATAAGCGATGAGCTTTTATAGCTACTTAGGATTCTACAACAAGGTTTCATGGTAGAGATTCCAATATAGCTACCAGTAGTCATTTGTATGATCAAATAACCACAGCCCACAAAATGAAACAATTTGGGACAATTAAAAATCAAGACTTTATTTATTTACGACTATACTATATAGATATATGGTAATAATATATAAGTATATGGATGAAAATAGAGGGAAAATAATAATAAATCTGTAAAGGGAAGATCCTAAGTTGATAACTAAGTAAGTGGGAAATATGGAAATTTACAATGATTCAGCGTTACTTACAGTTTGAGGAGATGATGATGAAGTAGATTGATTTGAATGAGAGAGCGGAAAGGAGTTTGAGATTAGTAGAAGTTAAAATTGAAGCTCCAAACGCCATTTTATAAAGCTCTGACCTCTGAGAAGGAAAAGTTAGCAGGAGAGAGGAGGGGAGCTTCCCACGTTGATCAAAAGTGTAATTACGTGAATGCCCCGCCACGTGCAAGCTGTTTTTTTTAGCGAAAAAAGCAATAAAGCACGCACGCACAAACAATACTCTACGTTACTCTATCTACGTGGTCTCTTCTTATTGGCAATTTTATTTGTCTGAAATATCGCGATATTTTCATTCTTTCTTCCCAAGTGCAAGGCCTTGTTTGTCGCACGTACGAAAAACGCGTGATTGACCAATGTCTTTGGTCTCTTCTTCTCTCTTGGTCGTATTCGCGTCGCGTGTTTACGGACAAAAACACATTTGCGCACGTTACGTTACAGCAGATGAGAAGTTATCAGGGCCACACGCATCTCCACCCTCCAAGTCCAAAGCCAATGGGTTTGGAACCAATTTATTGGGTCAGTATGGGCTTTTGTAAATTACCCGTTATCTTGGCCCAAAAAACATTCTAATCCATCATTTTTCCCTATTGATAACATACATTTTTTGATGTAGCCCTAAAGGAAGATGAAAGTAATGAAAATTTTGCATTCTGTTAAAGGAAAATAGTCTGTCATGGGCATCCATTTTGGCAGAATTGGCAATGGACCATTCCTTTCTCCCCTCTTCCCCTACCTTATATAAGGCCTTCTATGAGTTTCTCTTTAGACAACAACAACAACAAAAAACACACCCCCACCTATCCATCTATCTATGTGTAGGAGCTATGAAGGCTCATTTCTCACAGTAAAACGGTTGTTACTTGTTCCAATATAATATAATTTGGAATGTATATGTCCTTTATATTAAATTTAGCTGCATTTTGTGTATGGAGTTTACGGTACTGTAATCTTGCATACTATCAGTTAGATTTGTTCTTTTGGCAAGAAGCAAATCTAGTGAATATGCATCTAACTGTATATGCGGCTTTTGATGCTTCTACCTGGCAGAGTTGTTTTTTAGTGTGTGTTCAGAGTCCTTTCTTCCTTTCTCTTTTTATTTCATTCGTGATCAAGTGAGGATTGCTTTTCAACATTATTCCTTCTTGATATGGCTATTGAATTGAATCTCTACTAATTAGGGAAAAAATAAGAGCAGTTATCTAAATTTTATCTCTTTGCTTGTGTTGGGCTAATTTTATTGTTTTACCTTCACAATTCTTTTCGTAGTGATAATATTAAATCTGGACTGAAATTCTAAATTCAAGAATATAAATAAAAATATCACTCTCCATTATAATTTATAAATAAATAGATAAAAATCTCAAAGAATATCCGTTCAAAGCACGGGGCCACTAATTAGTCATATGATATTAGGAACGAGCTATTTATATCGTTTTTTTGGTGAAAGCTATTTATTTTTTGGTGAAAGCTATTTATATCGTTTTATACAGTTTCTTTTTATCGCAAAGGCACTTTGGAGGGATTTTTTACCCCAATGGTGCAATTTTCTTAGCAAAGTACGAAATTAGTATAGTTTTTAAAAAAATTACACATTTGGAGTAAGTCGTATATGAGATATACTAAATATTTAAGCAAAGTCGTGCTCTTCATGCACGACTCACTATTATAATTATTAATAAAAAATAAAAAACAAATTACTAGGAAGTCGTTGATGAAGCATACGACTTGCATGTATCTATCAATTTTTTTAATATCACAACTAAGTCGTAGTTATCATTCACGACTTACCTATTCTTTTTGTTTACAAAATTGCAAGTTATTAATAAGGGCGCCTATGATCTATGCATGCGATTTTTTTAAGAGTAAAAGATTCAAATTGATCCTCGACAAAAAATTACGATGACATTTTGATCCCTGAGAAATGAAAAATACCAATTTGGTTATCAAGAATATAAAATACGGGTCAAAATAGTACCTGACATGGATTAAAATGTCCCTAAAAATTACCCTAAAAAGGACAAATTTGACTCGCATTTTACATTCTTAATGACCAAATTGGTATTTTTCATTTCTCAGGGACCAAAATGTCACCGTGATTTTTTTGTCAGGGACCAGTTTGGACTTTTACTCTTTTTTTAATAAGTCATTAATAAGGGCGCCTACTACCTTTGCATGCGATTTTTTTAATTTATAAAAATGGGGTAAGTCGTGAATCGTGAATACGATTTGGCTTTAGTATTTAAAATAAAATTAATAGATGCAAGTCGTATTCATGATCAACGACTTCATGTTAAGATGATTTTTTTTTTCGATTAATGATTATAAACGTGAGTCGTATATGAGATGCACGACTTTGCTTAGATATCTCGTCATTCTCATTTACGATTTACCCCAACCGTGTAATTTTTTTAAAAACTATACTAGTTTGGTATTTTCAAAAGAAAATTGTACTAGTGGGATAAAAAAACCCACTTTGGAGTTTGGATAGATGGAAGAGTTGTTTTCCTTCCTACAATCCGTTTAGCGAAACGTGTAGAAGGATATCAGTGTTGATTATTACAAGCTTAAACAAATGGGCCTTACTTCCCTAGTCTAGTTGGGCCCAATAAATGCCCCCACATAACATAGCCCTTGAGCCAATAGTAGGCCCATTTTCTCGTGTATCTCTTTCTTATTTATAGTTGAAATGAATTTACGATTTAAGTCCTCATAATCACTTCTATTCAATAATACTCGTGAGTTTAATTTTGATGTATCATTAGTTTAGATAGTTACCATATAAAAATTTACATGATTGATTAATTATACATTATCATATATATGACTTTTGAAATAGTTATGAGGGTCAAATATTTTAATGATATGATATATAATTAGAAGACGGTATAAAAAAACTTTTACGCGGATAATGTGTTAAAATTAAATCCAAAAATTATATGTTTAACTCAAATAATAACATTACCAGTTGAAAAAAGAAGAGGATCCTACATTATTAACTATAAACTTTAACTTAACTAAGGAGACAATGAAATGAAAATAAACAATTAAAGAACTCAGCTGAAACTACGTACGACTAAACAATAAACAACAAGAAAGGATATTTACAAAAAAAAAAAATGATCAACATGAAGCCGAAGTAGCGAACCAACTTATGGTGGACAGAGTGACGTTTTCCGACAAGCTGCCACGATGTAGCGTCAGAAAGGCATGACGTTGGGAAGCTATCGCAAGGGACAAGCAGATACAAGCATGGGCAAATTTGGAAATCTACCAAAAAGGTCCAAGGTTTAACCTAATGGGTCAGGCCCAATTACTTGAAAGGAGACGGTGGGTTCTTGAAAGGTATGATGGGTGTGCATTGATTGACCAGATATCATTTCTTATTGGGTCCATTTATAAGAGCTATCTTCATATGGGGGCCATAACCCAACACTTCGAGGAAGGTTGAGAGAAGTATCAGGGACATTAAGGTAGCATTGGTTCCAGCGGAGGAGATGCAGGAAAAATTTCGAGCGTCCTGCTTCAAACAATGGGCCCCAAGAAAATTTATTTTCAAGGGCCACTTGTTGTTTGGCTTAAGGACAAGGTGATTGTTTAGGGGGAGTATTGCTAGGTACAAGCCCCTAATTAGGCTTCAGTTAAGCCTTGTAAGTAAAGCAGTTAAAGTTAGTTAGGGTTAATCTTCTATAAATAGATGTAGAGAAGGCAAAGGAAGGTAGGCAATTGATTAGTGTGTTGTTGAAAAGGAGAGTTAGGCCTCTCAAAGAGCCTAGGACGTTCTTGTATTCTTTCTACTATCAATAATATTCATTTTCTTCCTATAATTCGGTCTAGTTCCCATCAACTGGTAACAATAAAGCCACATGATTTAAATGATTTAATAGGGGGAGTCGTGGCTTTTAAGCTTTTATATATATATATATATATATATATATATATATACACACTATACTCCCATTTTGTTTTAAGAATGAGTATATTAATTATTAACAAGTCGTTGCACTAAAATATCCATATTCATTTTATTTAATACAATTTTCACATAAGGGTATCTTAGTAAAATCACGATGCCATTAAGGAAGAAAGAGAAAAATGGATTTTTTATTCTCATAATTTTATTTTAAGGGGAGAGATACTTCATTTAACGAATAAAAAAAACATAAATCATTGATCATGAGTTTGTAAAGCCTCGTTCTCTCCATAAGTTCATTCAGGATCGGGCTTTGGAAATTCTTTCTGGGGGCAGTGGGCACTGACGTTCCATCTATGATGAGGGGCCAGGGGAAGAACATGATGTCATGTTCGTTGGATTTTTCCTCCTTCTGGGTGCTTTAAGCTTAATGTGGATGGTGCTTCAAAAGGTAATCTGGGCATTGCGAGTTGTGGTGGATTGATTCGTGATGGAGCAGGAAAGTGGCTTGCGGGCTCTGTTCGTTGTTCAAATCAAAATTATGGGGCATCCTTAAAGGGTTAGAATTGGCATGGGAGTTGGGTATATCCGTAATCTAGTAGTTTGAGGCTCATTCTGTTGTTGTTGTTTCCACTATTCTCTCTTATAAGAGTGTAAATCCTAAGACTAAATTATTGGGCAGTATTTTGAGTTGGAAACATAAGGAGTGGTCCATCTTTTTTATTCATACCTATAGGGACGGAAATCCGTGTGCTGACAGGTTTGCTAATTGGAGTCTCTCTCTGGAGCTTGGTTTTCACTTATTTGAGAATCTTCATCACGATCTTGCTAGGGTTTTGCATTATGTTTTTCATGGGGTCTCTTTACCCCATGTTGTTTCTATAGTTGATACCTAGTTGTTTTTGTGTTGTTGGGCCTTTTAGCCCCTTCTATTATAAAAAAAAAATAAAAGAACATAAATCATTGATTACATTCCATTTTCTAATAAACAGATTTATTATTTTGATATATTTATTACAATATTAAGCTAATAATTATTAAATAAATTCATGCGAAAAATCATTAAATAATTATGGAAAATTTATTTTTATATTAAAAATTCATTTGTATACTTTTTTTAAAGTGTTCAAATTATTAAATATTTTAAATAAGTAAGAATGATGTGTTTCATCCAAGAACAAAAAAGTATAAATCGAACGATGAGTTATTTTAATCTCAACTGCATGCAACAAATAATTTTTTTTAATAAAAAAATCGTATGACAAACATTAACCACAAAACGCAATTACAAAAGCATCCGTAGGCCTGTACAAAAAACAAAAAAGAAGCATTCCTAGGTTATTTAAAAAAATTATTTTCGCAGGATTTAATATTTTCATATATAAAAAAATAACTACTTTCAACTAGACTATGCTACATCAATTTTAAAATACGTCATTTAATTTTAAGTAGTAAAAAATTATTTTAAAATTAAAGACATATTTAAAGTATTTAAAATATTTTTTTAGAAATAATTTTTAAAAAAAATTTAACTCGATTTTATAATAATTTTATTAAAGCAATAATCATGCTGCTTTTGCATTAAAAATCAACTAATATTTTTATATTTTATTTATGCCAATAGTTTCCTCATTAACATAATGCTTCACTTTTATACCAAGATGTGGTTGATATGAGTGATAACGAACTCGAGCCTCAGAAGCAAGTGATCAGTGCTTCGATCCTTGGCTCTTGTGTATGGAAAAAACCTGATTAGGAGAGGTCAGCCCTTAAATGTTGTCCAGTATCTCGAGGGATTAGTCTCCACAGTTGAGCGCGGAAGATACCCTGGGAAACCAAAAAAAAAGCTTCACTTTTATCTTTCTTCATTAACTATATCGTCATTTTATTAACATACTCGTAAGTTAAAGTTGTTTTACATAGGGGAAACATGGGTATTCTAGTGATCTTGTCCAGTAAAATGGATGTGCTGAGATCCTTATATATTTTTAAATAACGAAAATGAATGTATTAGAGTCTGTTTGGTTTGTTTCTAGTTTTCTGTTTTCATTTTTTGTTTTCAAAAAATTATATAGAAAATATTGAAAACAACATTTTGTTTGTTTTTATTGTTTCTTATACAAATCTTTGAAAACAAGAAACAAAATGAAAACAATATGACAATTTTGTAGTTATTTGTGTTGTAATCATTTTTGAAATCAGGAAATGAAAACAAGAATCGAGAAACAAATCAAACAGACCCTTAGCATCCCCATATATTTATATTACTATTTATATATATATGTTAATTGAATTATATATATACTATTATTGTCACTTTTAATTATTTATTTTAAAATAAATAAATAAATTGGCTTCTTAATCAAATGAGTCAATGACTCAATAACCTTTAGTTAGTTTAATTAGTTTATCCTTTTAATCTCATTTTAACTATTCTAAAGCTGCAGTTATATATATATATATATATATATATATATATACACACTTTTGTTGATCTATATATATCTACTGGTTAAAATTTATACGGATAGTAGATTAAAATTAAACTCGGTAATAAATCTTTTATACTCTATACAGTGCATTCTATGGCGTAAGCAGTTATATAATTTCTCATCAACATAGTTTTTTTTTCGACAATGCTCATCAACATAGTTAAACAAATATATATCTGCTGCTTGACCCGTGTTCTATGTGTTAAAAGTTTCAACTATAATATTTTCTCCCTTGTCTTGTTTCTAGTCAAAGCACTAGCAATGCTAATCTCATGCCTAATGATTAGCTTAGTAAACAAGTAGTCTTTAATAACTGGAATTTAAAACTAAAATAAAAACATTAACAAATCCTGTCCGGATCAATCATCTCAAGTTGGGAAATACTCATCTAAAATAAGTTTGTGTGTAAAGTGGGCTAGCTAATAAGGATATCTATCCGTAATTTAATCTAAAATACATTAAAATTATAATTTACTAACAATTTAAAGATGAATATACCGTTATTTACTCGCTTTATACATAAAGCTTATAGGGGTTGGGGTCAGTTTTTCGTTTGTTTTTATTTAATGGTTGGAATAATCAATGTTCTAGGCATGTGTAATATGCATACTAGTCTTTATAAACAATATTCTAATTACACTGGGTCTGGTTCTCTTTTTTCTTTTCTTGTAAACGAGTTAAAGTTTCTTGTACTCTTAATTGATATTTTTTGCTATAAAAAATAGGGAGTTAATATCTCATATAATCTTTAAAATTATAGGGTCGTATCAATTTAATCCCCGATATTATCAATATTCCAAAATGATCCTTGGAATTATAAAATGTTAATTAAGTTCGTCCCTTCATTTGAATCCATTAGCAAATGCATCCCTAAAATTATTCACTTAGTTTCAAATATATCTCTAACATTACCAACTTAATGGAGTCTATGCAAATACTAACGGAGGGACGAATCTGATTAACTTTGTGCAATTCCAAGATTATTTTGAAATATTAATAATGTGAGGGACTAAGTTAATATGACTCTATAATTTTAGGAACTATATTGGGTATTTACTCTAAAAAAAAGGCTTAAAATTGGCCACAAAGCCAATGTAATTAATTATCAAACCTAACGAACAAAAGACTGAGTCTCCCACAAATTATTAAGGTACAAAAACATATACACTACTTGTAACGACACCTCTCACACCCTTTCTCTTATATAACTCTGAGATTAATTAAACCAAATCAACAAGTCGTGTGACACAAGAATTTATGCAATCATATTTAAGTGTTGATTGATTTAATCTACACAAATATTTTTTTTTGACAATTACACAAATATTTTGTTAGGAGTTGCGATTAATTATTTGTCTTTAATAAAAACCCGTCACTCTAGTTTGGTTGGACATGATATGAATGAGAGATATCTACAAACTATAATATAAAAAAAAAAAAAAAATCAAGCATATCGAATATTTTCTCAGTAAGTGACAATGAATTTCTCTAACCAATAGCAACACAACCACAATTTTTTTCTTAAAACAGGTTGAATCCCATCTACGTACGCAGTCAAATGTGTGGTTCGATTTCAATTAGACGAGTAACGGTCATTGTTAAAGACTTCCATTTATGTAACTCAAGCCCTAGAACTACTCAAATCCTTAGTTAATTAAAAACAAAAATGCTTACATCTGATTAAGTTTTGTCTTAGATAAGAATGAATTAAATGCAAAACATGTTTTTCCTTTAAGCGGAAGGCCAGCATAATTGTGCCCGTTTGGTTTAGATTATGGAGAGACCAGAATCAATTCTGGGAGCAAAAATAAGGTCACTAGAAGTGAAAGTTACTCTTCTTGTGTTTGGATAGAAAATCGTGGTGGATAGAATTGATTCTGGGGTGAGTAGAATTGATTCTGATAGAAGCAAGAATTCCTAGCTTTTGGGTTGAATAAAATCAATTCTGGGTGTGGGATCCACAAAATTATTTATATTTACTCATCAAAAGTGATTCTACTTTTATCATCCAAACGCAATCAATTCATATGAACACACTTTTAAAATGTCATTACCAAACATAAATCAATTATTTTAAACTCAATTTTTTAAAATCAATTCTTTTAAAATCAATTATTCATAATCAATTCTATCACAATCTAAAACAAACGGAGACCATGCAATTTTTTTTACGGGTTGGAAAGAACTTCTGTACATTTTGAGGCAATGATCTGTGGAAAGTAATATCACCATTAATTTTTTGCACTCATTCAAGTTGTGGGCTGTGGCTGTGAGGGATAGGCATTTGAAAAAACCTTGCAACCATGGCTTTTTCTTCATTTTCATCACAAAGCTTCCCCAAGTGGACATGCATATAACGTGGATTAGAAAATGGTACAAAAGAGAGAGAAGGGCAAAGTCCTCAAAATATATCTTGTGTAACATCGAATTTTTGTATTTTTTACCATATTTTGATGAGTGGTCCTAGCGGTCCTTTTAGGAAATCTTTTGCATATTTTGCAATTGTATTGAAGCTTTCTAAATTTCCTCTTGGTCAAAAGTCTAGACAGGGCCGGCCAAAAAGGAGTGCAAGTTGTGCTGTTGCACAAAACCTTAAAATTTGGTCCAAAATTTGGGATCCCAAAATTTATTCGTGGAGTTAAAATTATTAAGAGAAATCTTTTCTAAAAAAAAATAGGACCTATTCATATATTAAGATTTTTGAAAGGCTTTTATTGTTTTCCTAATACAATTATTGGTAAGATTTTGATAATATTTTTTGTATTTATTGTCCTGAAGTGGGTGTTTAAGATTAAAACAATTGTACTTTTTGAAATAATATTTAAGATTGTTTTTTTCTTGAAATAATATTTAATTATTAAAATTACCTTTTTTTTTATTAAGGATTCAATTTTTAAGATTAGAACAAAACCCCAAAATATTTAAAACGACCGTGCGTCTAATTGACTGTGACTAGCAGCCCATGGTCCCACATTCTTTTGGTAGTCTCCAAGAGATAACTCAGAGTCCGAACTTAAATAAGAAAAGTTGTAGAAGCAACTCATTGAGTGTAAAATCAATTAATAAAAATATATGAACTTTAAATTTATTAATTAAGGATCTCAGCTTTATTTTGATTATTAATTAAGAATCTTAACGTTAATAAAATAATAATAATAATAATAATAATAATAATAATAATAATTTTTTATCAATTAAAAAAAAATTAAGAACTTAATGTCATATATTTTGTTCATATTTCAATTTTTTTATTTATTAAGTGGGATATTTTTGTTTTTCATTAGTTTTATTAATAGAATTTTATTTTCAAAAGTTAAGATTCTTCCATTGATAATAAAAAGTAATATCCCTTAATGAATTTATCACAAAAAAATTAATTGTTCAAACAATACATCACTCGAGCTTAAATTAGCTAGTTTCAAATATGCTACGAAGATCGTTGATTTTCTGAAACCAAATTCTATTCAAGAAGTTCAAATTTCAATGAACTAGGTCAGTGGAGAGGACTAGGGGAAATTTAACTAATAATATTGTACTTCTAAGTCGGTATTTTTTTTTAAAAACAAAATGATTATTAAGAACGAAAACTTATAAGGCTATGTTTTATTTCCAAAAGGCGTCCTTCAGCCGATAATTGAAGATTAATTGGTTTCTTTCGAGACATAAAAATCACCAATTGAGTTTTCTCTCCCCAATAAAGTCTTTTTCATATACACGACAATGTGATAGTATCTCCATTGATAAAATTCGTGTGTCTCTCGATAATAATGTATTTTGTTACTAAGGGGTTGTGCTAACGGTAAGCGCCTTTTCGTGTTACGAGACGTCAAAGACTCTTTTTGACATTCTAAGGACAAATGCCCCTCGTTAATGATGTCTTTCGTTATCGAGAGTCATTGCCCTAGGTAAGCGTCTTTTCGTATTACGAGACGACGTCTCTTTTTGGTTTACTGGGGAAATGCCCCTTGGTAGGACTTTGGTTGTCGGTAATAAAGAAAAACTTGTCTGTGAAGACGTACGCGAAGCTCATTTCCATTTCCCTCTCCCATCTTAGTTCCCTCTCTTCCTTATCTCCCTCCCTCACTCTCCCATCTCGGGTTCTATCTGACAAGTTCAATAAGTGAACTTATAGCTTATTTGACTAGCATATAAGCTTGTTTAATCAAATTAGAGGTGTTTGGTAAACAAAATCATCTCACTAGCTTATAGCTTATTTTTATAAGCCATTTTATTTATCTAATTATAGCTTATAACTTATAGGATAAAATATACTTTTGATCCTTTATCTTTTGGTCAGAATTCATTTTTGTCTTTTATCTTTTAAAAGATTCATTTTGGTTCTTTATCTCTCAAACGCTATACACACTTGTCCTTCCCATTACACTCATGACTGATGTCGTTAATATCTCTCATACGTGTTCGTTAACATCTGATGTGACATTACCATTATAAATACGATGTCGTTTTGACCTTTAATTGCAAAAGTGAATTTTTGACACTAGTCATCGTGGTACACGCATGGTAAGATTCATCTTCATCCCCAAAACTAGTTGCTCAGATTTAGCTCAACGATAAGAAAGTGGGCTAATCCAATCGCTAGGTTTCTCTCAATCAGGGGTTTGTAAAGGAGGCACTCACCATTGTTGTTATGTTTTATCTCTCTCTCTATAAGGGAATTACATAACCCACTTCACTAAAGCAAATCTCAAAATCCCCCATTAATTTATGGTATTACTGGTATGTTTTCAAAGTCACTCCTTTTTTATCTATTCTCCATAAAGATGAACAAATTGGAAACCTAATTTCATAAAGAGATGAAAAAATAGGGGTTTTGAGGGGGAAAGGTGGGAAAAGAAAGTGAAACCCTTACGAGAAACCATTTCATTGAATAGAATCAAACGTGACAAGGTACCATACCACAAGGAAAACAAAATGGTTGCTCCAAAAGAAAAAGAAAGTTCAGATCTTAATTCACCCAATTCCAGCCAACCAGTAATGAGGTTGATGGGTAAAGATGTTCCAATTAGTAGAAGCAGCAAAGAGAAGCAACAATTTGTGAGAATAGATATTTGGGCTGGCGTGGAATCTAGAAGAAGGCATTGCAATGAGGGAAAATTTACAAATATGAACTCAGAATGCGTTACAATTAGGGAATATTCAATGCAATCCGACATTACAAAGTGTTGTTCTTTACATCTCTTCAGGATCGGCCGGTGGGTGGGGACTTTTGGGGATGAAGTTTTTTTTTAAATTGGGAGGGTTGCCATGTCAACTTCCATGTGTAAGCTCAAAGAGTGGAATAGTTAACATGTCAACTACCACATAAGCCACAGGTAACGGCATCACTAATAAAACTCACGAAAATGACGAGTTTGTGTAACGTTTGAGAGATAAATGATCAAAATGAATCTTTTAAAAGATAAATGATCAAAAGTATATTTTAGCCTAACTTATAACTTATTAACTTTTCTCTCATTTTTACTTTTATTATTTTAACAAATTCATATTTTACTCCGTCCTTACCTCATTTGGCTTCCGAGTTTTAGTCCACTCCATATGGTTTCCCTTCCTCTACAAATATATCTATCCACACTGCGCTCAATTTCTCTTCGATCGCATCCGCTCTATTGATTAGGTAAAACAAAATTCCATTTTTCCTATTCGGAGGAAAATTAAACTTGTTTTTTTTCGTTGCGTTTCAGTTCTTTCTGGATTTGTTACACCAATGGGAGCATGCGGTTTATGTTATTGTATATTTCAATTTGTTTGATCAAATTGTATTTTTATATTTGTTTATTTGCATTTTGCATTTTCGGTATATGGTTTTGATCTTTTTTTTTTTGTTTTCATCGTGTTATAGAGTCTCATGAGTACTTGGATGAAAAATCGAATAATAATTTTTGTGCTGATTTATTCTTCTTTGACATTATTTATTTATTTATTTTGTGATATTTATTTTTATAATGAACTTGAACTATTATTTATTTGAATATTTCTGTTGATAATTTTTAGGGTGCTGCTAACGAGTGCTTTAACGTCACTCGTTAAAGTAGTTTAGCTACAAAAACAAATTTTCATTGAAAAACTAAGTATAAAAAAAATACTCTTGCAGATATTAAATACATAAATTTTCAATGAAAACTTTCTTTTCTTAATTTCTTAACCAATGCCTTTTACTCGTTAATTAGCATTCTCCTAACTTTTATGCCGTAAATATTTGCATTTTTTCATCATTTGTATAAGGGTATTTTTGAAAAAATAAATTATATACTTTAGAATATTTCACACATGAACAAAATATGAGAATGAAAATTGTTGGGAATGTAACATATTCTTAAGAAAGTGAAGTAACAACTAAGTATATTCGAGAAATGCTAGCAACATACTCTTTAACATACCCTCTTTAATATTTATTGAATGGATATCATGTGGGATCCAATAAATCACATGGATCAACTCTTTATTAAGCAGACCCCGTATAAAATTCATTCAATAATAAAAACTATATTAAAGACTTGCTATCATTGCTCAAATATAATTTAGATCCTCTCCTATTTGCAAAAGAGTAATGCTGGTTGGTACGAATTTAAAATCGTCAAAAACCGTGCGAATTACTTGGCTACCTTTATTTCTCTCTTTTCAATCTATCTTTCTCCATTGCAGCTTTTTTCTTTCCTCTTTATCTTCCATTGGTATTGATTCCTAGCTATTATTCACAACTGTCAATCCTTTTCTCCCTGCAATTGCAACTCTATCTACTTGATTTGTGTTTGTTTATGGGGTTTTTTTTAAAAAAGAAACGGGAGATTCACAAAACAGTGGAGGAAGAAAATATAGAAAAGAGGCTCTAATCTTCCCTGTGATGCAACTAACGAGGAAGGGAAAGGAGATCGTTCTTATGTTGCGACAGGAAACTAGCCATGGCTGTCACATAGCACTGCCTCAATCTCACTATTTTTTTGTCTTCTTTTCTCACTGTTTTTTTGTTTTCTTTACTGAAAAGAAAGACGATTTTTCTAGATCAATGGCTAAGCATTTGGATTCAAAATAACATTTTTTTTTTTCATTCTAAAACATGAGATTGCCATTTTTTTACATATATTTGAAGGTGCACATGGCAAGCTGGGGTAGATTTGAATAATTTATGGGCACCTCAATCTCACCATTGGAGTTGCCTTCGTGGTGGCTCAAGCAAGTGAAGTTAAGATGAAGAAGAAAGGGAAGCCATAGGAAGATGTTTCTCTTTTTTTTGTTTGGTATACCCCTCTGTATATCTGCGTGTGGGGTGAGGGAAGGGTTGCAAAATGGTTTTTGACTTTTTTAAAAGCAATTCGTTGAATTCGTACTGTGATTTTTCGTACCAAATAGCATGACTCTTTGCAAAAAGAGCTTTGCTATTTGTTATGCGAGGAAAGTGGCCAATGTGATTGAAAATTGATACTACCATTTTATTTTAATAAATAAAAATAAAAGTTAAAGAGTATCAATTCACAATAAACGGCTATAGATGATATAACGAATTTAGTCCTCTTGATTTTCATACCATTTATCATTTCCCTTGTAAAACACAGTATACAATCCTGTTGGAGAGAGAAAAATACAAAATTTAAAATACTCTCTCTGGACTCAATTATAAACAAAAAAACGATCAAATGTGATGGATTTAAATATAAGTAAATATTGCCAACTAATCTACCTATATTTAATGTTGTTTTTCCAAAAACACCATTAAGTTATTAATTCATTAATATTGTGAGCACCATTATGATTAAGGGTAGTTTAGTAAATGTATTTATTTTTTTTACATGAAATCAAAAAATTAAATGCACTTAATTATCATTCTTAATCAGTATATAAGAAAGTATTTTTGCTTAATTGAATCCGGAAAGAGTATGTAGTTAGTGAATCCTATAATCAATCATAATGGATCTAGGTATAGATTAAATTGTGTCTATATATCTATTTAACATGATCATCATGTTACAGGAGAGGACCCATTTACACTCTAATATGTGTTGTTAACTTGTATCTCATTTTGAGAATAACGCATACATGACCCGAGTGAAATAACTTATCGTGGGAAAGTCCACCCCAAGCTTGGTAACACGGATTCCATGTCACCGTCACGTTGAATACCCACACATGTGTTTATCATGTGTCCCACCCAGCCTCTTGACTCGGAACGGCCCACCACCCGAAGATTGCTTTGAAATGCAGAGGAATTTTTCAGGAAAATCAAACGTGGCTGAAGAATAAAAGTTTTGGTACGCTTCCTTTTGATCGTGGAATCCAGTTACACATCCCTTTTCTGTACTCAACTTGGACTTGAATACGTTTATCAAACTTATGTATACTTATACGAAGGAATGAATAATGCTCATTCCACGTCACATGTTACCTCATGTTTTTCGTATCAGTACTATTATTTGAACATAAAAAATTGACAACAAAAATCGATAACATTTTATATAGTTCATGCAGTTTAAAAATGTGATTAATGAAGTATTGAGTTTAGTTAATGGATATACAAGGTGTCAGCAACTCATTAACCGTTCGCTGAACTTCATTAACCACGATTTTCAGGTGTTCAAAATTTTGAACTTCACATGCATATTTGAACACCTGAAAATCATGGTTAATAACGTTCAAAATCGAGGTTAATGAAGTTCGATGGATGGTTAATAAGTTGCAATACCTTTTATATCCATTAACCAAACTCAGCACTTCATTAATCACGTTTTTAAACTGTATTAATCATATAAAATGTTGTTGAATTTTGTTATCAAATTTTTTATATTCAAAAAACATTTCTCTTTTGATATATGTGCTAAAACCATGCAAAATAGTTCGAGTTTGTTAGATTCTTTTTCACATAGTTAGGTTTACTTTGGTAAAAGTAAAACTATCAAAACTTAGAAGAAATCATTTTATATTATTTTAAATTTATATAAATCATTTTATGCTGTTTAAAAATTATAAGAATCTTTTCAAAAAAATTTGAATTATTTAATTTAAATTAAATATGAAGCAAAACTATAAAGAGCAATATTTTAAATATAAATAAATGAATAAAAAGTGTCACCCCACAAAACTTTTCGAGTGAATGCCCAATTTGGTATCTTAAAAAACACGGATACATTTTTAGTCTTTAAAAAAATAAATTAATCATTTAATTTTTCGAATTTATAAATGCGAAACACGTTAATCTCTCGATCTAGTCTCAACGTCCATTTATTTGTCTACGTATCTCATTAATCATAATATCTACCTCGTTAGTAATCCTCGTGACCTATAATGAATTTCCGTCGTAGAAAACGAATGAAACGTTAAAAAAATCATGCACAATTTTCAAGTATCTAGGTTTCAAAAGTGTATATATTTTTTCACTTTTCATTCTTTTTTTCACTGTGAAAATTGTTTATGGGCCCCACAATATCATTAACAGGTCAGACAAGATGATTAACATGATAAGTTGGCAAGTTAACGGATATTGAAACAAGATGGAGGGACTAACGTGTCCCACAATTATAAATTTGAGAGATTAAATGATTAATTTATTTTTTTAGGATACAAAAGTGCCCCCTTATTTTTTTGTACCAAATTGGACCTTTAATATTTTCTCAATTTAATTTTGCAGTATTGCAACTTATTTTTTATTATTTTTTTACATAAAAATGCATAGACTAAATTATTAACATCCAAAATATAAACAGTTGTAAAAGTCATATATAAACTATTTTTGCTATAATATACGGAGGCTGTTTCAAGGGTTGCGGCTGTCATTGGTTCAGTCTTACAAAGGTGAACACGTGGGAAGTTGTAAACACGCGCCTCACTCGCGTGGACCACTTCGACTTCTCTCATAGGCACGCTGCCCACAAAGATTCCCAGCCGCCATACGTCTCCCTTTCTTTCTATCTCCCTAAACTATTCCTTCACGTCGTTTAGAAAATTTTCACTTGACAAAATAAATATTTTTTAACAAAAAATTCTTTTGTTTTGTTCCATTATAAATGTTATTATCTTAATTATGTAGTCTTTTATCATTTCATGCTTTCATGATACTTTTTAATTTAGGGTCATGATGTTAGCGAGTATCCTTGACAAATATAAAAAAAAAATAAACTTTTCATTAAAAAATTATTTATCAGTACGAGGATTTTTTCATATATTCGAACATTTTTAGTAACAATTATTAAAATTATAGGTAAATATATATAAATCGTAGATAAAGTTTATAATGACAATCAATTGTTATTGATATTCATCACTCATAATAGAGGAATGAGTCGTCCATAAGTGAATGTAAGTTTTATATATACCTATGAATTTTAAACATATAGTGTCAAATTTTGACTGTCAATAAAAGACAAATTTCTTGTAGAGTATATACTAACGGGGGTAATTGGCACATCTGCTCAAACCTTCCGCCGCACACTCGTTGTGACTTGTGTTTGATTCTCGGGTTTTCCCTGTTGATAGGAGATATGTAAATTCCACTATAAATCATTGTTGATGTTAGTGGTATTCCTTGACATTACAAGAGGGCGTGCCTTCCCCTAATCTAAACGTTTAAATTACCAAAAAGAAAACTAAGTATATCACTCTTTCATCTTATTTATATGGGCACCGGTTAACATTCTCTTTTAATGTATTACAATTAAAGTGAGAGCAACTCTAATCGAATTTGTTTAACTAGATCTTTAAAATAAGAATTGTTTCTTGTTGGGCTGCACTATTGGAGTAAGATGATCTGACATCCGCGTGTAAGGGCGGGTGCTTAAGTTGGTTCTTATATAAGAATGCAATAAAAAAAATCATAAAAAAGAAAAAAAAAATAAACTAGAGAAAAAATGGATAACTTGTGATTAGGGGTGACAAAGTGGGTTATGTGACCCGTGGGTCAACCCGCTAACCCGTCAAAATTTGGCGAGGTGGGTTGGGGTCCTCAACCCACTTTGACCCGCCCCGCTTAACCCACTCGAAAATGGGTTGGTGGCGGGTTGACCCGCCAACCCGCCAGATTAAAAAATAACTATTTTTTTATTAATTTATTAATTATTTAATATTATTTAATTTAATTTAATTGTTACTTGGAATTATTTTATACTATAAAAATAATGTTTTTACTTTTGTAATACAAATTGTATGCTATAAAATAAGATTATTCTAATTTTTAATAATAATTTAAGAAATGCTATGAAGATTGCCCAAAAAAAAATATTATATGATTTTTTTTTTATTTTTATATCGGGTCAACCCGCCAACCCATCAACCCAATTTATGTTTTTATGTGTTTGGCAGGTCAACCCGTCAACCCACCATTAGGCGGGGTGGGTTGGGGGGTTCAACCCATACGACTAAAACGGGTTGGCCCGCCCCATCCCGTTTTGGGTGGGTTAATAGAGGGTCGGGGCGGGTTGACCCACTTTGCTATCCCTACTTGTGATACCCATTTGGTGAACTTTTTAATGTTAGACCATTGAAGTGAAACTAAAACCAAAAAACTCTATATTTTCAAGGACCAAAAACTTCATTTAGTCTTTAATAAATATGATTTCTTGTAATTTATGAATTCATTTGATTTTTTGACAGGTGAAGAAGAATTGTAATTTTTTTTAGTGTGCTAATTTTGAAGCAAATAATCCTCCAAGTATAGATGAGGTTGATGTCATTTTGGTACTTGGAGCACATGTTGAAGAGCTACATAGCAAGAGATAGAAGTTGCAGTTGTAGCTAGTCGGTGAAAGAAAAAAGTCTCAAATTTTGATAATGTGCTTGGGAACTATAGTTGAGTTTTGCTTATTATATATTTTCAATTGCCAATGTCATGGTTAGTATGTCTATTTGTTGTAGTGGTTTGTGTTATGTTTGACAATTGAAAATACTAAATAAGCAAAATCCAACTACAGTTCTTGAGCACAATATCAAAATTTAAGACTTTTTGGAACTTCTGTCTCCTCCTCTGTAGCTCTTCAACATGTGCTTCAAGTATTAAAGTCACATCCTCCTCATCTACAATTGAAGGATTATTTGCTTCAAAATCAGTCTACTAAAAAAAAATTACAATTCTTCTTCATCTGTCAGAAAATCAAATTAATTCATAAATTACAGGAAATCATATTTATTAAAGGATTAATGAAGTTTTTGGTCCATGAAAATATAAAACTTTTTGGTTTTAGTCTCTATCTTTTTGTTTATTTTGCTTTTGGTGGATATAATTTTTAAATTTTTATTTTTGGTCACTGTCATACCAAACAGATGGAATAAAAAATAACTATTTTGCCACCTGTCACTGCTGACGTGGACTTCCGTCTGTCACGTCAGCAGTTAATGTTTGAAGTTGAGAGCAGGGATCAAAAACAAAATTTTAATAGTTGAAGACACCAAAAGCAAAATAAATAAAAGATAGAGACTAAAATCAAAAAGTCCAATATTTTGAAGGACATAAAACTCCATTAAACCTAAAATCGAGTTTGAGTCAAACTAAACTCAACTCGATTTGATATTTTGTTTGGATTATTTGTTTGGAATTAACTCAATTAATCTAATACGTTGACATAATATATAAATTTGAATATTATACATAATTAAGCCATACAACTAAAGAAAGTAAGAAATTAAATTTATGATATATTTTAAATTATATATTTAGAATAAATAATATCGATATAAACATATTATTATGTGATAAAAAAGTATTAATTTATAACAAAAAAAATTATTATATTAAGTCAATAAATTTATTACTGAAATCTAATTATAACCAAATTTTAAAAATTATATGTTATATCATCATATCATATCGGACTGGGACAAATCAAAACTTAACATGAATCTAATCTGAAAACATATCAAGACTAATTATTTTTAGAATCTAAACCTATTTTAATTAATTTCAAGACAGAACAAATTAATATGACGAGGGGCGTCTTGAACACTCAGATTAAACTCAAAGTTAGAAATTTTGGACCTAAGTAAAAAAATAATTTGTCCGTACGAAATCCAACAAGCGTGAGTGGTTTGGGTCATCTGACTCGTACTTAGGTGGCAAAATAAGCTTTTTAATCGTTAACGACAGTAATATTGAAGGGTATGTGTGTTAACTTTTGAAAGTTTTGTCCCTTAATGGCCAGCTTAACATTGGAGCAGACCCATCAATAATAGAATACCACGTCTAAAATATTACCATTGCTTGTCACCTTTTCTTTAACAATCTAGAAACACTTTGGAAGAAAGGGGTTTGGTTCAGGTCCCGTGGACAAGGTTTCAAAGTGGGATTACTAATATAATAACAGTTGTAATAGGGACTTGAAAATGAAAAAAGTCATGGTGTGTGGAACCAATTATGCCCATCTTTAAATTATTATTTAATTATGTACGATCTTGTATCTATAATGCACTCACTAGCTACTAATTAAAGAAGCAAGGGAATTAAGATGGGAATCAAATCAAAATAAAATAAAATAAAATAAAATAGAACAAAGTTAATAATTTCAAAGAATGAGATCATATATAAAGAAAGCTAAAAATTACAAATATTCCACCAACCCTCTAGAATAGGAGGAAAAACTACAAATTGAAAAATTAATAATCCACAATTCCTTCTCTTTAGTAACCTTTATAATCCACACTTTAAAATCTATGTCCATCGTAAATATCCTATTCCTACGTGTATTTTACATATGAAACTATTTTATTTGATGTTTTTACTTTCTAGTTTGATCTCGATCTCTATATTTCACAATAACACCTTCCTTTTTTTTTTTTTTAAATAAAATTTTGCCCCATTTCCTATTCGTTAATTAATGTTTTAATTTACATGTTGTCATTCATGAGTTGCTACTGTAAAAACAACATGTTGTCAACATTCCAAAAATTGTCGGATGTGTCCACACTTTGATCAATCCACGGCGTGTTTGGCTCCATGGCTTGAAAATCAAGTCCCAGAGGGAACATCCCAGATGGGCTTGTGATGCAATCAGAGTAGTTAACTTGAGAGGGATGGTAGTAAGAAGAATTAGGGTTATTGTTACCACTAACTGGGACAATATAATAATCGGTACTCAAATCCGAGATTGGTGACACCCGATTCCCAAACGTGTCTGATGATGCGGCAGTGCTGCTATTCTCTGGGGTGTAAATACTTTGTGTAGTAACTTGTGAACCAACAAAGTCATTGTTCATAACTGCCTGATCAGTTAACACCGTTTTCCCGTTATGAACCTCAAAATTGTCACTGAGGTTGTTGTTGTAGGTATATGTGTTATCGGTGGTGATATTTGTGGTGGTAGATAAAGTTGAAGAACTCGCGTTGACGGTGGTTTGCGCGGTGGCGGCTGAGGCAGCCGTGGCTGCTTGAATGCGCTCCACCAGCCTTGGCATCCAAAGGTACCGCATGTTGTCCTTGAATTGCTTGCTATTCACGTCACATTTGAGTTGTTTGGCATGTTTTTGGACACGAGTTCTCCAATAGTTCTTTATTTCATTGTCGGTTCTTCCCGGAAAATACTGAGCAATTTTAGACCATCTAATCCAATCAATGAATAAACGAGTTTGGTTAATTAAACAATAATCCAATCAAAATCTGAAATTGAAATATTGGTAAATGATTTTTATTAAAAAAATCAATAATTGGTATTTTGAATGGGATTGAGATTCTCTCTTTTGTCGTTTCATGTTTCTTTTATATATGTTATGAGATAAAAGAGATCATATTTAAATAAATCTTACATATAAAGGCAAATTTATTTTTGTATCCTTCTATATATCTCATGACACAAAGTAGAAAAGAGAGGATTCAAATTCGATTGAATGCATGAATATTTAGTTGGTTTAATTACCTGTTTCCCCAGCGATTATGGAGCTCCAGAATCAAAAGTTGTTCTTCAAGTGTGATGTTTCCTCGTCGAACATCAGGACGGAGATAGTTCAGCCACCTCAATCTGCAACTCTTGCCCGTTCGCTTGAGGCCTATAACAAAAGAAGATGATTACTCAGGTTGGTAAAGATTTGTAGATAACAAAATACTATTAATGAGGGAAAAAGAAAGAGCATTTATTTTTTCTTCCCTCTACATGGTACTTTCTTTTTTGAAACACCGATGATTTTGGGTGGAGGTATCAATTCATTTTCTTTTTCTTTTTCTTTTTTTAACAAGTGGGAGCGGCCAAGCAATTATCACCACCCAAATATTCATAAATTTGACGCCATATAATATACCCCGTAATTATTATGAACCAAATTATATGAAAACCAACACGCAATTAGTATATATCATAGTTCACTGTATCGATCACCATCATAAGCTCTTTAAGCCAGAAAACCGCAAACTTTGGCTTTCCAATTTGTTTTAATCATATATCCTTAATGGGTTTCTACTGAAAATTCAATGGTGGTAATGAAAAGAGATGAGAAGTGGAAGGTTGACACTTGACACCACAGCTACTGTGAGATATAGTAGAAAGCTATGAAACCGGTGTTAAAGTGTTTTGTGTGGTCATCAACAATACAATATAGTCCCAAAACTAAACACATATAAAGAAAATAGTATAAGTTAATTATATATATATATATATATATATATATACCGGCAGAACGGGCTAGGGAATTCCAGCGACCTTCGCCGTGATTGGCAATGTAATTGATGAGGGTGAGGTCCTCATCCACGGTCCAAGGACCTCTTCGTAGGTCCATCTCTTCCTCGCTTTGGATAGTGTTATTGTTGCCAATGCCTCTTCCTGCTTTTACACTCATTGATTCCTCAATCGCCATATATATATAACCTCAAAACAAAAGACCTTTGATTAATTATGAAGAGGTGTAGCTAGCTTTTGCTCTTAGTACGTTGGAAGGGTATGAGAGAGAGGGAGAGAGACAAAGAGAGAGAGATAGAGTTTTAATTTGGATATGGGATAGAGAAGGGTGGGGGTTTTTATAAATGCAGAAGGAGGGTAGGGGGTTTGGAAAATGTGGTAGAAAAAGAAAAGGATAGTTGGGGGAAGGGATGAGCATGACTCATGAGAGAGGAAGAGTAGGCTGAAGAAGAAGAAAAAGTTAATGATTCAATTAACTACTAACACTAAAGTGTGTATTTGGAGGATAATTAATTGAAGTTTGTAAGTTTGACGCCTTCACAGTTTGACTTTCTTCGCAAATTGTTTTTGTGTGCGAGTGCGTACGTGTCTCAGTGACTTAATTTATTGGTAGCTCTTGCAGACCCCCAGTTTCTCCTCACAACTCAACATACCATGACCGAGACTTAACCCAAATCACACTCTCTTTGGTTTGGTTATAGGATTGAAAGTGAGAAGAAAGAAAATAGAATGAAAAAAAAGGAAAGGAGAGAAAATGAATATGAAATGAGATTATTATTTACTCATTTGGTAGGAGTGAAAATAAAAAAAAAAGAAAGTTAATACTTTTCTTTTATCTTCGGTGATTGAATAGAAAGTTAAAGAAAAGAAGAAAAACGTATTTATGAAATGACATAAATATTCTTACATAACAATTTAAAGAAATAAAGAATGGACATTTTGGTCTTTTCATTCAAAAAATGAAGTTGCCCTCACTTTTCATGTTTTCCTCCCTAAAGTAGAATTTTTTTAAGTGGATCCCACCTTTTTTTTCCTTCCCTTGGTTTTCCATCCATTCCTTATCGAGGAAAACTAATTTTTTTCTCTAACTCTCTCTCCTCCCTGTTTCTTTCCACCCTCTTTCCCTAAAACCAAACGATGTGGAAGCTTTTGCTAATAATGCCTTGCATAGTATTTGGTTGGGGAAAAATTGGGAAAATGCAGGGAAGGGAGGAAAATGATTTTTTTATAATTTTTTTCTTATTTGGTTCAACTTTTTGGAAGGGAATAGAGGGGAATAGAGGAGAGCAAAATATATTCTCACTCAATTTTAGCTCCCCTTCCATATTGATAGATTTGGAGGGGAGAGAAATTGGTTTAAATATTTTAAATACATAGACTAAAATATCCCTACTAATATTTTTGAAATCTAAACTTATATGAGTATAAAAATAATTTAGTTTTAAGAACTCTCTCCTCTCATTGTGAAACAAACAGGGAGAAAATTATTTCTCATCCTCTCCATTAAAATCCCTCATCTCTCATTTTTTTAAATAATTAGAATATTTAATTAAAATATCTTCTCTCTTCCTTAAACCTCATCTCCCCCTCGGCTTTTTTGAAATAAACAGAGTTGAGGACATTTTTTTAGTAACGGTTTTCCCCAATAAATACTTAAGGACACTTGTAAAGAAATTGGAGATAAAAACTTAATAATTTAACATATAATTGTCAAAAATAATTTAACATATAAAATTTAAAATACATCAAATGCATTATTTTAAATTATTTTTCTTAGCTTTATTCTACAAGGTCGTTTATTAACATTTTTTAATAATTACAAAATTATTATAAAACATAATTTTTAAAAATACATAAAAAATTAATTTTTTTATATTTTTTTTCTTAAAAAAACGTTCCAGAGTACTTATTGTTGAAAATATAACTAGTTGTGGATTGATACCACCAACTTTGCCTACGGTAAAAATTAAAAATCAACGCGAACAAAACCCCAACAAAAGAAATGAGCAAGGACGATGAAGGATTAGAACGGGTATACCACCAATTGTGTTTGATATTTGTCTCCACCCTATTGATCAGAGCAATGCTCGATGGAATGACATGGCGACAGGTAATCTTATAGGATGGATTACATGTGAGTCTCCTTACTAACTCGTTCACACGATGCATGATCCTAATACATTAAGCAGATATGCTATACCTCTCGATTTAATACCAAAAGATGCAGTAAAGAAATGTGGAAGTCTCTTGTGCCTGGCCAGTAGCAAAATGGAGATGAATAAGACATATACAGCAGAGAACAAAGGAAGCGTAAGAAGTGAAAAAGTAATGTGAGAGATGAAAGATAAAAAGTGATCTGTAACTCAAAAATGTTATTTGAACAATAATAATAATTCAGAGTATGTATAGTATTGGATTGATCCACTTATTTTTCTCCTTTATTTATTTATTTATTTATAAGTCATTTGTTTTAAAATTTTGGATTAATTTACACCTAATTTAATTTCAAAAGCTAATTCGTGGAGTGAAAATTATTTTTATTTATAAATATTATTCAGATCATATCATTATTTAATGTAATAGTCTCAATAATTGGTTCGTGAAAAAATTTTTCGCACCGTATGTCATTCTTGATAATTATTATAGGCCGAATGGTAATTGGCTGCAAAGCAACTGCCCAAAACATAGCCGTGTACGCGGTCCCCTGTACGCATTATTTAGCAAAAAAACAAAGCCGTGTACGGTGGTGAAACATACTGAAAATAATATATGATAAATGCTTAAGTTATATTATAATTTTTTGTCTCATATATTATTTGATGGATAATAAATAATACAAGTAAACTAATATAAAATTTACTTAAATATCTTTTATAATACATAATATTATATTAAATAAATTAAATAAGTACTATATATAACACATAATATTGTTATAACTGATAAAGAAATATATAATATTTTTAAATATATATATATATATATATATATATATAATATATAATATAATATATATACGTAATAAATATATATATGTACGTTAGTCTATATATATATTTTTTGTCCCGTACATTATTTGGTGGATAATAAAAATTGCAAGTAAATTAATGTAAAATTTACTTAAATATCTTTTATAATATATAATATTATATTAAATAAATTTTTTTAATAAATTAAATAAGTATTATATATAACATAATATTATTATAACTGATAAAGAAATATATAATATTGTTATGAGAGAGAATGAGAGAAAGAGAAAGAGGATAATTTTGTCTTTTTCAATAATTTGTCTATAGGATAAAAAGTTATCTCATGATTTAATGAGAGACAAGATTTTAAGTTTTTATTTAATCCCTTACCACCTTTTTGTCCCTTTCTGTCATCATCTTATAAATTAAATATGAAATAATTATTTTATTACTGTACAATCCTTTATTTTTTAACAAATCAAATGCAGAGTTGTATACATAATGCTGTTGGTAACTTGGTATTGGAGAACATAATTACATAACTGAAAGAAATCCGTATGCTGCATATTCTTTCCGGGGCAAAACTTATTCTTAAACATTTTGGTATGCTGCTTGCACTAATTTGCAAAGGTTTCTCGTCTCACGAATTCGCGTCGCACTACAGGTTTTTTGTTTTTCCATTCTTTGTTTTTTTAAAAAAAATATTTAGTGCATTTTTTTTTTAAATAAATACTTAATCTGATCCCTAAAATTATAGAATCATATCAATTTAATCTCTTAAATTATCAATATTCCAAAATGATCCCTGAAATTATAGAAAATTAATTAGATTCGTCTCTCCGTTGGTATTTACTGGATTATAATGATATTAAGTTAGTAATGTCAATGATTCATTCGAAACTAAGTGAATACTATCAGGGGTGTATTTGCTAATAGATCCAAATGGAAAGACGAACTTGATTAACATTTTGCAATTTCAATGATCATTTTGGAATATTGATAATGTGGGGGACCAAGTTGATACAACCTTACAATTTTAGGGATCAGATTGAGTATTTATTCATTTTAAAAAAAAAAGAGTCAATCAGCTTAATCTACCAATCAATATAGGTTGAGCCGAGTTGACTATTTCTTGACTCACAAAAAAAGTGAGTCAAATCGGTTTGATTCACTTTTTGATAGACCCGTGGTGTGTGAATTCGAATTAGACATGTTGAGTCGTTGACTCACTTTCATAGCCCTATTTGGAAGTGATCATTTTTAAGTTTTCTTTTTTTTTTTTTTTTTGGATAAAACCCATGTACAAAACAAACTAACTTACACATGAGAAAACAAAACTTACCTATGAACACAACAAGAGACCATAGGCGAACTTTCAACGCATCCAACAAACTAGGAATATCAAACACCTCATTTTTAAACACAAACTCATTCTAATGAAGCCGAATAGTCTAGACAACACCATGCCAAAACATTTGTCAAACAAATTTATTTTTTTTGCGTGAAACTAGACCACAATGTTAATTGTAATGATCAAAACTGGATAATAGTAACACCCAACCCAACAATTCACTAATGCATTTATGATCCATTAAAAATGCATTAAAAAATCCAATTTATCCATAACCCATTTTAAAAAAAAATCCAACTCATCCATTAATCATTGTGATGGTTGGCCGATGGTGGCGGCAAGTGGCGGAAGCGATAGTTGGTGGTTGGTGTCGGAGACAAACTAAAATAATTCATTTTTTATTTTGTCGGATCCAATGTATAAAAAAAATTGGATGGATCATTAACCATCCAATTGGTAAAAATAACCTAATCCAAACCTAATCTATTAAACATTTTTTTTATAAATATCATTGGATTGGATTTACATGTGGATGAATTGGTTAGGTAATGGTTAAATTGATTGTTTGCCACCCTTATATTTGAGTGAGCCTTAATTAGTGGTCCTAAAGTGGTGGTTGGTATGACGGATCTGGTCGAATGTGGGGTTGAGATTAAGGGTGTTCACATTGATAAATCTTCAACATATGCAGATTTATAGGGTTAAAGAATGAGTAATTGTGTGGTGAATTATTCGATAGAGATTGTTTTGGGAGGAGAGTTAAGTATTTTTTGTAATCATTCTTTTAATTTTGTAGATAGGGTTTCCTGGCATTTCCACTGACTTTGGATAAGTTTTATTGCAGATTTTGAAGCTTGAGTCAGAGAAATTTTCGCCCAACGAAGTTCACTTTTTTGTGCCATCCCCCAGCAATGGCAATTTTTCTAACAGCTATAAATGCGCGATTTCACACATTTGGACGAATCTTTTGACATTTTTAGCATTCTTTTTAGCGGGAAACGAAGAGATTTGAGAGTTCCTCTCAGTCTTGGGTGATTCTACCTTTGTGGGAGTAGAAGTTGTGGATCCAAAGTCTTTATCCATGGATTCTACCTCTTTTCTTCTAGTTTTCCATCCAATTGTAAATTATTTCTGAACTTTCTAGGTTAGGGAAGATGAAACTTGGTTTGAATCTTGTGTAAATGAAATTCTACTCTTAATTCAAGTATGAATTCATTCAATTTGATTGATTGCTTCTGTGTTTAATACTTTTCTTGGATTGGCCAACCTTGAATTGATCTTAGATTCAATTTCGCGATTGGGAAATTTGTTATTTAATTGGAATTTGAAGTTAATCATCATAATTGTGATGATCCTAGGGATAGGACTTTACGATTGTGTGTTCTTATGGATTGTAATGTCTAATGCTTGATTTGGATTGAGAACACCTGAGGAATTAGGGATCTTGACTTGAACCAAAGGGGCTTTGTATCAAGGAATTGAACTTAGTCTATTTAGTGAATTTGAACATCAATTTGGTAAATGTTACTAAGATTGAGAGTGGATTAAGTTGAACAAGAGCCGAGCGGGTTCTACCCTTAACCATCGTTAACCCACTGCACTTGTAATTAGATTTATCACTTTTGATTCATTGTTCTGTTTTTTCATTGTTCATAATAATAATTCATTCATTGATTCATTCGTAAGCTCAAATAATGATTAATTTGTCAATTGATACTCGAAACACAATCCTCGTTGGGAACAATACTGTACTTATCACTTTAATTATTTGTAACAATTTTGTATACTTGCCAATTTGTTAACACACATCCAATCCAATAAAAAAAGTTGAAACCGATCAAAATCAGCTTTTAATGGAACATTTGGTATTAGTTTTATATAGAATCAATTAGTTTGGGTCGATATTTGATTTCATTTTCAGAAACCAATCCCCACACAAGATACTTATACCACTACGCCACATTAGGGAATAATTGACGCTTCCTTCATTAGTGTTTCCCCGTGAAACGCTTGAAAATATGAGGCAGCAGAGTATTCCTAGCGCTGACAATGGTGAACTTTTTCTAGCGCTGCCCCTTTTGCTAGCAGATAAATAGCTAGCGCCCAAAAGCGCTACCGAAGGCTTAAAAAAAACGCTAGTAAAGCCCTTTTCTGTTGTATTGTACTCTAAAACTACACATTTAATTTTAGTTGTAGTTTTGTTGTATATCATCTTGATTGAAGTTTTTGTATTCCTTTTATTTAGATAGATTATCTCTAAAATATAACAATTTATCATAGTGATTTAGTTTCTTTGTTTGAAATATTAAAATGAAAAACAAAAGAAAACTTAAGGATTTTGGGTGGAAATAAAATATTAATAGTTGAATGATTTTGAAAATAAAAAGGAAAGTTTATTTGTAGGGGTGTACACGAGTCGGGTTTGACCAAACCCACTATCTGAACCAATCAATTTTACATGGGTTGGGTTAGGTAAGGTTCTTCTAATTTTTTTGGCAAACTCGACCCGAACCAACCCGACTAAAATCGTGTTGAATCAGGTCGGGTCACCCAAGTTGAAGATCTATTAGAAAATTAAGGTTTTTCCTTGGACCCAAAACCGTTTTTTGCCTCAGCATTCCATTTTCATAGAAAATCAGAAACTGTGTATTGAATCTAAGAGAGAAAGGGAGAGGGAGAGAGAGCAAGTTATGGGACTGGAGGAGGAGAGTAAAAAAGAGGGTGGTGCTTCGCAACCTACCATCTACGAACCAAGCAGGATGCAGGGCGACAAGGGTGGATCCGAGATAATGGTGGGCAAGCGACGCAGGACGGCAGAGGGTGGATGTGAGATGACAATAGCCAAGGGATGCTGTAACACTCGGGGCTGATGAGGGCGGGGAGTGATCGAACAAGGAGCGGCTCTTGGCAGACTTCTAGGCAAATGGATACATGAATGAACCGAATTCACATCGGAATGAGAGAGATCCTGAGACTGTGCAGGTATGAGATTGTATAGTTGAAGAAAGACTTATAAGAATTGATTGGTACTACCTATAGCAACAAGATGCATCTTCTTTTCGGGAGCCCAGAACATAAGAACTCCATAGTTAAACATGCTTGACTTGGAGTAATTGTGGGATGGGTGACCTTCTGGAAAGTTTTCCAGAAAGCGTGTGAGTGAGGACAAAGCAGGCCGTAAAGACCCGTGTTAGTTTGTCGGGGCAGTCGACAATCCTGAAAGCAATCCGGGATGTTACAGACATAGAATGACGACGAGCAAGAGACGCAATACAACAAATGGTGGATCTGAGACGACACCAGGCAAGGGACGCGAGATGGCGACAACAAGGGACCCAGGAGCTACAAAACATGAGGTAGGAGGCGCGGGTCAGGATTCCGGTTGAGAGATCATATTTGACAACGATGACAACAATTTGGCGACGATTCGAGGAACCAACAGAGTCGAGTTCATGACAGGTCGGGTCGGGTTCTATCCGGCCAGAAAAACACCCGAACCAAAATACTTTGGTTTGGGTCGGTTTCTTGGGTTAATCGGGTTGACTCGAACCAGTGTACATGAAGGAACTTGTTTGAAACACAAGAAGGGGGGTTGAAATGTGTTTCTTAAAATTTTAAAAACTTTTCGCAAGTAGATATATGGTTTTTGCAAGGTTGGACGATAACACGTATAAAGACAAAGGGAGCTCTTCCAAACACCGAGTTGGACGCTAACTTAGTTTGATTAAGATAAACAAAGAGCGCAATAAAAAGCAATTCAATCCCCGAGAGTTAGTTAGATAATAAACTAAAGCAGAGATAAGGGAGAGAAAGGAATGCATAGATATTATCCTGGTTCACTCTTCACCAAAGAGTTAATTCTAGTCCTCTCTACACGAGAGCTTTATCCACTATAACAAAAAACCCTTTGTTACAAAGTATTCAACACCTCTTCAGGCAGTATTCTCAACCTCTTCAGGTTCTCTAAGTATTTTTTCTACACAAGCCTTTTCAGGCTCAACCAACAAGGTTATGAAAAGAGTTATTCTACTAACTCACAAAATGTGAGAATTCGAAACTAAAGCTTAGACTCTTGAAAAATACTCTACACAGAGAGTAATATGAAAATAAGGATCAGAGTAGCTTTGCAAGCTTTGAGATTTCCTCTTGGTTGCTTGAGAAGATATTTCGTTGCAACACTTTGCTTTTTGTTAGCTTGTTTTCTCTTGAGAGATTTTTTGATCGCTGAGTCTTGCTACACTTGTATATTCTTATGTTGTTGTTCCTTTTTTTTTTGTCTTCAAGCAGAAGGGTTTATATAGCCAGCTTCGATACTTGATCAACTTTGATCTTCAACGGATGAAAAATGATCCGTTCTGATGAGCATTGAATGCATTGATTCGTTGAGTCTGATAACTTTCCTGAAGCTTCTGATCCGCAAAGTAGACTATCAGGATGATAGTTAGAAATGGAGCTGACATATCCTCTTTGCAATCGAAAGTTGTCTTTTTATCTTTCTCAAAGAAGAAGGTCAACTTCTTTATGTGTCAGAGACAGTCTGGCTTTTGCTTTTAAGTTTGAACGAATATTACAAGGAATGTTTGTCTGAAAGATACAAGCATTTTACAGAGAATAATACATTCAAATGTTTTACAAGGATATATACGTTAATTAAATAAAGCACTATGTAGAGAGTCTTTGGACTTACGGATGGCAATGGGTACCAGACCCAGTGGGTACCCATATAAATTATCCATGATGGGTAGGGTAATTACCCGCTTAATGAGTATGGGTGCGAGTGCGGGTACGGGTACTCTAGTACCCACCCCGCCCCATACCCGCACTATATTTATTTATTTATTTATATATTTATTTTATATATACATAATTATAATATATTATATTAAAAAAATTTAAAAACAAACTAGAGCTTCATTGCAGTTTCACTTAGCTAGCTTCATCGTCAGTTTCACTTAGTTGGCTTCATCATCGTCAATATTTTGTATGTTACTTCATCATGCCTTAATTATAATATATCGAGTTAAAAAAACTAAAAAAAAAACTAGACCTTCATCGTCAGTTCCACTTGACTAGCTTCATTGTCGCCTATACTTTGTATGTTACTTATTAATTAATATGATCAAATCATCTCCTTGGGTTGTTATGTTTTCCTTCTCTATTTAGCATCTTAATATTCATCATAATCTCGATGTGTTTTCCTCTGTCTTTTGAACAAATATGACAATAATGATAATCATCAAGCGTTGGCAAATGAAATAAAAATGAGACATTAATGTTGTTTTTTCTGCAATTCAATAGCATTCCTTTTTTTTTTTTTACTGAACATTCATTTTAATGTAATGTATCATTTTTTTATTTTAATATTTAATTAATGTTTTGGAGATTGATTATTGAACGTTTTGTATTTGAACCTTTGCATTTCATATATTTCATATTCACAAATTAATTATTAAATCTACGGATTGCATTTTTAGTTTGGTATGCAGGATATTTACTATATGTAATGTAACTTTATGTAAGTACAAAAATATGTCATTTTATTGTTTAAAATAAATTATATGAAAATTATATCAATCGAAAAACTTTTGGGTATACCATATTTATTTATCTTATTTTCAAAATCCACAAATTTCTTATACTAAAGTGCGGGTAATGGATGCGGGTACGGGTACTTAGGTACCCAGCGAGTGAAGGTACGGGTATCAAGGTTGCTACCCATGCAGGTATGGGGATGAGTATGGGTACTTTTTTAATACACGGGTATGGGGACGGGTACTATAGTATCCTACCCATACCCTACTCATTGCCATCCCTATTTGGACTCAAGATACTATAGATACACTTAATATCGTCCGGTATGAGTAAGACGTAAAACTCTTGAAGGTTGGACGAGTTAAAGTCTTTGAACTTAAATGAATTTTATCCTGCACACTTAAGATAAAACGTTAGTCCACAAGAAATCTTTATTTTTCTTAAATTAATCATTTGTTAGCATCAAAACTTAAGAGATTACTTGAACCATAACCCCTTTGATTCTAATAGTACACCCATATTTATTTGAATGACGATATATGAGTGATTTTTATGATCGTATAAGTGATTTTTTTTAAAATTTTTTGATTTGTTTTTCCTTTCACTCTTTTTCAAATTCGCAGAATCTGAAATGAGAAAATGAACGGCACTGTCTCAACAAAACTTGGGAATAAAAATTATAAAATGTAATTTCATAAGCCCAGATGAACCACATGCATGGAATGTACCGACAAGTATTCTTTAATTAAACATAGTAAAGGTTGCTGCTATCTCTGAGTAATCGCTTTAATCTAATTCGCCAATTGTTGTCTCGTGCATATAAAGGAATTAATTTTCCATTTATAACCTATATGTACTTTTAATTAAAACCAATATATTATAAGTCAGCCTTTCACTTCATCTTAATTTAACCTAAAAAAATAAAGGAAAAAGAAGGGGTTCCATCCAATGTCGACAGGTATTACATGTTCAGAATCAGAAAGTGTGACATATCTCATAAAATATTACCACAACATCAGATTTATTGTGCTTTAATGGACCACCTTATGATTAATTACTCTCAATGGAAGTTCTAAAATGTGTTTTGGGAAAAGAACGATATATTAACATCCCGATTCGACCATGCCTTTTCTCAAAACTATAAAGATTCGAGAAAGCATTTTCTTCGGATAAGACTGCAAAACCAAACTACTAAGATCCCGTGGCATGTAATGCTAAAACTTCTTTGCTTGGTAGTGTATTGGAATTTTGCTGCTTTGTTAATTAAATAGGGTTTTTATATGGGTTACGTATATATGCAATGCTTTTGTCAGTTTTAGAATGTGTTTGAAAGAATTGATTGAGAGTTTATGAAAATAAATTATGATAATAAATCTAAACAAATAATTTATTAAAATAATTTATGATCTTTTTATAAATTTTTTTAACTTATTTTTATAAGCTTATCGAACTGTTTTTAATTTATTTAAAAAAAAATTTAATGGATAAACATTTAAATAAATCCTATAGTCTCACCCCAAATATGAAAACAATTTTCCTGGTCAAATTCTTTCCTTTTTCAAGTCCCTAGTATAACTCTGGTCGGGAAGCTGTCTAATTAACAAAGTTATTATGACGCTGTGATTTAGATGGGTGTTTTTGCTAACATATGTAATCTTTTTACATTATAAAAAGATTTAATTAATCCTTAGGTCCTCGAACTACTTAAGAATTTTTATATAGGTCTATGAATTAATTTTTTTTATAGTTGGATCCCCGAATTTTGATATACTTTATAATTAGGTCCCTGCACTTTAAAAGTTTGTAATCAGGTCCCTAAACTTGTTAATAATTTGTAATTAGATCACTGAGATATGAGTTATTTTTAAAACTTTTGCTATTGTGGTAATCCAATGGTTCTATTACCCTCCAATACTAACAAGAGACCTTGAAAAAGATTTATACGGTACTCTAATTACAAGGTTATTCTCCTAACTCTCAGGGACCTAATTACAAATTATTTATAAGTTTAGTGACCAAATTACAAACGTTTAAAGTGTAGTGACCCAATTACAAAGTATTTAGAAGTTTAGAGACTCAATTACAAAGTTTTTAGTTTAGGGACCTATTTAAAAATTCCCAAATAGTTCGGGAATCAAGAGAATAATTAAACATTATAAAAACTAAGAGTAAATAAAATTTTTTTGCCGATGAGCCTAAAGATAAGACTTTGATTGCCTCACGCTTGAGTTGGCCATGCATCCTACAAAGCAGCATGGCCTGAACCACCAGAAGAAAGGGCGAAATATATAAAATGTGTCTTTGAAAAAGCTTATAAAGAGCCTATAAGAATAGTTTATATATTGAATTAAACTTATATAAATAGTTTATGATATTTTTATAAATTCTTTCTAGCTTATTTCCATAAACTTGTCAGAGAAGCTTATAAAAATAAATTATTTTTAACTGCATATCCATGCTATTCTGGAGTGATATGTAAAATGTATGAGCTTGGAGGAATAATTAATATAAATCATTTTTGGCTTAACCACACTTGTCTAGATTTAAAGGATTTGACAGTAGTTAAGGGATGCTTCAAACGATCCGTTGATCCCTAAAGATTATTATCATGTATATATATACAGCTATTCTTATTATTGAGTTTTTTTAATGTAACTTACATATTATTAGTTTTTTATCAATAAAATAACAATATTTTTTATGAGTACAAACACTACTACAGAAAAGGGATTTACCAGCGTTTATTTTAGGCTTTCGTCAGCGCTTTCGGGCGCTGACTATTTATCCGCTAGCAAAAGGGGGAAAAGTTCGCCAGCGCTTATTGAAGCGCTGGTAAAGGTAATAAAATTGCCAGCGTTTCCTTTAATAAGCGCTGGTAAAGGTTATACAATTGCCAGCGCTTGCTTTAAGAAGCGCTGGTAAATCCCAATAATTTGCTAACACTTACCAAAGAAAGCGCTAGTAATACTTCTCTGCCTCATATTTTCTAGCGTTTTACGGGAAAACGCTGGTGAATGTTGCGTCAATTTTTCCCTATTTTGGCGTAGTGAAATGACACTTCAACCTATATACAGACATCTAACTTATATATTAATTATGGTGTAAAAATTTATCTATAGAGAAAAAGAAAAACAAAATTAGCATATATTATGGCTATAATCTAGCACGTCATATTTTAATGTGGAGATTTAGAAGATTCAAGCTACTTACTTTGGCTTTGTACGTTTTTTATAAGTTTCTAACCCCATGGATTTTGGAGATGCAGACAAATTCTTACTTGTGATATAGTAAACTAAATGTGAATTTGTCAAAGTTCAAAAGGCAAGACAATGGGAGGATTGGCCAAGAAAGGTGTTCCAAATAAGAGCCGGAGGTCTCGAGATGACTTAGGTAGCTCCCGAGACTTGTTTATAGTGTTTGATAATTGTTTGCTTTCTCTTTTGGTCCGAGTTTTCTATATATAAGTCTCCTTGGTAACAACCTCCATTAAGATTTTTATTATCGACGACGACTATGATTCCCTCTTCACTCGTAATGACCAGACAAGGCCTTAAGTGTCTTATACATTATGTATCTGATCGAGTTGTCCTATGAGTCATGGAGGTCAGGCTTGTGCATGACTCTCAACCCAGCTCAGCTAGGAAAAGATATCGAGAAGCCATTTGGCCCATGCAAGAACAACAGGAATATGAGGATTATCAAACCAAATGAAGCTTGCAGACGATATGCATGGAGGGCCTCTGAATCCGATAGAAACTTATGCACATGTTGTAACACCCCGATTTTCTTAATCTTTTTAGTTAACTAGTATTTAAGTAATTGTATTTTATTAGAGGATCTAGAAAATTAAATAAATTATTCCGAGGCCATAGTCATGCTCTACGCTATCGTAGGAAGCTATGATTAAATTTTGGGTCGAAAACTCAGACGGAGCCCGGTCTGCGTTTTTCCTTGACAGTAGTACTTTACTACTATTGAGACCTAATTTGGACCCGTGAACAAGACAGTTAACCTTAGAATCACGTTTTCTATATTTTTGAAAAAATTCGCCCTGACATTCGAAAATGAAAATAATATATTATATACGGGTCGATAATCGTTCTAGGAGACGATTCGAGCTGTCTTAGGGTTTTTCGAGAACCTTGAGCCAATGATTTTCATACCAGGGCTATGATAAATCATTTGGGGACTCCTACAAATTTCGTGAGGATTTTCAAATTATCGGGACGTGAATTGACCAAATTATCCTTGGTTAGTTTTTACTAATTACCTACTATTACCTTAACTTCCTTCTTAAGCCTTAAGTCACCTATTAATACACTATTCTTCACCTTTTTCCTCCTCATTTCTCGTTGGCCAGCTGCTGCTCTTCTTCTTCTTCCTTCTTCTTCCTCCATTTTCAACTTCATTTTTCTCAAGCTTCCTCAAGCTTTTTCAAGAAGGTTTGTGAAGCAAAGTTGCTCCTATCATCCTCCTCTAGCTATCACCTAGAATGTACAGATTTCATCCTTGAGCTCTCAATCTTTATTTTCTCCATTCATTTTCATGAATTTCAATTTCTAGATCTAAACTTCAAAAATCTCTAGAAAATTGTAGAAAAATCATTTTGAGGCCAAACCAATTCCTATGAGCTAGTATCATCCCCTACTATCATAATCCAAGAGCTTGTAATGAAATAAAATCTCTAGCCTATTCATCAAAAAGGGGCTGAATGGGTGCTTAAGGGGAAAATGGGGTTTTGTTGTTCATTGTTCTTGATTTCACCTATTTCAACCCTTAATCATGTAATCCAAATGATTAAGAGGCCAAATCAAACTCTCACCTATTTTTCATGGTGATGGCCGAAACACTACCTTGTGGGTTTAAGGGGTTTTGGTTCAAATATTTGATAATTGATCATTGATTATGCATTATGTATGCTTAAGGATCATTGATCCAAGAGTTGGTAGAATTTCAATATCCCTAGCCTATTTAATTAATTAAGGGCAGTAGCTAATCCTAGAGATTAGGTAGTTTATGGTTTCATTATTTTAATTTCTGGTTGTGTTTTACTGAATAGAATCTGACTGGACTCGAACACCCGATCGCACACTCGATAGACTGCTGCGGAGCCGCATTCGGAATCTCTCGGGAAAATCACTAAGGTGGGGGAAAGAACCACAATATCGTCGGGGAGGCAAGCTTTAAATAATATATATTGATATGCGTAGGGCGACCCAAACCCTACTAGAGGTCATTTGACCGTTAGGTTGATTTTACTGCATATTGAGATTGTCTGTGCTATGATTGGATATTTGATATATTATATGTGATATGTGTATGATGTCTATTATATGCTATAATTGATTAAATGTTATTTATTTGGAAGTTGATTTTACTGTTGAATATATATTCTGGCTGTTGTTGATGTCTGTTGTGACTGCTGATGTCTGAATAGAACTAGGCAGTGATTTCTGATAAATCGGGTGATGAATGTGTGGTGAGAAATTCGAGGTTATATATATATATATATATATATATGTTGTAGTGCTCAACCTAGTGATATAGTTGATATGTTGTTGTTGTGATGTGAGTTGATACTCGGTTAAGCCAGATAAAAGTTTGTCGTGGTTGCATAAAAGTCGTGGTTGAGGCACTAAGTGTTAATCCTGAGATGAGTCAGTGAGATTCATGTTGCATAGTTGTTATTCATCACTGTGTTGGCATACGGTCGATTTCGATCTTACCTGCGGGGAGATGGTCGTACCGATTAGTTTGGCGTAGAGGCGATTTCGACCTTACCTGCGGGGAGATGGTCGTACCGATTAGTTTGGCGTAGAGGCGATTTCGACCTTACCTGCGGGGAGGTGGTCGTACCCGTTAGTCGAATTGTAGACGGACGGGCGCATATCTGTACCTAGCTTGCGGGCGGGGGGATATATCATTATCGAAAGTTGAGTTGTTAACGAATGGGCGAATGCTCCGACCTAGCCTGCGGGCGGGGGAACATGTTGTTACCGTAAGTTGCGTTGTTGACCGACGAATATTCTGACCTGGCCTGCGGGCGGGGGAATATGTCGTATCCATGAGACGATTTGGGCCTGCGGGCTTTAGACTGAACCCTACCTTTATGGGGGTGGCATAGTGATGATTGGGACACCTTAATCCGTTGGGGATGTCGCGTCGTGATCGCGTCGATATAGTCGTTAGTTGCATGAGTGTGAGGGACAATAGTTAAGGGAAAAATTATTCGGAAGTCGTTTGGTCGTAATTGTCGTGTTTGTGAGTGTGCTCTCTATATTCATTATTTACATCGCTATTTTTCCCATGTATGACATATTACTGTTTCTTATCCCCCATACTTTTCTATGTTGTATTTCTTTGCTCTCGACTGTATGAGAAGATCCTGTTGATGAGTTTCCAGAGGAGATCGACGGTATACCTATTGAGCCTGATGTCGGTGGGAGAGTCTCGAATCCCAATGCTGGGGGACCTTTAGTGCTAGGAGAGGATCTCTGATGTGCCTTTATTTCCGTTGTCATGCTTTTAGTTTTTATTTACTGCATACTCCGAAGCTTTTTATATTTGGCATCAGTGTTGTAGGCTCTGCTGATGGAGCCAATACTATTATGTATGCATACTTTATTATGGTATCAGTATGTATTGTATGTTTTAATATTTTCGCAAATTTTATACTACTGCGCTACGCTATAACGCTAATAATTATAAGTGGGGTCACCAATGGGACCTTCTAGGAAGGGGTTGTCTCACATGTAGTGGCAACCGACTGAGTTTTGGGTAGGAGTGGTCAAAACCTAAAAAAGAAGACAAAATAGGTGAGAAACCATATTCAGAAGAACTTGAATGGTTGGGTTTGGAATATAGAATCGATGGGAAGGAATTAGAGAACTTGAAAAGAGTGTCGCCATCTATTATTTGAGAATCGCAGTCGGCCTTTCTCAGTCAGAAGCATATCTTGGATTCAGTAGTGGTTGTAAATGACGTGATTGACTGTGCTAAAAAGGTTGGCGTCCTTATCTTATTTTTAAGGTAAACTTTGAAAAAGCTTATGAAATAGCGAAGTGGGGATTTTTAGATTATATGATGTTGCAATGCGGGTTCAGTAAAAAATGCAGAGATTGGATTAAACCATGTCTTTCTTCTTCTATGATCGATGTGCTAATTAATGGCGACCCTACATATGAGTTTTCTATAAGTAAAGGAATTAATTTGTCAATGTGCTCAATTATATTATTTTGAGAATAGCGTCTATGACGTGCTCAAGAAAATGTTATGCCAATTATATTATTTTGAAGGTAATGGATATCACGGTTGTTTTTTCCGATTATAGCGCAAAATGAGAATACTATCTTTTCGAAAACCTTTTTATAAAAATTGGTTTTTATTCATTGAGATTTCAAATCTCATTGGTGATGTTATTTTCAAAGCTTAAGGAGGATCGTTGTTACTCATAATGAGGAGTCTTGAGGAGACGCCAACTTTTAGTTATTTTATTTATTAGTTTTTATGGATGTAGAGCTTATGCTTGGCGAGACCTTTTATTAAGATGTTATTTAATTATTTTTATGTGTTGGGATATTTGTTAATAGACGTCCTATTTTGAGACATGAATTGTCTTTGGTTTTCACTTAAAAATATGTAAGTATTTTATTTTATTAAATATATTTTAAATATTATGAGACTTAATTTGGTTTAATAATTTTTATATGTTCTTAATAAATTAATTCAATAGTACCTGATGCGAATGAGGTAATTATCATAAAATAATTATCTATTTAACGTAGTTATGACATGAGTTATTTTGTTTTCGGGAGACCATCACTTAGGAACTCCTAGGTTAAACGTGCTTCACTTAAAGCAATAGTGGGATGGGTGACCTCTTGGGAAGTTTTCCTAGGAAGCGTGTAGTGGGGATAAAATACGTTGAGGAGACTTATGTTGGTTTGTGGGGACAGTCTTGAAAAACAGCCTGGGACATTACACTTGCCGTTAGATATCTTCTATTAAGTGTTGATGCGGCTAATGACGCGCCACATCAACTTTGTTTTGTGGATTAAATAAATGTTTATTAATATTATTATTAAATCATTTATGAAATATTAAAATATTTTATTTTTTAATATACTAATATTTTTTAAATTAATATTTTATTAATAATATAATATAAGTAGTCCAATAATAATATTATTATAAAAAATTAATAATTCTATATAATAAATAATAATATTAATAATTATAAATTATTAAAAATATAAATTTTATTTTTTTAATTCAAAACATTGCATGCAAAATTATAAATTTATTGCGCTTGACATTGCTGATGTGACGTGTCATTAGCCACGTCAATGTAACACCCGGGGCTGACAAGGGCGGGGAGTGATCGCCGGTGCATGAGGCACGGATAAGGAGCGACTCCTGGCAGGCTTCTAGGCGGAGGGATACATGAATGAACCGATTCACACCGGAATGAGAGGGATCCTGAGACTGTGCAGGTATGAGACTGTAGTTGAAGAAAGGCTTATAAGAATTGATTTGTACTACCTATTCCAACAAGATGCATCTTCATTTCGGTAGCCCATCACTTAAGAACTCCAAAATTAAGCGTGCTTGATTTGGAGTAATTTTGGGATGCGTGACCTCCTGGGAAGTTTTTCTAGGAAGTGTGTGAGTGAGGACAAAGCACGCTGAAGAGACTCGTGTTGGTTTGTGGGGACAGTCGGCAATCCTTAAAGCAGTCCGGGCCATTATAAATGGTATCAGAGCAGACCTCTCCCAATACGGTGTGGTTCGGGGATAAACCAAGCAGAAGCTGGTGGGCATGTAACATCCGGGGCTGACGAGGGCGGGGAGTGATCGCCGGTGCATAAGGCACGAACAAGGAGCGACTCCTGACCGGCTTCTAGGCGGAGGGATACATGAATGAACCGATTCACACCGGAATGAGAGGGATCCTGAGACTGTGCAGGTATGGGACTGTACAGTTAAAGGAAGGCTTATAAAAATTGATTTGTACTACCTATATCAACAAGATGCATCTTCTTTTCGGTAGCCCATCACTTAAGAACTCCAAAGTTAAGCATGCTTGACTTGGAGTAATTCTGGGATGGGTGACCTCTTGGAAAGTTTTTCTAGGAAGTGTGTGAGTGAGGACAAAGCACGCTGAAGAGACTCGTATTGGTTTGTGGGGACAGTCGGCATCCTTAAATTAGTCCGGGCCGTTACACTCAACACTTAATGAGAGACATATTTAATGCCAAGAGTTAAAAACAAACATTTGGAACTTGCAGACACTAAAACCTAGGAAAAAAAGTGTCACCAACAAAACCAAAACTCGTCTACTTTTTAGAGACTAAAAAGTTAGATTAAACCATCATAATTCCATTTCACTTCTATATATTTATTAGGGTGATGCTAACGATTGCTCTAAGAACACTCTTTAAGGAAATTAAAAAAAATAACTTTGCATTAAAAAAGTAAGTATCTCACCTCTTCAAATACTAAATATATCAGTTTCGAATGATTTTTTTTTTTTTTTTTTTGCTTTTCTAACGAGCATTCTCCTATTTATTATCATAATTATTTTTGCACTTACGCAGGATGGAGTGTGAAGAGGGGTTTTCTGCTAGAGACAAAATCTGGAGATATTCTGGAAGCATCATTTTCTACTTTCCACAAGGAAACTAGAGCCAGAAGGGAATAGAAGCAGAACAGAGTTGGATAATTAATGGAGATCTTTGACACGTCCCCCTCCCACCGTATACAACCCTTTCTGATGAATTAGAAATTTAGAAGATCATGTTGACAAGCCCCACCAATACTCACCATGCCACCACCCATCACAGGTTTATGAGCATTATTCGAATTATTGGAATGACAAGCATAAACTAAGATGGCATAAAAGTCATGGAAGTTACATTAGAAATTGCTGCATATATGACATTATTAATTGCTAGCATTTTGTTTCCTTTATGTAATTCTCTTCATATTTTCTCCTTCAAGAGTCCAAACTGTCACAAGATGCGCCTACTCCCTTGTTAATTTTATACTTAATGACTTTATCCTTTAAAAATATAATATTGTAATTATTGTACAGCAACTTCGAGCACTTGTTATACGGGGTTCTGTTTTCTTTTTCTTAGTTAAGTGGCATTAGTACAAAACAAAGATGATTACAAGAAATGAGACTATGTCAAGCTAAGTGAGACCAATTTCTTCATATAACAATATTAGCGGCTAGTGATTATACCTTAACAAGACTTCTATTCCAAACCCAACTCTCTGAAACTGATAAAGTAATAATTACTGAAAGTTAAATTGAAACCATCCATATTTTCCTGGTCTATTGTCAAAAGATTGCCGGGTTTTCAGGATTTATGGCGTTGACATTTTTGTTTTGGAGTTCAACATCAAATCGCAAACACTACCTTCTGTGTGTAATGCTATTTTGGAATGAAAAAGTATTATTATCTTCTCAAGTTGATGATTATTTTTTTATCTTTGGCTCTGTATTATTATTATCTGAAAAGCGTCTTTGACCCAAATAGCCTACTGTGCTTGTTGATTGTTACCTTTTAATCTTTTGACCTGTTTGAATTTAGGCAAAGCGTGTATTTTCTGCCCTCTCATACTGTATACATACTGATGTTACCTTGTTAGGTATAAAAGGTATAAAACAGTGGAAAGGTGTGCCATGAAAACTGAACTAATCCATTGAATTCACATCGCTTACTATTTCCATACTTGATGAACGCAATTATATGCAGATGCCCGACGTCATTTATGTGACAAGTTAAAGTTAGACATTCTAATGCCCTAAAATGCACACTTTTGACTCGTTTCAACATAAAAGATAACACGACAAGAAAAGTTGGTATTTTCGGCCGATTATTACTATCGGCCGGTAAATGGAGCAACTGATATTTATTCAATTTAGTGACAGTTGTGTTCGCTTATGACGTTATCGAGTGACACATCATCAGTAAATTTATCGGTATGTTTAACGTGTATTTGCATGAAACTATCCGTGCGAAAATACTGACGGGAAATTAAAGACATTGGTAATGATGTTATTCCATTACCGACGACTTAGCTGTCGTTAACCTATCCTTTGAAATTCAAGCTGTTAACCTCTTTTTTTAGGTTACCGATGGCTTGACTCGTTGGTATATGTATTCTCTGAGTACCAATAGTTGTGTCGTTGGAATATTACTTTTTTTGTTTTCGCAATTTTCTTTATTATTGACGGGAATGGCAAGATACAGTTACCAACGCCCTAGGCCGTTGGTAAGTCCAATATCTAATAAAACTTCGGTCCCTTACACCCTTGCTTTCTAGATTTCCGTGCAAAACAATTACCACAAGAAGAGGAAAAATGTCATTTGTGCACCTCGTCTGTGCCTACTATGTAGTGGCGGATCTTCATGGTGAGGGGAGGGAGCCACGGCTCCCCCCAGACTTTTGTTACCAATTTTTTTATAAAGTATTTCATGACACCCTCAATGCACAACACAGATTAATAATATAGCTATTGCGAGTCCCACATCGAGTGGTTAACGAGCTTGACCGTTGCTTATATAGTTAGGTAGACCACCCCCTCATAAGCCGGATTTTTTGAGAGGACCATTCGGATGCCTGAATTATTAACATGGTATCAGAGCCACGTTTTGTCCGGTGGTGTGGATAGTGCCGCTAGCCCTCGCTTATGGTGACGAGCCCAGGTTCGATGGGGCATGTTGCGAGTCCCACATCGGGTGGTTAACAAGCCTGACCGTTGCTTATATAGCTAGGTAGACCACCCCCTCATAAGCCGATTTTTGAGGGGACCATTCGGATGTCTGAATTCTTAATAATAGCTTCCTTTGTGAACAGCCACCCACTAATGTTCCACACTTTGGGTTACTAATAGTATATAAACATTGGAGTACTTAGTAGGATGTGTTTCTCAAATTTGCTCACATTTAATCGAAGCAACAAGTTGAGGGGGAGGGGGTGCGGGGTGCGCAGGGCATCGTGTTTTCATTTTTTTTAATCTTTCATTTTTTTTTAAATAAGTTTTCATTATTTTTTTATGAATTTTCGTATTATTATTTTTACTTTGTTCATGTATGCTATTATTCTTCATTTCATTTTTATGCATTTTTTAATATTTTAGTGTTATGCATTTTTTTTTATTTGGTTGTTGATTTATGGAGTTTTTATAATTTTTTAGGAGTGGTGCAATTTTTTTGAAAAGAAACAATGGTTAAGCATAAGAAATTGATGCATGGTTGGTTAAGCATAATAGATGATTCATATTGAAATTAAAAGAAATAACTAAAACTTTTCTAATTCAATCATTCATGATTTCAAGTCTTAAAAAGAATGAAAAGCAGCATTTTAAAAATAGGTACATTTTTTCTTTTATATATTTTATTATTATTTGGCCCTAATATTTTATTTTGAACATTTAATAAAATTATATATGATTTATGTGAATTTTAATTATATTATTTTAGCTAGTAACCAGTGACGCCTTCAAAATTTTTTGTCAAGATCCGCCACTGCTATTATGGGTATTGGTCTAGTTAGCAGCTACAAGTTCCTAGCCCCTCTATCTTTGTTGTGTTCTTGCCCTCCTTGTTTAATTTTATTTTATAGGCTAAATCAATAGCCATGTACTACACCGCGGCCCTAAAGTATTGCAGCAAACGTGAAACATGATGGATTTCTATATTACTGAAAATTAGAAGAAAAAAAACACACAAGGGGAGGGGTTATGTCATTTCCGTTTTGTATTGTTTCGTTTTCTATTCTGTAATTAAACTATTATAGGATCAGAGTGGTATTCAAGGTCCATTTATACTAAACTTTATTTTAATCAAAGCAAGAGTACTGTTCTTTTGGCTGAGTACAAAGAACATGTGCATATTTGTCATTTCAAATAAGCCTAACATAAAAGAACAAATCCAAACATGCCTATATATAAAATGTGCTAAAAGAAGCCGTCGCCAAAGCAAATTATATAATAAAAAGAACTATGTTGTTTGGATATCTATAATAATACATTTTAAATAATATGTTATTTATATTTATATAATATATTCATTTAAACTTTATATATTAATATATGATATTTTCTAATTTTATTCAAGTATGACTGTCTCACATAACATATGTCAAATTGAGATTAAAAAAACATTATTGTAATTTTGTAAGAGTAAACCCCTAATTTGCTCCCTGAAATTGTAAGGTCGTATTAACTTGATCCCTAACATTTTTGAAATTTCAAAAATATCATTGAAGTTGTCAAACGTTAATCAATACAGTCCTCCTGTCAGGGACTAAGTTGATATGAATTTTATAATTTCAGGGATCAAATTGACACAAAAGCTAAATTAATATTACCTTATAATTTCAGAAATCAAATTAAAATTTATTCAATTTTGTAATAAGAAAAGAACGATCCACCACTGTCTTGTCCTTTCTATGCACGCTTGGGCTTTGGTACTAGATTATTAAGGTTAAAAAGCAATATAATAAGCCTAAGCGTGAATCTATGTTCCCTAGTCTTTGCCAATTATATAAAGCATACGTAACAATGTTGGTTTCTAACTCTACATTCGCAGCAATCGCACATAAAATATGTAGTGCTTCCTTATGATTTACAAACAGCCCCCTCGTGTAGTCAGCCAGAGCGTGTTGTATGTTTCTTACTTTCGTTGCACCCACTATTCAAAAATAATAACTTAGAAGCTTTGTCTTAATGAATTAATTGAATTAATCAAATTAATTATTGATTGTTCTCTTCTCTATATATACTACGGATTTGATTGTTCAAGTGGCTCAAAATTAGAGGGGTTGCCATTATCTAGTTACTTTTTCAAGTAAGAGTTCACACCGTGGGTGTTGGTGAATGATGGCCATGGAGGATATCAGATTCGGGGTACGACGCAGCAGGCCACGTGGCCGGTAGCACCGCCATCCTTGACACATGTCTATTGTTTATCTAGCTAGGGGCTATGTGGGGGACCATTCAAATTGCTATCATCATTTTAGTAAAACCCCACTTTTGTTGGTGACCTTTCATAGGTAGGACATATATATAAGGGTCATGGTCATGGATTATCATTAAAAAGTTGGTCTTGAAATGAGTAATTGGATATGATTTTTTCATAAAGCAAGCAAGAGGATCTTAAGCTGAAACTCTTGAACTGATATTCGTATCGCTTATATTGGTGATGTCCTGTTGTGATTGGTTCAAACAGGTACAAAGGAATGAGAGCATGTGAGAGAAGGTGTATTTTTCTTGTAAGATTCGTAGGTTAGGATCAAAGATTGAGAATATCGCAATGTTGATTACTTATATAACAGTCCATGCCATCGTTATGTTCTCTTGTGGAAAATTGACCACAAGCAGTGGTGACTATTAGATATATGTCATTGTACTTGGTTCAAATGCATAGCCAAGTCACCAAAACCTACGATCTCACTAGCGATAGATGCTCAAATGCCATTATAAAATTATCCTTGAAGATTCCCTTCCTTTTGGTTGTTCTGACATTTCAGTATAGAAATAGTAGATAGAGAAAATTAAATTGAAGTAACGAATTGTAAAATGAACTGTGCTATCTCTTTAATTTCTAATGGAGAATCATGTTGTGCATTTGTGATATCTTCAATGTCAAACGTCGAGTTGTGTAGAGGCAGGTCTGCACTTCTATATCACACAACATGCTCTAACATGATAAAGAAAATAAAATATATACCAACATTTTATGCATACGTGCATGGCCATTTTTGGGATCAAACCCCTATAATAAGGTTCAAATATATATTTTATCCTTTTCATTTTTCCTCCTTATATTTGTTATTCCCTCTTCATTTTGTGCTACCTAGTTTTTTTTATAATGAGTTACCTTAATATATATTCACTTTAATGGAAGATCAAATATTTTTAAAAAAAGAAGCACATAGACAATAAAGACCCTGAGGAAAAGGGTGAAGATTATGACGGGCTGAAACATAACAACACAAGTAGTTGTGCTAATAGAAAGCTTGAGAAAGTGATGTGCGAGTCTTCAAATTCATGAGAGAAATGTGACTAAGATTTTAAGAAAGATGAGTTACAGCTAGTCCAGATTCAATGACACTTACTAGTCCACGTTGTTAAAACGACTTGTCTATTGGAACTTTTTCAGTTTTCTACTTCTGGATTTATTCAATTCACTAGTTTGCTTTCTTATAAGGCTAATCTAGTCTCTCATTATGCCATGATGGGTCAAGTCCCCCCCACCCCTTCTTTTGAGAAAAGATGTGTCGTCCCATTTTTATCCCCTCTAATAATATTTGGTCGCATAAATTGAAAATTCTTGTAGTTTAAAAAAAAATATGTGGCAAAATATTATTAATTGGTAGGGATAGAATACGATACACTGAAATGAAACAACAAATCTTCATCCCTCTTTTGATGGCTCTAGGCAGTTTTTCTTTTTAAATTTTATGATAAGGTTTTCCTTTTAAATTAAATTTTTTGGATGCATGCTATTTATCTTCTTGCGAGATTTTTCTTTTCAAAATGCTCGTTTGAGAAATATTAACGTGTATCTTCAATGACCTTGTTAAATCTGTAAGTGATTCATCAAGTGATCGAAAAATTAACTCCATCATGATCTAGTGGTAATGTGTATTAAACAATGTTTTAAAATTCGAACTGATCATTAAATCAGTGAAAGTATTGGTTAATGGTTCACTGGTTTTATCGTGGTCCAATCGGTTTTAATTAAATATATTTTTATAATAAAACAGTAAACAAAATGGGTAACTATAAAACGTTTATACCAATTAATTTCAAACATGCATAATATTTATACAAATTAATCAAAATATCTTCAAGAACATTCATGTCACTGTTTAATGTTTAATGAAATCTTCAAAACAAGTACATTGAATTATATGTGTAATTACTAATTAAACATGTTAATACAATGCTAAGAGAAAGAAGAGGAACAAGTGAAGGTAGCGTGGCGGTTGAGCAGAGAACTGAAGTTTGCCAGTGAGGAACGAATGGAGTTTCCACAATGAAGATAACAAACATTCTTTCGCGAAAGAGAAAGAGGAACGGGGAATGAGTTTCACACGCGTGAGATTGCAAAGGAAAAAAGAGGAAATTGTGTTTTGCGCAGCTGAGGCGACGGAAGAAACGAGGAAGATTAAACTGTGTTTGGCATGGCTGAGGCGGCAGAGAAATGAGCGACGGAGTGGAAGACGTCGTGTTTCGGTGTTTCCTTCGCGCAACTGAGAATGAGAAATGAAGAGCAGGAAGGAGAGCCAGCCCTAGCTAAAGAGCCCAACTGACGACGTCGTTTCACATTTTTAAAAAAATTGAATTTTTGGGAAAACCGATGGATTGTCGATTTTAACCGATTTGGTCGGTTCTTCGCCAATTTTCAACACAAGCAATTCTTAGGAACATCCAGACCGATAATAGGACCGGTTCTCGGTTCCACTGGTAGAACCGGCCGGTTCGATCCGGTTCTGACAACCATGATATCGAATCAAAAGTTAGCTTAAGTCCACACATTTCTTAATATCCTTGTTGAAAAGAAACTTTTGGGGGCACTAATGAACTAATTAGCAGCAATTAGAAATGAAAAATAATCCATTATATAGAATCTTTTGGGGACATATTTTTAAGCATGGATGTGTGCTCAGCGCGGGTCAAGTGACGCTCGGTCAAAGACACATAGAGAGCACAAATTCTAGGAATGAATTTGCGCTCAGCTCATCAGCGACGCTGAATTATGCATAACACAATTTTTACTTGTTCGAGTGGATGTGTCTCTTCATGGCTTTCAAATCTTTCCTAATGAGTGTGTCCTTTCATGAATATATATATCCATTCATCAAATAGTACATGTATGAAAGTTTACATTCCTTCGTTGAATTATTTGAAGGGTTGTTTATCCTCACCAAAAGACATGAGTTGATCTATAAATAGAACCACTCTGCATGTATATTTCTATACGAAAATTGCCTACTTTGTACACTCCAAATCACTTCATTTTTCCCATTGTGCGTAGAGAGAATTGAGAAAACTATTGCTCTGTAAATTACTATTGTTGGTAGCCTTGATTGTGGGTGTGGAAACTAAGTCAAGGACCTACCTTGTATCCTGTAGAAGATTCTTTGTTACACCTTTTGCATCTAGTGAAGACAATGACTAGTGAAGACGAATCGAACATAAAACTTAGTATCCGCACACACTTTAAAGATTTGGGCTTTTTCTGTTATTTGTATTTTCTTCTTTGTTGTAGAATCATGATCACCAACAAGTCCATTCTTATTACTCGCGATCAATCCTAATGGACTTATGGCTGAAGAAATTCTTTGCCACAGTTTTTGTTTTCATTTGCTTAGTTGCATTCAATCATTCTAAGACTGATTCATCTTGAATATTATTGTAATAACTTAAGCTTTCAAAATTGTATTACTAGTTCACCATTCCCTTCCTAGGATGTGAAATTTGGCTTTTTGGCCTGCGTTTAATGAAACGCTGAAGCACAAAACGCGGATCTTGGGCAAAATGTTTGGTGACCGTCTAATAGGCCAAACTACTGTGCACAACATATGGAACTAAAGTAGTCACTTCAAATAATTAGCCGTAGCCGTAGGAACATAGAACCTTGCTCACGTGCCACAAGGGACCAAACCTAGTTTTGGAGTTCCAATCAGCAACATTTCCTCAGTGCAAGGCAAAGCCGAAAAGCACTTTGTTCACTATATGTTGGCGGTAGCAGAGTAATCATTTTAGGAACAGAGAACCTCGCTCACATCCTAGCCTAGGAGTTTAAGCTTTAGCAGCAATCACCATTCAAAGTGGGGTTGTGCTATATGAAGTATATTTAAGTCTTCAAGAACCATTTTTTAATTAATTCTTCGACAAGGGATAATGTTTACCTGTTTTGTGCTGTTTATTTTAACACCCCAAGAGGGGAAATACATTTCTCAAAAACGAGGGGAAATACATTAAAGTATTATAAAGCCATCTCTTGGAGTTTCCACAACGTATGTAGCAAAGTTTATCAAGGCAGAGCACACGACTCGTGCACTTGCATAGTGGTGCTTGTCACCAATGGAAGCTTCTCACATTAAGATATTAATTAATTAATATCCCAAAGGATCACCTCAGTCAAATTAGGGATGAATGTTTCATCGTGCTGATATTATAAATTAAAATATAACTATCCAAGATATATACTTTTTTTTTTCTATTCGGAATCCATCGTAATTAGGGTCTTTGACTCGGGATGTATTTACAACTTCGATTCTTTGGACTGACTATAAGACTAATCCCCGATTTGAAAGCGACAGACGTCCGGTTTGTTACACACGGGGTTGGGCTGCCTCCCAACTGGACGATTCCAGGAATCGAACTTGCGTCCTTTTCCTTAAGGGAAAATCACGTTACCAACTCTTCGACACTAGGTTGGTGGAAGGTATATATACTTATTAGAAGGAATTTTCATTTTGACCTTTGTGGGGGAGTTATGTGCAATGATTTCATTTTATAGATCAGACTCTAAAAAGTATCTTAAGACCCTGCAAAATTTTCACATTCAACTTGCGTCCACAAGGTTGGCTAGTCAAAAACAAAACTATACCTACCCAAAAAAGGGGGGAAACTAAGGTCAAAACTAAAAAGCTAAATTACAAAAATACATTCTTACGTTGTTAAGTGAGTCAGCTGGGTAAGCATGTAACTATAAACTACAATTTTAAGTTAATGTTTCTATCTCATTGAAGTAGAATGGAGCACTCAAATTAAGCTTAATTAAAATAGAATAAAGCACTCAAAGCTTAATTAATTAGCAACTGTTATTTTGCAGTAGCACCTAATTAATACCTTTTGACTTAAAAAGTTGACCTAATCTTATTCAATGGCATTTTATTTTTACTGTTTTTTTTTTATATAGACTGATCAGGTTATCCACTTGTTATATTTACAATCATATGTTTAAGGTAAAAAAAAATAACTTTTTGGTTGAATTTTATTGTCAACATCCAAGAAAAAAGTCAAAGTTTAATTTGATAACATTTTTAATAATATGATAATTATGATTGATTGTTAATATAGATTTTTTTTACAGTAATAATATATAATAATTAAATTTTAAAAATATTGAATGTTTAAATGAATTGGAATTAAACAAGAAAGTTATTGATTTTTTTTTTTTTTTCGGTCGTTGAATTTGAAAATTCTAGGATTACCCCCGTATCTTTTTGGACAACATGGATTTCCTTGTTACTGGTTAAGTTGATGTGTGTATTTTGAACTGAATTGAACTTCACGATCTATTTAGTTAATGTGACAGTTTACTGGATCAGTTAAAAGAAAGTCAAGAGTATAGTAAAACATTATGAGACCCAAATATTATTTGGGGCCTTTGATGTACATCTAATAAAAACATTAATTAGGGAAGCGGCAGAAAATAAGAGAAAAAAAAATCAAGCAAATTAGAGGTCCTGTCAATCAACCTAAGTTAGAATAGCAAAATTAAAATATCAGAAGAAAATATCGAAAACTACATGCATAACTGAATTAGTTATCAGATATTACAAAAAACATTTCTGAAAGAAATATTCAACAAAAGATAGGAGAATGTTCATATTGGATAGATATACGTGATTAGATAAAAAAAAAATTTTAACAACTTGCAAATGCGGCTGATTAGTTCAAGCCAACCATTTCACGCTTCGGTACATGGGTTGAAATTTCTCTCAAGCGAGCGTGAGTATAAAATAAAACCGTAAGAGTATATTCATTGTGATTAATGTAAGTGGGTCGAGATCTTAATATACTATAATTAATTAAGGGTAGATAAATTTTTACTTGCTTATTTTAGAACATTTTCAATGATGCAATTTATCGGAGTTGCTTAACTCATTTTTTTATGAGCTTCACCATGTCATGTCATCACTTTTTACTTTATATTATTTTAAGCAATTCTCCATTCCAATGGTACACCTCTTAAAGTTAGAGTGTTTTTATAAGAACTGATTGCTTTTATAAGCAAAAATGCTTACAACTGAATGTCATATCATTAGTGCTCTAACAATGCTTTCATGTAAGAACCTATTTTTATTTCTTAATCACCCATTGGAGATGCTTTTATACGATCAAACTCATTTTAGAGGAGTTTAATCCCTATTTATCGATGGCAGAAGTATGAAATAGATAGATGATTTCAGGAAAAACTTTTAAAACTAATAGAGGAGTTGTTTTCAAATTTGAAAAATATATACGTATTTTTGAATGTCACTTGTTGAAATATACATTTTAAGCCTTTGTTTGGCTGGATGGGTTTTAGAATAATGTAAATTAGGACGGATGGAAGTAGCAGAGAAAACCAACTCTTCAGCTCTTTGGGAGAGAATAAAAGTAGAGAGAAGATAGAAGAAATTAGCAGCAATCCAGCATGTTCAAATCTCTTTCCACAACAAGCACGTTTTTGGGAGAGAAAAGACTTATTTTTTTAGCGTTGTTCCAGATTTGTCCATTGCTCTTGGCCCTCTTTGCAAGAGAGTTGATGAATAAATAGAGACAATTGTGTCTTTACAGTAATTGAAAAACTGAAATTTTCTTTCTTTTACATTTCTTTTCATCCAAATAACTTATGGTATGTTTGTTTTAGATTCTCCAACCGCAAATGGGAAAAGTTATTGTCCCATGGCAAAATTTTCAATTTTTTTCAAAGCTTTAAATTTAAGCTTTCTTCAAACGTAATTCCAGAGGTGGTGGGAGTTGAATACAATCTTAAACAAAAGGTGCCTTAATGCCTATTTGTTTAAGATATATAGCAACCTAACGTAATTCCAAGTGAAGTGATAGTGACTGATTGGTTTATTTATCAAATTGCGTCAAAAAAAATTGATCAATGCTACTCGGCGTCCTAAGTATATTAGTTAATAAAATAAATATAGAAATTTTACATTAAAAGTAGTGTGTATTTAATATATTTAACAATTAAAAATTACATTTTTCAATAAGTTTGTTCTTTTAAACTTATTTTTTATGAATTCCTTAACCAATATCCTTACGACATTCGTGAGGGAGATAGTTGATTTTAAGAGAGAGATACAATTAGGGATGACAAAGTGGGTCAATCCGTCCCGCCATTAACCCACCTTAAACGAGGTGGTGCGGGACGGACCAACTCATTTTAGTCCTGTGGGTTGAACCCCTCACGGGGTGGGTTGGTGGGTTGGCCCGCCAAACACATGAAACCTTAAATTAGGTTGGTGGGTCGGCGGGTTGACCGTCTATAAAAATAATAAAAAAATTTTTTATAACATTTCTTTTTTTAGGCAATCTTCGTAACCTTTCTTAAATTATTATTAAAAAATTGGAATAATTTTATCTTATAACATATGTGATAAAAGTAAAGATATTATTTTTTTAGTATGAAATAATTCCAAGTAACAATTAAATTAAATAAATAATAAATTAATAAATAAAAATTTATTTTTTAATATGACGGGATGGCGGACTAACCCGCCGCCGACCCATTTTTGGGTGGGTTAAGCAGGATGAGTCATAGTAGGTTAATCGGTTGAGAACCCCAATCTATCTCGTCAAATTTTGACTAATTGATGGATTGATCTGCGGGTCACAACCACTTTATCACCCCCGAATACAGCTAATTTTTGTCGGATTATAGGGCAACTTTCGCGGAGAAATCCTTTTCTTCCAACATGAGAACTGTCATGGCTTTGCGTGCTGCGATCTTTGTAAACAAACAAGAATGTTCTTCAGCGGCGATCCTTCTACCCGGAAGCGTGTCGATTTGGGTGGTCGCAGCTCGAAGGAAAGGGATAGGAACGACCTTCCAGACCAGACTCGAGTAGAACGCAACCGCCGCTTATGCTTGCGCCACCAGAACTCTGCTGCACTCATAATCCAGGTTTCATCGCTTTTTAACTTTGCAATTTGCTTCTGCATCACTGTTTCTTCCGATTCTTCTATAAAACACCTGAATTTTCTGCCAAGTTCGGTTCCTAAAATTGTTCACATGGTAAGTATTATAGTAATGCTTGATGGTATGAAATTATTATTGTATTTAGTTGGTTGTGGCAATTTAAATTGCTACAACTATGAGTGGAGCACCAAAGAAAACCCATAAGAACAATCTCATCCCATTGTACAAGTAAGGGTAAAGAGTCACCCTTGGAAGTCCAGGCATTCCTTTCCAACTAGTTACGCCAAATAAATAAAAAGTAAAAACATACTAAGGGCGGCCTAGCGAACAAGGCTCCTACCTGGTGGGGTCTGAGGAGCGTAGATGCACGCAGCCTTATCCCCGTAAGCGGAGAGGCTGTTTCCAGGATTTGAACCCCTGACCTTTAGGCTATAAGACAGTAACCTTAGTGTTGCACTCAGGCTCATCCTCAAATGTAAAAACAGATTACTGCTATAGAACAGTAGTCTTCTTATTCTTACCAAAACCTTTAAAATGTATAATAGGATATTGCTCCACGTTGAAAAGACACGTCCTTGGTTCACTAAGAACCCCCAAAAGAATCATTCACTATTCCATAAAAAGGTAGACAACTTATTCAGATCATAAGGTAGAGCTGTCAAATGGGCACGTCCTAGCCCAGTTAGCCGTAGCCCACGTGGGTTAGGGCTAAAAAACCCACACTTAAAAAAGCCCAGGGCTTTTTGGCCCTCAAAGCCTGTGGGCCAGCCCATGGTCCTTAAAATTTTAAAAACCTACCAAAAAAACACAACCAGAATCGCTCTGACATATTTAATAATATCATTCAACCTATGAAATCAACTATTCAAATAGAGAATGTAGTTAGCAAAGAACCAATCAACTCATACTATTAAAGAAGAGGTTTCTCCTTCAAAAACTTATTTGCCCGACATTTGAGATTTTTGAGGAGTAAGTTAAAATTTTTCATTTTGTAGTGACCAAATATGTCTTCAGATCCAATTTTGATCCTTTATTCTAAAATCACTACATGGCAATAGTTTAAATTTTGCGAGAGAATTCTAACACTTTTAGTTTTTTTATCCTCAATAAATATAAATATAATCATATCATAAAATAATAATTTATATATATATATATATATATATATATATATATATAATAAATTATTAAATTTTTTTTTTATCTAATACAGTCTCACTCCAAAATTTCAAATCAATATTTATAAACTAACGTTAGTCATTAAAAGACTTATTTGAGAAATTTTAAAAGTATAAAATCTTTGCAATGTTGTAAACTAGAAGGATCGATAATTGTAAAGTCGGTAACATAAAATACTCAATGTAAAAGGCATTGAGTAACTCAATGAAATCCATTGTCAAAGAAGCACAATATGAAAAAGGAGTTTTAGAAAATGGCGTGGAAGGTGGAAATGGATCGTGCAACTGCGAAGGCCTCGTCAAAGCCGTTCTTCCACATGCAGTCTCTTTTTTGTGGACTGGCCCCCTTCCAACCCTGCCCCGAGCCCCTTCAGTTTGTTGATTGTGTGCGTTGGGGGCTTAAAAGCCCCACTATTAGATGGGTTAAGTAAAGCAGGGCTGTTAATGTGGGCTAAATGGGCTGGCCCTAGGGCTTGGGACCAGAATGGCAGCTCTACCATAAGGTACTTATTAGGAGAAAGAGCTGTGTGAGGTCATCTAATTTGTAACATGTGTATTAATCCTATTTAGTATTTAGTAATTAGTATTGTATAAATGAATGACTTGGCCTTAAAGTGAGTTTTAGATTTCCAAATAAGCATGTCACGAAGTAATCTCTAAAGATTACAAGATTGAGTCAGAAACTGAGAAAAAGGACTCAAAAGAAAACACAGTAGAAGAATTCAAATTCCAAATTCACCTATTCGGGTTGGAGCCGAGATAAATAGAATCAAGTAAAAGAAGAAAAGGCTATGGTTCTTTAGTTTCTCTATAACTCAAGTTTCTGTGGAAGAGAAAGTCCCAAGAAAAATCAGGACCCTAGATGCAATAAAAGCTTTTCTATAGAAGAGGGATGACAGAAATAGAGGAGGGGGAAAATCTCTAACAAATTTTCTTTTTTTTTTTATAAGCAAATATAGTTATTAGTTTGTTATGTTAGTGGGGGTTGGGAATGGAACCTAGCACCTTATATCTTCTACTTCTTTGTCCTACACTCCAAACCACCTTGACCAGCTTATGACTCTCTTCTAACATGTTCTTGTATCCTGATTTCCGCCTTCACTATATCCATCCCTACCCCCTACACCCCCACAAACGAAAAAATAAATCCGCATCCAACTCTTTCCCCCTGCCCTCCTAACCAGTCACCACCATGTGTCTACCAAGAATTTCTGGGAAATAATTTGAAGTTTTTTCATGTTTACAATTTAATTTTAATGGTCATATAAAGATTACTAAATCCATTACCAATATACTGTATGCATAAGATTTCAACATGAAATTTTTTCCCCCAGTAATTTATTAACACAATACTTCGCATCGTTTCATATCTGTAATGAAATTGTAATATTGGCAATGGTAGGTCCTCCTCATCTTGTATGTTTTTATCAAATTTTCAATATAAATTTATAAAATATTTTCAATATTCATAGCTATATGAAATTATGATTGCAGTATTCCACGCACACTTTCTAAAGTTTAACCTCATCTTGTATGTTTTTATCATATTTTCAAAATAAATTTATAAAATATTTTCAATATTCATAGCTATATGAAATTAAGATTGCAGTATTCCACACACTTCCTAAAGTTTAGCTGCTTAGATTGTGGTTTTTTGTGTGGTAAAAATACAACGTATGCCTACTGCTTGGAAGGCACATTGATGTTGAGCAGTAATCAACATCGTTCCACGTGTCATGCAAATTGTTGACTGACTCTAGCTGCAGAAATGCTTCAGAGGGAGAAAAGCTGTCAGAACTGAACAGTCTAAGCTGTCAGAGGGAAGTACTGCCGGAATGTAGACAGGTGAAATATGATATTATCCTTGAATTATTGCATGAATACTGTTCACTTTCTTTTACTATACGTTTCTTTAAAAATTAAAAATGCATTTTATGGCGGTATTATCTTACTTGAACATTGCACCATTACTACTCAAATTAATATCATCTTGGGTGCTTTCAGGAATTATTTTCGTCTGGATTCTGATTTCCTCCTCCAGTTCCTCTATTTCTTTAAGGCAGAAAATATTGATGATTTTTTAGTTCTTGTGCAAATATGTCGATTGCTTCAGCAGTTTGTTCAAGACAATGGTAATTGTTAATGAGCCTTCATTTCCCATGGTTTTTATAGTTTATTTTCTATTGTACTCGGGTTTTAAGGCGTTCTGAAAAAAATTCTGAAGTGGAACCTATATTTGTCTTACATTTAATCTTTTCAGCCACCAAAAAAAGGGATTTGTAATGTAACCAACTTATGCAAATGGTGCTTGTTTTGCCTCTAGTTATTTGTTTATCTTCCTCCAACTCCAAGTGACAATCTGGATGATCGTGGAGTTATCCTTTTTCTTAATGAATCCTTTTGTCATGAAAGGAAAAAATGATGGCAGTGGACTTACAGAATTGAAATCCTACCACATGCTGCATTTATTATTGGCCCCCTGAACTGTACTTTCCGTTCTTGAAAAATCTTGAGATATTACAAAGCTTTTAAATATTGCACTGTCAATGAGTAATCCAGAAGAAGTTAAAGAATATAGTTTTCTATCTAGATCTTAGCTTTTACTGCATGCTACTGATGCTAGTATTTTTACCTCTGGTTAGAGGAAAAGCAATTTGAAATATTGTACATACCTGCCCGCATTCTTGTTTTTCTCTCTAGTTTTTGCTTTTGCGAATTAAACTTCACATGTAGAACTAAAATATTTGCAACAGGGGATGTTGTGAGACTTTTTGGTGGTGTGGATCACTCATCCATGTGTGCTTTGGTGAATTACCGAGTGAAGCAATTTGTATATACTTGTATTCGTGCTCTACATCAGAATAGGTTGGCTTCATGGCCTTCTTTTAAATCTATTGTTTTCTGGGTCTTTGGCTCGTTTAAATTCTCTGCCAAGTTCTTACTGTTCTCTGTGATATATTATTAGTTTGTGTTGAACACCATTGTCCATTTTAGATATTAAATTTGCTGCTGAGTGTTACGTCCTATTTCATGTGGAATTGGTTCTGATTGTATTTTGTTTGATATATATTTTCTTATATACTAAAATACATGGGATTGTGGCATGAACTCTAATTTATTCATATTCTATAATCTATAATTATTTTGTGCTATCATGGTTTGGTGCGTGTTGTGGCTGTAAGCACTAACTACAACTTGCTTAATATCAACAAAAGAAAATTATGCCGATTAATTAATAATCACTAAAATGAGGAAGTGTCTCAAAATGTGATATTGGTATATCTGCTGTTCTTTATATTATTGGAGCAGATGTGAATAACACTTAGGTCCTTGTATCTTGCTACTTTGTTTTTTTGAGTTTCTGTGCTAGCTTGTTTATTTGGTTTTTTTACTGGACAGAAAGCAGTTGAAGGATCAGCTTTTATTGACTCCCGAGTCCCGAAGAATTGAATGTTTCAGCTAATCCTTTATTGGAAGTTTTAGTATTGTTAATAGATCCCAAATTTCCATGGAGTTGTAAGATAGTAGGATATCTCTTTCAAAACAATGCATTTGGCCTACTCAAGGAGATTATTCTTACAGGAAAGGTAACTTCTTTCAGAATCCAGTTATTTCATAAGTGTTTAGATTATCAGGTGTTTGAAAAATATGGGAGTGAGCAAGGGAAATAATGATTTAGTTTACCTCTTGTTTCATTCCTTTTTTTTTTCTTGGTGAAAAAGTCCTTGTTTTGTAGAGGTTATATTTATCTTGAGATGAATGTCAACAAAATGGATGCTTCTCTCTTGAGTTTTTTGCATTTATGATGGGCCCCAAATTTGTATTAATGGGCCAGGGACTCATGGTATAGGAGTGGAGGAATCAGTTCGAGGAGTAAGGGAAAATTAGATCGGAATGGACAACTGGCGGAGAGAGAGTGGAGGGGAAGATTCGGGAATCATGGGGGCAATTGATTTAAAGGATAGCAAGAGTTAGAGGGGGCATCTGAGAATTTGGTGTAAGGTTTGGGAGACTTTTGGCCTAGGGGAAGGATTGTTCACTACCACTGGTGATCATTCCTATGCCTGGTAAAAGGATCGGTGGACCAATTATTTATTATGTCCATCCATAACAAAATCCATCTAACTTATCCAATTATAACAAAAAATACTAAATGAATAGGATGGGTTGGATTTTTTTATTAATGGATGGTTAATATTCCATCGCATAATTTATTTTAATCCATTCGACCCAAAAAAAAAAAAAAAAAAAAAGAAAGTGGATAACTTTTGAATCTATATTATTCTTTTATGTGTATCTATTTAATAAAGAAATACTAGGCCAATGGCTTTGTAGCCAAGTGGCACCTCCCCTGGTCACCAGAGAGCTGTGGTGTTTGATTTGAGCTGGGGGGTTTGATCCCCACACGACCAATTTCGCCTATTCCCCACCTATATCCCAATAGGGGTCTCTTGCCTCAACCCAAAAAACAAACACCAGGCCAGTGGATCAAATATACAAGTTATTTACTCTGTGTCATTTTTTTATCTAACACTTACTAGTTTTGTTGTTTCTGATCATGTTCCTTTAATCTATTGTATCATTCATCAGAGAAATAAACTACCTAAGTGATCTGCTGTAGGACGGTGAAGAATTTTTTTTTTCCCATCAGAAAGAGATCGTCATTGGAGCATGTATCTGTTCACATATTAATCCAAGATCTAGCTTTGCATCACAGATCATTACAATTCCTTTCTTGTGGAATCGTTTCCCAAACTTAAGACAGGTATGTGTTCTATTATTCTACTTGATGGGCTACCTTTTCTTTGTGATAAGTAGAAGCTTAGGAGATGTATTAGTAATCAAGGATACCTATATGTTCCTTAAATCTTAAGGGAAAACTAAAAGCAGGAAAGGTGTTAATGACTCAATTTTTCCCCTTTAATCTGTTTTGACTAACAGCATTATGGGGGCGACATTTCGGAGTTGGAACTGTACTTTGTTATAGTAAACAATGAATATGGAGAGCAAATAGAGGAGGAGCACCTTCCAGGGGGAAGGAACCTGCGGGTCACTAATGAGAATGTTATTACTTTTATTCATCTTGTGGCCAATCACCGCTTGAATTTTCAGGTAAATTATTTTTGTGTCATCATGTACTACTAAACTAATCCATTCATGTTTCCATTACATAGTAAAAATGTTTATGTTTTCAGATACGTCAACAAAGTTCTCATTTCTTGAGGGGATTTCAGCAACTTATTCATAAGGATTGGATTGACATGTTTAACGAGCATGAACTTCAGGTTTTTAATAATCGTATCTACTTTTGGGTCTTGAAAGCTATGTTGTTCTCTTTTTCCAATCATCTTTTGCTTTTAGAACTAGCTCTTGCATGGTGGTTGTTAAATATTTGTGTTGATATGGTGTAATGTCAAGTCTATTATATAATGAACCCATGTGTGATCAGTTGAAGCCACACAATTCAGCCATTTGCCTTATTTTCAAGTATGTATTAGAGCCTATCACGATATTGGGTCACCCGCAAATGTTTATTCCTACAAACTTCTTGCTTCAGATGTCCAGTCCTGGGCATGAGAGATTTATGTTAAGTGTCAAAGTTCCACATCGGTTGACTATATGAGCATAGGATCATTTATAATAACTTGGGCAACCATCCCTCTATAAGCTAGCTTTTGGAGTGAAGTTAGACCCAATTATTCTAACATGGTGTCAGAGCCTACCACGATGTTGGGCCACCCGTAGATGTTCACTTTTGAAAATTTCACGCTCCAGATGTCTAGACTTGGGCGTGGGGTGTTAAAGTGTCAAAGTCCCACATTGATTGAGTATGTTAGCAAAGAACCATTTATAAAAACTTGGGCAACCATCCCTCTATGAACTAACTTTTGCAATGTAGTTAGGTCCAATTATTCTAACAATGTATCAGAGCCTACCACGATGTTTGGCTACCTGCAGATGTTCATTCCTACGAAATTCACGCTACAGATGTCCAGTTTTGGGCGTAAAGGGGGTGTTAAGTGTGAAACTCCCACATCGGTTGAGTATATGAGTAAAGGACCATTTATAACTTGTTCATTCCTGCTAGAAAGGCACATGACTGAATTTTGTCTGTAGTTGCAAATTATGTTCTTAATGATCGGTAGTTATTACAAGTTTACCACCAAGCCTTATCCCATTTTTTTTCTATTTATCATTGCCATTTTATTTTAGTGTGATCTTCAAGTAGTTTTCTCCATAAAAAAATGTTGACATTATTGTTTTCCACAGCTTCTGATATCAGGTTCACTTGACAGCTTCGATGTTGATGATCTGCGGCTGCACACCAACTATGCTGGAGGTTATCATAGTGTAAGCACTTGGGCATTTATGTGGATTTAGTCAGTAATGCCTTAGCAAGAAACAGTCAAATGATACCAAAAATGAAAAGCTTTTTGATGTTATGTATTTCATGTTTGAATATTTAATCAGGCCATTTTAAAAATCATTTTTTAGATATATGGTTTGTAATTTTTTACCACCATTGTTTATTGTTATATGCTGTACATCTGAAGTATGGTCAAATCCGTGATTTTAGCTTATCACTGGGAAAGAAAAATAAAGAACTATAGGGTCAATTAAAGGCGTGTCTCGCTTCATGGTAAACTGCAACAGATCTGCATGAGGATTTGGGATTCCTGTAGCTTATGTTTTATCGTTGCAGAGTCTCACTGTTTGCTGTTCGGATGAGAAGGGCCATACACCCCATTGGCCTTGAAAAAGCTTTATTCTTATTTGAGACTACTGAATTCTGACGTGTGATTTCTTCTGATAGGAGCATTATGTGATTGAGATATTTTGGGAAGTTCTCAAAGGCTTTTCTTTGGAAAACAAGAAGAAATTTTTAAAGTAAGTTATACATAAATATAGGGTTTAGTAGCCCCTTTATTTGACAGATCCCAGTATGGATAATAAACTTATCGTCTTTACAGGTTTGTGCCGGGTTGATCTCGTGGACCATTGCTTGGTTTCAGATATCTTGAACCGTTTTTTTGCATACAAAGGTGAATGCCGCTGCAGCAATTTTGTTCTGATATCTAGTTCTAACATTAATTTTACAAATTTCAGTCAACTTGCTTTCTTTTCCTGATACTTTGCATGTTTAGAATGAAAATGGATGGCAAAGTGGAATTTGTCCTATTTCTCTTTTAGGGCTGCTAGTGATGCTTCTGAGCAAGCTCTTGACCTATTGCCGACATCGGCTACTTGTATGAATCTACTAAAGCTTCCACCGTATAGAAGGTTTGTCCTAGGCTAGCTTATATTTGCAATGCAACATGGAATTGTTTTTGTAATTACTGTTGTACAACTCAAGAAGAGCAATAATTGGAGGTATCTGAACTAAAAAGTGATAATGCTGACATGAGCACTGAGAAGTTCTGTTTTATCATTGAACAGTATATGAAATATCGAACAATAATTCGCTGGGCTATGTTTGAAGCTAGAATTACCTGAGAGAACAGTACTTAAGTTGAGATTCTTTAAATGTGTCATTACTCCTAGAAGCAGGAATAACTTTTAGGAGATTTGGTCATACGTTTTTTCTTATACTAATATTCCTAATTTTTTTTTTAATTTCTCATTTTATTTCGCATGAAATAGTACACAACAACAACCAAGTCTTTTCCCATTAGGTGGGGTCAGTGACATGGATCGAATGTTATCTTTAATCATGTCTATAGGCATCATTTACATCGAAATCTTTTTTAATAGTTTCGCCGATAGTTTTTCTTGGTCTCCCTCTACCTCTCGGGCTACCCTCTATCTAAGCTACTTCTTTACTGGGCCTTCTACAGGTATTTTCTACACATGCCTAAACCACCTAAAGCGAGATTTTACCATCTTTTCTACAATAGGTATTATCCCAACTTTCTTTTTAATGTATTCATTCATGTTCATATCTTGCCTGATATGACCACTAATCCAATGCAACATTCTTATCTCTGTTACATTGAGTTTATTCTCTTGTTGTCTTTTTACTAGAGCAGTCAAAACGGGTCAACCCGGCCCACCCGGGTTGGCCCTCCATGGGTTGAGGGGAAAACGGGCCAACCCAACCCGGCTCACATTTTGGTGAGTCGGAAAATAGTCAACCCGACTCGGTCCACCACGGGTTGGTGGGTTATGCGGGTTGGCTCACCTATATTTAAAAAAAATTAAAACAGTAGAAAAAATAAAAAAAATTAATTAACACCTTAACTTAAAGTTAAACAATCATACTGCCAAAGCAAACTGAATAATATAAAAAAACCCAACCCCTGTTGTGTAGTGAAGAAGCAACATTTCAGGTTTTGCCTATTGTTTTTATATGATCATTGCTGCTAAAGCAACCCATTTCAAACGCTGTGCTAGGAAAAAATAATAGAAAGGATTAACGCAATACTTGAGTAGAAAGCATCATACAATGGTACGAATTTTTTTTCTTCCTATTTGATAGTGAGTAAAGTAAATAGTTTAAGTCTTCTGTGCACTACACAATCACACACAGATAATTGAGACAAGGGAAGAACCAGTGGCAGAGAACAATAATACCTAGTTGGTTGGGTGGCGCAAAGCCGCAGATCTGGAATACGGAATACCAGTGACGGAGATTGACCAACGGTAGCGTGCGGCGGTTCGACCAACGGCAGCGTGCGGTGTGTGTGGCGCAGCACGACGGCTGGTCCGCTTTAGAATGGGAAGAAGACGAACTGACGAAGTGAGCTAGGGACTAGAATTGGCTGAGGGTTCAACAGGAAAGTGAACACAAAATTCACTTCAGTGTTCAAAAATTAGAAGCATTTGGGCTGGGTCACGTAAAGAGTTGTTGTTTTTTTTTTTAAATGTGCCAACCCGCGGGTCAACCCGGCTCACCACGGGTTGAACTCGCTCAACTCACGGGTTAGGTGGGCCGGGTCAAAATGACCCGAGGTCAAAATAAGTCAAGTTTTTCACAACCCAACCCACTAGTGAGCCGGGTTGGCCCACGGGTTCTAATCCATTTTGACAGCTCTACTTTTTACCGCCCAACATTCAGTCTCATTCTTGCAGGTCTCCTAGCTATGGTAAAATTTTCCCTAAGCTTAAGCAGTACCTTTTTATATAGATAACACTCGAAACACTCCTCTATTTCATGCACCCTACTTGAATCTTATGGTTTGCATGTCTCTCTATTTTCTCGTTATTTTGTACGATGGACTCAAGATACTTAAACCGTGTGAATTATTGTATGGCATGATCTCCAATTTTCACCTCTAAGCTAGGATTAGTGCACCTCTTGCTAAACTTACATTCCATATACCCCTACTTCTTAAATGGGAGCCAAGTGCTTTCAAAGCTTGTCTCTACATCTCTAACTTCCCATTTATTTCCTCTCTCGACTCTCCCACTAGGACTATATTATCCGCAAGAAGCATGCATGGTAGCGTGGCTCTTAGATATGTTCAATAAACACATCCGAGACGGAGATAAAAAGGTAGAAACTCAAAGTTGACCCTTGGTGCAGTTTTATAGCTCTACCTTATGTTGTCACGCTCGTCGTGACACCATCAAACATGTCCTTGATTCCTCAAATATAGGCAATTCGAACTCTTTTCTTCTCTAGAGCCTTAACGATACCTCTTTTAGCATCATATCATATGCCTTTTCCAAATCAATGAAACATTATGTACCAAAATACAGCTCTTTTTAATTAATGCAATACTGTTATTCTTATTTTGAAGATGTGTTTAGATCAATGCATTTCAAAAATACAAATAAAAACTGCATTAAGAGTGAATTCGTTATAGATTATGAAAAAATGATTTTCATATAAAATAATTTAGAGATTATATGAAAATCATTTTTTTACAATCTTTAACAAACAAATATTCTCTCTCCTCTATAGAATCAGATTTTAGTGAGAAGCTAAATGGAATAGCTTCTCATTTTAGTTATAAAAATGATTTTTAAAAAAAAAGATTTCTTAAAAAATCTTAAACAAACACAATTAAAACCACGAAAAATGATTTGTAACTTAAAAAAATGATTTTTATCATCCGATAATCTTAAAGAAACTTACTTTAAGAGGTCGTTTGAGTTAAGCTGACTTCTCAGCGCAAGTAAATAAAAAACTAATACATGTTTAACGGGAAAAAGTAATACGTTGAGAATGTGGAGTCAATTTGGCCCAAACAGACTTCTCAAGTGCTCAACACAGAAAAAAAAGGTATTTTGGTAATGTTTCATGTGGGGTAAAAATAAAAAAAAATAGGAATATTTTTTTTTAGATAGAAAAGCCAAATGATGGTAGTTGTGCTGAAGGAGTATTGAATTATCAAAGCAGAATTCTTTTACTGAGTTGAATCAACCTTTTGAGCATCTTGGATGGTCATTTGTGAAATAATATAATTTGTTAAATGTGTTTAATCTATGGGTAAAGACTCTTATGGTGATCGTTTAAGAAAGTGAGTTGAAATATTGTTAGTTTGTTAATATGGTCTATTATGGCTAGTTATACTCCATTTCCTTATATTTCATGTAAATTTTAGTTCATACTGTTGAGAGTAATTCAAATATTAGTGAGTTGGGCCTAAATGTGAATGGGCCCAGTAGTATGGTGTGTGATCCAATATGTGGATTACTAGTGTGTGTATATAAACATGTGATTAGTTAAATAAAATTAGTAGAGCTTTCATTTTAATTCATTCTTCTTCTCTCCTATATTTCAATGTGTGTGTGAGCAATATAGAGATTGCTCCAACAAATGGTATCAAGAGCTATAACGATCCTGGGAGAGTCCATAGAGATGGAGAGTTTGTGCGAGGATTTTTCAATCCGTCTACCGGTTCTTGATGGCAAGAACTACCATCGTTGGGCTGTGATGATGCGACCGATCTTTAATTTCCATGAAGTGATGGAAATTGTGGAAGAGGGGATTTCAGATGTGGAAGAAAGTACTTCTAAGGAGAAAGATTGCTGGGCTCTCTCCATCATTCACCAGTGTGTGAACCCTGAAATTCTTGGAAAGATCGATGCTGCCAAGAATGCTAAAGAAGCATGGGAAATGTTGAAGCAGACCTATCAAGGTCCTGCAAAACAGAGTGACAAAGTGTCTCTGCAAGCGAAAGGGAAGCCGAAAGTGAAGGCACGAGAGCATGAACACGACGGCGACGGCGATGGCGAAGACGTTCGTGACGGCGACCGTGGAGAAGGATCTCAAACAAAGCATTTCGTTGAGCTGGGTCAGAACGTGATGGCCATGGAGACCCAAATTAGGGTTTCGAAGGTGAAGACCCACTGTGGGTCAAATGTTAAACCCAATTTCGGGCACGGTGACGGCATCAACAAAGGATCTAGAGATGATCCGTTTGATCCTGCAGGTGAGCTTCAGAAGGATGAAGTAGAACGAGTGATGGTCCACGATCGCGAATCGGAGAGTGCTGAGGTTGGAGCTTCGGATGTTCAAAACAGAGGCGCTGCGAAATTGATGAGAGATGATGTGGTGGTTGAAATCTTGCATGAAGAAAAGGGTTCAGCCATGAGAACGAAGAACAAGATTGGCTGCTTCAGTGACAAGAAGAAGAAGGTGGAAGAGCTCGAGGTGCTGCAGAGAACAAAGGGCAAAGCGGTGGCCGGGGCAAAGCGGTGGCCGTGGCATCTGAGGAGAACTTGAGTCTGGCAAAGGAGAAGAACCAGCGTCGCAGTGGAAAGAAGCAGATTCGCAGTGGAGGAGCACGGCGACTTCACGGTGGAGAGGTAGAGAATCGGAGGTTTGCTGTGGAGAAGATGACAGAGAAGAAAAGAAATTGTGCATTTTCTTCTCTGAGAGGAGGATCGAAGAAGTTGGGTCAAAGAGCAGTTGACCTGATGGGCCAAATAGTGGGCTCGTTTCAACCCATGAAGGAATGGAAAATTTGTGGATCAGATCAAATTAGTGAGGATAGGTATGAAAAAAAGTTTGGGCTGTGGAAGGAACCAAAAGCATGGAAAATTTTTTGGTTCTTCCAAAATTGGGATCCTGGTGGAAATAATCTAAAGGGTACTATGCTACATGATGATATCAATACTTGTGTAATGAGATTCATGTATGTGTTGTATGTGTGAGTCTTGTGTGCATTTTAAAAAATTGCAACTTAGTGTAAAAAAAATTTTGTGTAATTAGGATATTTGAATTACAGGGGAGTGTTGAGAGTAATTCAAATATTAGTGAGTTGGGCCTAAATGTGAATGGGCCCAGTAGTATGGTGTGTGATCCAATATGTGGATTACTAGTGTGTGTATATAAACATGTGATTAGTTAAATAAAATTAGTAGAGCTTTCATTTTAATTCATTCTTCTTCTCTCCTATATTTCAATGTGTGTGTGAGCAATATAGAGATTGCTCCAACACATACGTTGTCCATGCCACGTTTTTCATATTTACAAGAAAAGCAAATGTGCATCTGGTTTATGATTTCAGTATTACTATTTCCCCGTTAATGATCATGATCTCAAGTCTTTGTTTTTTAACAACGGTTTTTGAGCCACAGAAAATCTTTCTTTACGCAGTCGTATATAACTATATATATGCATCTTAATTTGCTGTTTTGACCTTGTTGAAACTGTAGGTTTGAATGTTATTTCAACTTGTCTTTTTATCTCGTCTCGTCTGTTTGTCGTCTTGCTTTCTATTTGAATTGTTCAATTTTTCCCTGACATTCTCATCTTCCATTAATGGCGCAGTAAAGAGCAATTGGAAACTAAATTACTGTATGCCATAAATGCCGATGCCGGCTTTGATCTAAGTTAAAAAGGAGGCAATGGAATTTACGATATTCTTTAGGTTTGATACTGGCGGAGAGAAGGAATGACTCACCGATAGACAATTCTCAGAGCGGCATAGGAGACAAATGATTGATGGTATAGGGTCTGTTTGATAAAATTTGCTGTTAGCGGATAAGTTAGTTGATAGCGGATAGCTTATACTGGATAGCGGATGAGGTAACTGATAGCGGATAGCGGATAACCTAGCTTATTTTTTGTGGAAGTGTTTGGTAAAACTAGCGGTTGAACTAGCTGAAAAATATAAAAAGACATAAAAGGACATCTTCATTAATGATTTTATATAAAAGAGAGAGCAGAGAATAAAGGTAGAATTAAATGTAGATAATAAGGATAAAAGTGGAAAGAAAAATGAAACGCTATAAGCTATAAGCTCAAAAGCTACTTCAAGTAGCGTCTGGAAAAAACGCTATAAGCTCGTGACAGAAACGCTTACCAAACGGGATTACTTTCTCATCCGCTATAAGTTATCCGCTATAAGCTCGTAAAATTGCCTTACCAAACAGGCTCATAGTAAGAAGTGAGAATAAAAATTTCTTGTATATATATTTGTACTTTATCTTGCTTTTCAATTTGTGTCGATTGTCTAACTCTATATATCTCAAATATAAATTCATTTTGTAAAGTTCCACTCTTTGGTAGTGTTTTTACTGTTTTCTTTGATCATTAAAGCAGAACGCCACTGGGATATTTGTGAGAGTTTGTATAGGAGGAAAATCCCCGACTTACAAGATTTTCATTGAAGAAGAATGGCACCTTATTTAAGGGAACTAAGTTAAAGACTTTATATATTTTTTTTTTAAAAAAAAAATTACATCTAAAAAACTTGATTTTTAAAAATTTAAGATAGTTGTAATTATCCCGTAGTTACACTACTAGCTGCCCCTGCACTTCATCGTCCATTTGATGCTAAAAACATGATACAAGACAGAGCTCATATGATATTAATTCTTCACAATCAAGGGGATTTTAAATGTTAAAAAAAATGAAGATAAAAAAATAAATATTTAATAAGATGGAATTGAAATCAAAATAAATATCTGTGTGAATTTTGCTTGAAAGATTTAAGGTTATTTTTATACGAAAATTCAAATGTTATAATTAGAGTGAAGATACGACACAGTCTAACTTAGTCTGCCAAAATCGGGGCTCAAGAGTAGTTGACTGAACTGAGACCTAAGTAAACTCGAAACTAATATAAAAAGCAAGTTTACCGAAAGTAAATGAACTGAATCAATTTGATCACAATAAAATGAATTATTTTGTCTTATCCTAAAAGGGTAGACCTATGTAACTTCTCATCTAATCTCATAAGCTCCCCATAGTTCTGCCATGTAGACCGAGCGCGGTTGAAAGACCAGAGCGTCATCCCTCACCATGGGCCTTATTTCAAAACACTGACTTGGCAATATTGTAAAAAAGGTTGACATTATTCATTTTTATATATCGTTCTCACTTTCCCCCTTGTATTTTAAAAAGTATAGAAAAATAGACTGACAAGCGGTAATGTTGAGAAGAATTGTTTCAAAACAAGACATTGTAATAAATGTACTCTAAGTAAACTGGATTATTCTGGTTAAAAAAACAGAGATAGCATGTCCTAATTTCTTATCTAACTTAAGATGAATTAACCAGTTCTGGATTCAAAGTAACCTGCATTCTTTTCCTTCTAACATTAGGGAAGGGATTAATGTGAGAACCCTTCACCTCTGCCCTGACTTACATGCACGTGGAACTTTTATGGTTTCAACTGCAATTCTGGAGCTATGTTACGAAAACGTAGGAGTGTTTGTTAGGGTAGTTTGCTCAAGTAGGTACAGAACATTAAAACAACGAATAGATTCATACGAAATAAACAATAACTTTCTTATTTTTTATCTGAGAAACATTTGTAGTTGAACGATAGATAGTATTGACAGTTCTATCTATTAATTTAACTTACTATAATATAATGACATCAAGACATCATTCTGCAGTAACATTTGTTTTTTTTTTTTTTTTTTTGACTCCTGCAGTAACATTTGTTAGTTACAAGCAACATTATAAAAATGTATGCAAAGGGGAAAAAAAGAAGGCCGGGCAATTCTCAATCATGCTTCTTCAGCTGGGGGCACCTCACTCAGATCCAATCCCTCCTCAGGCAAGTCTGAAGTAAGTGATCCCAATATCCCATCACTGCTGAGAGTTAAACCACTCTGCGAATCAAAGGATATGGGTGACACAGGTCCATCAAATGAACAAGTAACATACCCCAACATAATTTGCTTACAGTTGGAACTTGGAAGCAGAAATATATTCTTATGTCAAGTCATGTAAATGAGTCAGATGTCTGAAACGCACTAATCCACTTATATCCCTTCTGGGGTTAGGCTGATTAAAACTATCCAGTTTGAAATAACTAGGCTATAAGGGACTTGCAAATGACCTATGAAATTTGTAGTATTATCTTTCAATAAAAGGTTCAACAAAATCATTTTTATCGTTGTCATATTTCAGAAGCTCCAATACCCTTCTTCTTTAGCAGCAAGAGCTTACTTTGGTATGTTCTTTGTATCTTAGTCCCCTTTAATCCCTTACTGCTACTCCATTTTCATTGGGTTCAGAATTTTGAACAAATAACAAACAAATAGATACCTCAGACTGGAACCTAAGCATATCAGTATGTGCCATAGCTTCCGCTTGGGCTATTCTCTGTCTGAATGTCAGAGCCATCTCCTCCGCCTATAAAAAACATTCAGAATTACATGTTTGCATTATCTTTCAAAAAAGGCCAATGCCAATGAAAGGGTTGAAGTAGATGATTTATCAAGGAAAAGCATATAACAGAACAAAACACGAAGTCAATTTTTAGCTTCTTATAGGATATGCCAAACTAAGTGATTAGATGACTGAAAAATCAGGAAGTGGAAATAAACTGGGACTACTGAAGCCATTGATATTCTACACTTATAGTTCACATGTAAAGAGTAAAAGGTTCAAGATCCTTTCTGTGAAAAATACCTTCTCAAAGACAAGCTTTGGATTACGGATCATGTCACCATGTGTGGGTTCTAACTTCTTCGTGGAAAGACTTATTCGGCCTCTCTCCTGATCATGACTTAAGATCATCGGCTAAGCAAATAATAAATTTGAGACTTTTAAACCCACACAACGCCTGTAAATCTGAGCAAACATTCACAGAAGTTGTTGGAGGTTTACCTTTAGTGGATCACCAGGTTGGAGAACAGTTTCAATATCAGTTACATGGTCATAACTGATCTGACTGACATGAAGGAGGCCATTAATTCCACCAATGTCAATGAAGGCACCATATGACTTTAGGCTTTGCACAGAGCCAGTGACTACTGATCCAATTCCTAGCTGTGCCTGGATGTCAGCCACGGCCTTGCGGTTACTGAGGGATCCGGATTCCCTGCATTAATAAAAACACACATTTACACGCATTAAACAATCTCAACCATTGATTTAAGATCAAACGATTCACATTATACCTTTACAAAATCTATTTTATACACTATTTATTACTATGCAGTAACTGCGTCACGCAGTTACTGCATCAAATCCAAATCCGTTACTGAGGACAACTCAAGACTGTTCCTCATCCACCTCTACAAACTTAAGAGGAAGCTCCTTCTCAAGAAGCTCTTCTCCAATTGATTTCTGAAAAGAAAATAAGCAAAAGGGAAAGATATTGAGCTGGTTGCTAAAGTTACAAAAAATTTAAACTTTTATGTTTTAGGAAGCTAGATGAAAGACAGAAACAAACATGAAAAGAAACCTTTTTCTTTTTGCTCAAAATAATCTACTTTGAAACTTGCAGAAGCATAATTTTTTTATGTAGAAAATTGCATTTCAACATTGATAAGAATATTAGAAGACATTTTTGAAATTTACTAGTCTGTATCAAAAACTATTATCGCTTTGTCATTCTCCATATTGTTACATGGCATGTTGCATCAATAATTTGCAATTTACATTCATTATTAAAATACAAATAAGATTTCGGGTGAGACTATTGACACTCTCAATTATCTATATACACTTCTTTTAACCAATCATGAATTTGATTTTGATGTTCATATAATTGTGATTGGTTAATGAGGATTGTGGATAGACAATTATGAGTGCCAATAGCCTCACCTTCAGATTTAGGTCACACTCGTCATCATTTGATCTTCAGTTCGCCACCCCATATTTTGAAAGTCTTGTCAAAGAGCAAGTTTAAACAGACCTAATGCGAGTCCATAAATGTCAATATGGCTGAGAGCTAACCGTTGATATCTGTGAGTATGGAACAAACCCTCTGAGGCCTTCGACCTCGGCCACCACCCCACCTTTGTTTGCACCAACAATCTGCCACACAAAGTGCAGGGGTAATACTAATAGCAATAGTTTTGTCATGCTTCATTTTGTACAACTTAACTTGATAGATGATAACTAGAAATGAAATTCATGTCATTTTGATTTTTGAAATGAACTAAATTGATGCTAAATCTTGAAATGAAATTGATAGTAGGAGCAAAGTTCCCATGCAAGGTCATACTGGACAGACCTCAAACTCAAGATCAAGCTATCATCTGCCTCATTCTCACCGATGATCAAAAACTCCTCTCTCAACCCAGCAACTATGCCTGCTTCTTCTACATGCTTAACTCTGTGGATGCATGCCTCTTGGAGGGGCAAATATGCAGAAGACTTTGCTTTAATATCAACAAGTGCTCCGTTGGCATCTGTGCAGAACACAGTGCCTTTAACCTGAGACATACCATCCACCCATTTTGTTTTATAACACATTTAAAAATATGTTTAATTAATCTGTAAGCCCTCCAGTTATTTGTGAATTTTCAAATAGGTCTCTATATTTTAAGTGTTTGTAATTGGATCCTTAAACAGATAAAAATTTATAATTGAGTCCTCATACAAATTTTTGTTAGGGTTCCATTAGGGTTCCCTAAAAGCATAGAGACTTATTTGAATTTTACCAAAAAATATAAGCTATGTTTGGAAGGAAGGAGTGAGATGGTTAAAAGGACTTAACTCATTGTTTGGGAGTTTAGTAAGTAATGGAGTTGAATGGTTTAGGATGCTAACCCAAACCACTCCATCCCACCCAAACCCCCAATTTTTATACCCTCCAAATTGGGGGGATTTGAGATTCCTCATTAAACTTCCAAACAATGGAATGGTATAATTTTAACTCTCCACTCCACTCCATTACTAACCACTTTACTCCATCTCCTTTAAAACTCTCAAACATAGCCTAAGGATCTATTTGAATTTTCTCATAAAGTTCAACGACCCACAAATGCACGAGTGTATAGGTCACTTAACGGAACCCAAACAGAAACTTAACGAACCTAACGACGATTTGTATGAGAGATTCAATTAAATTTTTTTTTAAAGTTCAAAAACCCAATTATAAATTTTTAAAGTTAGGGATCTATTTGAAAATTCTAAAATAGTTCACGCATGTATGGATTAATTAAACCTTAAAAATACCAAAAAATTCAATGTCACATATCCCTTTACAGGTTTGAATGATATGGGCATGAGTGAGAGAGGTGACCTTGGTGCCAACTTGAGAGTCAAAGTCATAGTTATCAAGAGCGGCAGTGAAGTCTCGGAGGGTGAAGGAAACGCCATCCATGCATGGGAGCAGTGAGGCATCTCTCGTAGGCTTCACGGAACACTTGTTTGAGCTTCAACCTGTCTTTGGTCTGTGCATTCGAGATTGCAACCGAATTAACTCGCTTCTTCTTTTGGGTTTGGGTACCACTCCAACTCCAAGAATATGAGAGTGGGAAGCACCTCAATTGCTGAACCACACTCAAACCCAAATCCATCTATCTTTCTCCCCAATTCTGCCCTTGCCTCAGATAGATAGGGTCTATGCATTGCATGTAGATGGATACTAACGTGTAACTATTCAATTTTTCACTACTCTCACTGTATTTTATTTTTTTTTCCATTGGAATTTTTAGCTTATCAGTACCCACGATGGGAATAGGTTAGGCCTTAACCTACCTAAGTCTGACTTATGTTCTAATTTTAAGGTCTGAATCTGACCTATTAATATGATATAGGTCAATTTTTAAGGTCTGATCTGGCCTAACTTGGAAGCCTATTTAAAAGTCTACTTTTTAAAAAAACTAGACTTTTAAATATGCCTCCACCTATAATAAATAAGTCATAAGACTTCACTTGTAAATAAGCTTCTAAGCCTTTAATGATAAAGAGGTTGGTAGGTCTATACTGATAAATAGGTTGTTAGGCGTTCACAAATAAATATGCAAGTAAATCTATATATTTAAATGGACAAAGAGGACTTTACTTTCGAATGTTATAAATATTATCAATAATATGTTATAGTATTATATATTAAATTATATATTATATATATGTGTGTTAAATAGGCCAGCCTGATAGGCCTAATAGGTTTTTTTTAAAGCCTTAGTCTAGCCTATTTAGTTATTTAAGCTTTTTAAAAAGCTTTAACCTGATCTTTTTGTTAAATAGGCTAGACCATAGATCCTGACGAGCGGGCTGACCTATTCCCACCTCAATCACTACCTTAGCAGGCCGAAATTGTTCAATTGGTCAAAAGACTAAAATTAACTTTTCACTCGTCCTCTTGACGGTTAGATAGACAAAATTGGCGTTCACTCTAGCAAAAACCTCACCCATGTACCACTAAAATTACTTGTAATAACAGGTTTTCCAATTTTTTTATTTATTTTTTCAATTTCTTTTATTTTGCATATTACATTTTTACCCCATCCCACCCTCTTCCCCTTCCCCTCCTTTATCGTCCCACCATCCCTCACCACCATGCCATCGTAAGAAAAAACAGATGCAGAAAAGGACCTTGTGACGATGGCTCGCGACGGAGGCTCGTCCTGGTTTGTTTTACAGATGCAGGAAACGTTTGGGATGGTGGTCCATGTGTTGCCATTGATACAAGTTGGAAATGATTTGTTTCAATCTTTGATCGTGGAAGGAGATTTGCACTAGACTGAAATTGGTCCTCTATTTTTAGCATGAAGGGATAAGATCTACGATGATGGGTTCACTACAGGGATAAATCTACATGTCTATCTATTTGTTTCAAAACTTTTGGTTTCACATGTTCGAAACATCTGGGTTAACAAACATAATGAAATGCCCAATTTTTATAGTACAAGATCTTGCACATTTGGGTCTGTGTATTTTTTTGGTTAACAGAAGCTTAACGCCTAAGTTCCTCTTGTCTTGGTGTTCTTTTAGATCTAGGATGGGTTGCCGATTTCAAGGTGAGAGAATAGGGATGATATTGTAATTTGATCTTTGTTTTTCCTACCTGTATCATAAGTAATAAGTAATAATTTTTTTTTTGTAGAATGAAATCTAAACCATAAAATATTTTAATCATATATCTAACGGCTAAAAATGGTGCATAATCGGTGTACCACCTATCTTACTACTTCACTGTAGAATCCATTGACAAAATTATCCATAGTAGTAGATATCGCGGATAAAACTCGTTATGGATGTAGCTCGGTAGCTTAACGGATATCGGCGTGTAAAATAAACATATTTTTTTATCTACTCGTTTATTAATGAACAAGGGCGAGTATTAAGGTACTCACCCGCGAGTACCCGATATATGAAATTACTTAAATATTTAGTAACTTATATGAAGAAATATTGCCCTACTTTTTGATATATAGTCACGACTATATATCCTTCTATAACGAAATATCATCCTGTGTGTTATCATTACATATGTGATACATAGTTACGACTAGTATTTTCTTTTGGTTCTTCAAGGTATCCTCTGCGTGCAACTGCGGAGATTAATCCCTCGAAGTATTGGACGACATTTAAGGGTTGACCTCTCCCAACCAGATTTTCTCCATACACAAGAGTCAGGAATCGAACCCCTGACCACTTGCTTAAGGGACCCAAGCTCGTTACCACTCGGACCAACCACATGTTGGTATAATTACAACTAGTATAGTATGTGGTAAGAAAACAAAATGTCCTGAGATTTTTTTTATATTTTATATTTTTTATGCTTTAATATATATTCACAAATATATGTGGATATATGCAAGTATTCATAAAAATTGTTTAAAACTCGATTAACAGATACTTGTATAAGTACAAAGCTGATACAGGGGCAGATTTTCATGCGATGGGGCAGGTGGCACGAGATTACTACCTAGGTTCGCCCCACCTCATCGTCATCCATATTGATTTTTCGACATAATAATAATAATAATAAATAAAAAAATTGTATTACTGAATTCGTATCATCAACCTCTTATATATTCAATTAGAGTACTCAATTTTGAATATGAGTCATTCACCACAAATTTCACTTTAGTGCGCTAGTGTCATTTTTTATATAATTTTAAATCTGCTTACCTTTTTTTTTTTTGATTAAAAATATGCTTACCTATTTTCGCAATTAACTTTTTACTTTTTTGACAAATATTTCTAATTATTATAATTATAAAAGTTACTATTATTACCAAATCCCCTTATTTTTTTCATTTAATTATTTTTTTGGACAAATATTTCTAATAACTAATACTAATTTTAGGATCTTGTACTAATTATCTAAATACTAATTTTTGAATTTTTTGTTACTAATTATTTACTATAAATCCCATTATATTAAATTAGAAAACTTTTTTTTGAACGTGAAACTTATCTTCTTCGTAGTAAGTTAGATGGCATCACCTGGATTAACCAAAATTTTCTTTTTTAATATTTTTCAAATCAACTAATTATTAGTTATTAAAACCAAATTTGCATGTAGTTTAAGTATGAGTTTAATTGTTATGTACTGTTAGTGTAAATATTTTTATATTGACAACCAATCAAAAATCATGGTATGTGTGACTTTTAAGGTAGTTAGGATAAGAGTCAATCATTTTAGCTTATGTGACAATTTCTGATTGATTATCTTTGTAAAAAAATCTTTATCCTGACAATGTATACTAATTAAATCTGTTACTTATTTCTATTCAATTCTTTTCTTTTTCAGGATATATTTTAAAACTTCCAAATTAATAACAATAATATTATTATTATCAAATCCGCTTATCATTAATTTAATTTCATTTAATTCTTTTCTTTTTTAGGACAACCAGTTCTAAAAGAAAATATTCATACTGATATATATATATATATATATATATATATATATTACATTTGAACATACTTTCTTAAGAATGGATAAGGATGTGTTTGGATTTCTGTTGGGAAGGATTCAAACTTAATTTTGACCAAAAGTTACTCTTACAAGCTTTTGGCTTGGATCCTCCCATAACGAAAATCCAAACACACACTAAATATCTTAGTCTATACCAACATGTGGTTGATGTGAGTGTTAACGGACTCGGACCCCTTAAGCAAGTGATCATGACTCTTATGTATGAAGAAAATCTGATTGGGAGGGGTTAACCCTTCACTGTCGTACATTAGCTCTTGGGATTAATTTCTTCAGTTACACGCGCAGATACCCGAAAAAATCAAAAAAATATCTTAGTCTACTCTCATTTGCAGAATCACATATAATATTCTTAATTTCTCTTTTTTTAATATTTATATTTAAAATTTTTATTATGCATATCTTTTTTTAAGATTTAAATATTTTCTATTTTAATTTACACTTTTTAAAATTATACTTAAATTAGTTATGTATATATCATTCATATAAATTTTAAATTACTTGTTAATTTAATTTTTTGATTTACAATATTTTAAGAGATTAATTCAAATATTATGTTCATATAAACTTTTTATACCATATATATATATATATATGATTTTTGAAATAATTAAATATTTTTTTAACAGCTTAGCATTACAAAAGTTTTATTCTAATCAGTACCTCTTATACCAAAAAATAGTAACCAGTACCCTTGGCATTAAATTTATTATTTAAGAAAATGTTAATTAATATTCTTAGGATATTAATTAAGAAATTAAAAAGACTAAAAAAATTGTGTAATCAATATATAAAGAAGTATAATTTTTATTTTTCTAATAAATTTTTATGTTAGCGATACCGATGTTTTAATTAATTAATTAATTCACGAGATTAGATTATGATAGGGGTTAGCACAGTGGAGTAGATAAGGTTGGGAAAGGAAAGAAAAGGCGCAGGCAGCAGAGAAGAGAAGAGAAGAGAAGAGAAGAGAGAAGGTTGGGAAAGGAGAAATGGAGGAAGCAAAAGGAGTAGTGAAGCACATAGTCCTCGGAAAATTCAAGGACGAAATCCCTCCACAGCGGATCGAGGAGCTCATCAAGGGCTATGCCAATCTCGTCAATCTCATCCCTCCCATGAACTCATTCCATTGGTACCCCTACCCCCTTTCTATTCTAATTTTATCTCTTTCTCTTTTCTTTTCTTTTCTTTTCTTTTCAATTCAACAACCTACTTACACTCACACACTCTTCTTCACTAAATAAAAACACTATGTCAAGTTTTGGGTGCTGAGATCTTGAAGTCAGTAAGTTAAGTGAAACTGATGGGTTCTCAGATCATCATCTAGCCTTTTCTGCATTCTAGGGTCTTTTGTTATTTGTTATCCTAGAAAAGATGATGGAACTTGGATAGGTGCTTGAGAAATGTCAGTCAACTATTGTATTTTGCAATTCTACTTCGTGTGTATTTATATCAGCTTTTTATACATGTGATTTTGGATGAAATTGATTTGATTACAATTTATTATGAAGTGAAGTAATTTAAATTTGCATGTTTTTAACAGGTGTAATGTAAAACTTAATGTAAATTTAGGATAAATTTTTCAACCAAAAGAAAAAGGATCCAGATTTTCTAAAGTAAAAAATGCATGCATTTATGCTTTCACTAAGTGTACATCGTTGGATCAATCATTGAAAATGTTTGAGAAAGTCTAAGATTGATCCAATGATGCACACTTAAAGAAGAATGCATGAATGCCTGTTTTTTTGACTTTAGGGAATCCATTTCCAAGAAAAGGCTACTTTATATTTTCTGTAGTTTCTACTATAATCACGTTTCTAGATAAACTCAATTTTGCCTAAAAGTAACAGAACATCACTATTTTTTAGGCAAACACAATTCTGACATTCTTGACGGTAAAACCAAACATGCACTTATTATATCTCCTTATCTATAAAATTGCTTTCAAAACGTTTGCACTTTAACCCCCTTCTGGTGGCTTGATTAAAGCATTTCAAAGCAATGTATCTTATTCCCATTCCCATGTATGTCTATCATCCTTGCATGTTAATTATGTATTGCAGGGGCAAGGATGTAAGTGCTGAAAACCAGCATCAAGGTTTTACTCATGTCTTTGAATCCACCTTTGAGAGTACGGAAGGCATTGCAGAGTATGTAGCTCATCCTGCCCATGTTGAATTTGCAAACTTGCTAATTCCTTCCCTGGAGAAAGTGATTGTGATTGACTATAAGCCTACCATCGTTCACCTTTGATTGCATTAATAGTGGAAGTCCTTGGCAGCTAAGTATTGTGCTAAAAATAAATTTGGCTTCCTCTCTAAACAACATTTGTGTACACAACAATGCACCCTGTCATTTTTTTTGTATTTTTCTCCCTGTTTATAATGGGATTACTTATTTTTATCTTGTCAAGTATAAAATCCTAATTGATAGGACAATGTATTAATAAGTCATTACCAAGATATAAAATCAATAATCTATCGGAGTGCGATAAAATTTCATGTCCTTCGTTAAATAGCTTGTGAAAGTGACTCTTCCATCTTTTCTTGATACTATGTTTCGTAACCTAGAGTTTGCCTTCTTCATCCTTAATGCATTTCACTTGGTCGAAGACTCTTGTCTTTCTTTCCCTACCTTTAGCAAGCCCGTAAATAATCCATCTTTGGTTTGTCAAAAGCTTTAGCTCTCACTTTGCTCACCGTCTTTTTAGTATCTTTCTTAGTTACCTTATATTTTTTTTCCAATTTTCATCCTTAATGCATTTCACTAGGACAAAGTCTTTTATCTTTCTTTTCCTACTTTTATCATGCTTGTAAATATTCCATCTGATGCATAAGGATTGGCACAACCTGTCAAAAGCTTTAGCTAACTCTTTGCTCACCGCCTTCTTAGGGCCTGTTTGACACAATTTTTGATGTGAAAAATCACGTCCAATCCCTCTCATCGTGAAAGCTCCAATTTGGAGCTTCTCCTTTTGCTTCTCCAAAAATTACTAATATGCCCTTGCTACCTTGCTTTTGAGAAGTTGTACCAAACATATGCTTAGTATTTTTCTTTACTACATTATATTTTTCCCAATTTCCAACATTTTTAAATAAGGACTACGTTCTGTAACATTCCCTTTTAAGCCTTTTGGGCAATTTCTTTTTCATAAGATAAACCTGAAGTTCAAGTAATCGACACAATTATATTGTATACACCCTTTTGGACATTGTTACAAGTCTCATTGTTTGTCATTAGAGCAAGCATTGTGTCCCCATGTCATTGTAATCTTCAAATTTGGATTGTCTCCAGCAGCTCTCTCTCCATCCCTTTTGTTGCAAATTTTCAATCATTGGATGAATGTATGGATTGATCCAGATCGATAGATGCATGTAAAGATCCTTTGGCTGCATCATTGGAGAGAACCAAAATTCGTGATCTCAACCTTTTGAATCATATCCGTTTTTTTTAATGTGAATGTTATTCATCATAGATAATAAAACATCAAACTTGGTTCAGTAAAAAAAAATTGATATTTGGTAAAGAAGAAATAAAAAAAAGTAATTTTTTTTTAAAATTTAAAGAACTAATTAATTTGCATAGCATAAAATAAAAAATAATTTGCATAGTATGCATAAGGAGGTAAAGCACTAATTAATTAAATAATGCCTATAAATTGCCTACATAATTAAACTTTCTTAAAGTGTCTATGCAAAGGCATTGGTTATTCACTAGCATATAACTATTTTCAAAATCCAAAATCCGTTTTAAAAAAAATTCAAATATAACGAAAAATGAGTACAGTACAAAACATTATTCTACAAGTTTATTCTCAGTTAGATAATTATATAATTTGGGTTTTGCGTATACCTAATAGGCTCAAAAGTGATTGCTCATTTTATGTTTTTTTTTTGTTTTTTGTAATCATTTGGTACGAATTATCCATCGTCGTAAATAGTGATTAATCTTTGTTGTGGGATCTGATGACATTTAAAAGTTGGTCCCTTCCAACCAGATTTTTTTTCATACACAAGGGTCAGGAATCGAATCCCTGACTACTTGCTTAAGAATTCCGAGCCAATTACCGCTTGATCGAACCATATGTTGGTATGTTGTAGACTTTTTCAAGGCAAATCGGTATATTAGAAATATCCCAATAATAATAATAATAATAATAATAATAAAGCATTTTGCTCATGTAGGAGTCTAAACAGTTAATTATATCTTAAATTAAGTAAATATAAATTTCATAAAAGTAAAATGTTCCTATTATAGGAAAGATTCTTTAATCTACGATATCTGATCTAGTGCTAACTAAATATCTTGCTAACATTGTTTATGTTATTTTGTCTTCACAACAATCATTTCAGAAGCTAGAATCATCGTTCTTTATGGGAATTTGCTTGGAATGTCGAGTGTTAGACTTCCCCCCAGGTTCATATTGCTGCACAACAAGCAATGAAGAGCGCGTGCCAAAACTAGTTGATGCTATTATGTCCCCTATAACCCCAAGTTCAGGGTTGTCACACCATTCCAACAATCTTGACAAAACTGAAGAGTTCTTACCACTCCCTTGTCCAACAATGTACAAATCATAGCCACTTTTGTCCAATTCACTGAGCAGTAAGGGAATCTCCTCACCTGTATTTGTATGCACTTTCTTCTCTGAGTAAACAATGGATTCATTATTGTTCAATGCCTTGTGCTTGAAGGAAAATATATATTCATCATCCAACTCTTTCTGTGTCACACTATCCATAACTGTAGATAATAAGTTATTAGCATCACTTCCAAATGTTGTCTCTTCTTCTATAGCTTCACTTGGCAAAAGAATCCTCACCACAGACAAATGGATTCCTGAATGCCCCGCCATTCTCCATGCAAGAGCTAAGGCTTCGCGGTCGTCAGGCCCTCCGATAAAGATCATAAGAACGCGCAATCTTGTTTGTAACAATGACTTTAGACCATGATCCACAAAGATCCCTACAGAACATGGTGGTTGTCTCAAAACGTGTAGGTTTATGTCCCTATATACATTGTTGGTTATTTCTAGATCACCTTCTGAATTTGGTTCTTTGTGAAAGGGAAGGAGAATTAAGCTTGCACGCTTATCATCTGTTACACTGTATATATCCTCATGGATAGTTGCATAGGCTGACACAGCACTGGTTGCTTCAAATCTAGCAGCATTATATTCCCCTACAAATTCTTCAAATGCATTGGTTATGGTCTCAAGCTCTTCTTGTGTTCTAGAGAGGTGTTGTGCTCCCCCGGAGGTACTTGAATGCTCTAATTGTGCAGCAATAAGAGCAATGCCTTGTCGTGTAAGTTCAACAAGGTGAAGGGCAAATACATATAAAGGTGAAACTCTGGTGGGATTGGTGGCTTCAAGGACACGGGTAATGCCAGTGGCTTGGCGAGCATTGTGGACACAAGCCACAACTCGGAGCTCTGCATCAAACCTTAACTTTTGTATAGTCCTTCGCTGGGACTGCATAAATCGAAATTTTGGCTTGTATATGAAATTGATCAAGGGAGAGACCATTACAGTCATGATTATCATAGCCACAGCCATAATTGAGAATGCACTCCTGTCCAAAATCTGAAAAACCACATTTTAGTTAGCTGCCAGTACTAGGAGAGCTAATTAATAAATTGAAGAGTTATATTATTTCTACAATATTTGTAAACATCAACTCCCTATTTATTTTTATACTCCAACACACTTTTTTGGAGAAAACATAGTTGCAGTTCTTTAGGTGCCTGTGGTGCTGTTTTCCAACAATAATAAGTAGACATGTGTAATGGCTCATCGATTAAGATATAACATATACAAGTAACAATTGTTACACATATCATATTCTTATTATTGGAAAAGAGCATCACAAGCTCTTAAAGACACCACTCGGAATGTGATTTGAAAAAGGAGTATGCTTATGAAGTTGGTAATTGGTTATTACCTTTTTGTCCCAGGCAATGTTTAAGAGTATCACTGCCATGATGCCTTTGGTGTTGAGAAGCAATCCAATGCCCACACCATCTCGAGCTGGCATTCCATAGAAGAAAGTAACTATTAAAGAACTTAAAACTTTTGGGATGGCTAACAGCAGCATGATTAGAAAAGCCAAGTAGATCCCCTTGAAGTTATCTGTCACAATGGACTCGAAGTTGACTCTGAAGCCAAAACCAGCAAAGTAGAGTGGGGATACAACCCTAGTAACAAAATCATTTGATATTTCTATCACCAAATCAGCAAATTTGCCATGGGGTAAGATTAGTCCATACACAAAGGCCCCAACAATGGGGTGTGCACCAAGCAAATCTGTAATATATGAACAAACAAAAGTGCCCATCAACACATACAACAACTGGGAGTTATTCCATGTCTCCTCAGTGGTTTTGCGTTCAATTATGGGATTAAGGATAGGCTGCAACACACAGAAGCAGAAAAGAATGAACACCATGGTACTCAACACTGAATAGAGTGGTTTTCCACTGTGACTGGAATAAGGAATCAACAATGTGAACAAAATCCAACCATATGCATCAACGAACATGGCTGCTGTTAAGGCATCTTTGCCTAGCTTGGTATAGAGGAGCTTGAGCTCAGCAAGGATTCGAGCAAGGACTGGAAAGCTTGTGACACTAATGGTTAGACACCAGAATAAATAACCTCTAGCTATCCCATTTTTTTTTACATCTAATGGAACCTTATGAACAAACTTATGCTCTAGAGCAAGAAATCCCACCCCCATTAACATTGGAATGATAATGGAAGCAATGGCAATGCTTATAGCTTTCTTCTTTGATCGTAGGATGGTATTTGAGTCCATCTCCAAGCCACTAAGGAAAACATAGAACACGATTCCAAGATGTGCATATGTTTCAACAGCCAGGGCTCCATCTTCACGGTAAAACGTCCTAAATATTACATCGAATTTTCCTAAAAGAGTTTTGCTCAGAAGTAAACCAGCCTGCATGCATCATCATATAATAATAAAAAGTTACAAGACAACATAAATTTTGTTTGTGTACATTGTTTTCCCATTTATTTATGTAATGTAAATGTATCACCAAAATATATATACATGATTACTTACAAGAATCTGTGCAACAAGAATAGGAACGTGGAGGGGCCTAAGGATAAAGTACAAAAAATGAGGAGCAAGAATATTGTAGGCGATTTGGAGAGTCAAGAGAGGAACTTGCTTTGTGAGGATGCTATCCCCCTTCCAAATTTTGTTGGGAAATTTCACTGCTACATTATAACATCCGATATCTCTGAGTGTATCATTTTTCTTCCCGATCGCCAGATTGTGAAAGTCCATAATTTTCTTGTTTTAATGCTTTATTATGCCTCTTCATGTTAAGCAAATTTATATGACCAACATACTAGTTTTTGCTGTTATATTTGAGAGTTGGCATAATTTTAAACAATGGCTGTCATTGCCTAATGCCTATGGTTAGATTCCATTGTTATATATTTCATGTCATTCCTTGGGAAACATGGTTGTAATTTGGTACACATGATCAGAAAACAAAAGATAAAACAAATTCGCACCTAATTAAGGAAATAAATACCCATTCAGTTTACACAAAACCCTCAGGCAGTTTTTGCCACAACTTGCATGTCTCTCCTCTTTACGTGCCCCCATTTTAGCTAAGCTATCAGCACAATTATTAGTTTCTCTAACAACATTTATGTGAGAATTCCTAACGTCCCATACTCCACCATCTTTGTTTTCTTTCCCTTATAAAGTGATTTATCTTCTTAGTTTATTGTTGCTTGTGCAGGATTGATACTTGGTTCCTCTTGGATGCTTCAAAACTGCCTCCACGCCTTGCCCACTAACCCCTTTGTTATTACAAGTTGTGCCATCCCATGCAACAATCTCTAGGTGAACCAAAACCTGCCACTAACTATAAAAGCAATTGCTTCAACTGTTAATGCCATTGCTGATGAGCTCTCTGTTAGAGCCAACCACGTAGTAGAAACGACAAAATCACGTATATATACTAAAAAAAGAGGTTGTTGGGGATTTTGTCCAACTCTAATTCTTTGCTTTTGGAATCATGCTCTGTTTTACAGGTTCTTTGGTTGACAAAAACAAAAAGAATTCATAGCTATATAAGATCCTTTATATAAGATCTTGACCCTCAACCTTTATTAATTCAATTCAAATATTGTCTAGACTCCCTGTTATAATTTAATTTATTTTAATTTTGATATATGTCAAAAAAAATTATATCATTAACCAACAATATATCATACTATATATGATTTTTTAGATAGTTTTGTGAGAGTTAAACATCATCTTCTATAATAGGATAATATATCATTGAATAAGATATCATATTCACATGATGTTTAAATTAAATGCTAATTTAAATAAAAAAATTAGGTGACCATTTTCGAGTTAAAATCTTAAAATGAGGTTTGACAAAATTTTAAAAGAGTTTAATTGTTATGTACGATCAGTGTAAAGTTTTTATACTGTCAATCAATCAAATATCATGATATGAGTAACTTTTAAGGTAGTTAGAATAAGAGTCAATCATATTTACTAATGTGATAATTTTTGATTGGTTGAAAGTGTAAAAAATTTACATGATTAATGCATACCAATTAAATCCATTTAAAAAAATATATTTTAATTATTAACTAATTTTTTCTCCCAATGTAATTTGTTATTAAGTAGAATTAGCCACAATTTAAATTATCTGCAAACTAGCCCACTATCTAAGAGGTGAATATAAGAATACAAAATTTAAGAGGGGCGATTCTGAAAAAATAAAATAAAATAGAATGGTATATCGTATAAACGGGAAGAGGAAGGGCAAAAATGATAAAGGCATTTTCTTCCTCCGCGACGCCACCATCGCGAAATCTTTAGCCGTCGTCGATTTTAAGGTCGGAAAACGCAGCTGGAGATGAGTTCCGCTGGTAAAGCTTTGTCTTTCCGATTTCAATCTTTCTTCTTCATTCTCCACTTCGTGTTTTCGCACTCTCTCTCTCTTTTAAACAACTCGTTCTTTTCACCGTTGCAAGTTTGAAGCTTTTCGTTATAGGATAACTGGGTTTAGATTCCACGCCTTAAGGGGATCGAAAGTTTGAAACAAAAAAAAAATTCTCTATTTAGGGTGATTTACAGACTTCAATACAGATTTATTTATTTATTTTTTGTAGATTTCTATGGTAGTAGTTAGTTAGTGTGAACAGTGAACATAGATACATGCATAAAATGTATCCCTGGTTAAAACCCTAAATAAAGACGGTCCAATGAACTAGGCTCCTAGCTGATGGGGTTTGGGGAGGGTAGATAAATGCAGCCTTAACCCGCAAGCGGAGAGACTGTTTTCGGCATTTGAACCCCTAGCCTCCAGGATATATGGCAGCAACCTTACCGATGCGCCAAGTCTCTCCCTCATTAAAACCCTAATTCACAATGTTTTCGTCCCTTTTTTTTTTTTCTGGATTTATTATAACGTTGATTTCTTGGGGGTTGCTGTTTTGGTTTCTAGCTGTGAATTTTTAGTTATTTGCACTGCCTCCTATTGGAAAATCCTTCTTCATTTTGGGGAAGGTAAACTTGATTTAGGTCCTAGATAGATAGTCTACACTATTGAAAAAGGTAAATGGTAAACACTTGGTTGTTTCTTTATGGGTTCTAGGTGGTTGGATATACTTGCTTTCTCAAATCCTTGATATGGAAAATCTGAATGGCGTGATGTGAATGAAAGTAGCCCAGCAAATATTTCCAGTGAATATCTGTGGTTATATGGTTCAAGAAGCATTTCTAGATGAAAGCTACCTTTGCTGATTGTTTTCTATGGTTTTATCATATAATAATTTATCCTATTCTTTCTTTTGTGAATATGAGATGGAGTTGCTTAAGATAACAATTTAGATTCCATGTGTCAGATACCATCAATGGGAATTCTGCCGAGTCTGTCAAAGAACCTGTTCCAGGGTCAAGCCTGGAATCAAAACAGGAAAATACCGGTGAGGAACAAGCGTTGTTTACAATTTTAATTCTTGCTAAAGCTCGAATAAACTGGTTCATATGCTCCTTGTCTTTCTAGAAATAAATGCTCAAGTTGATGCCATGTGGGAACAAATGAATAAAGGAGTGTCTAATAAGACTCTCAGAAGTTTTACAAACAAGCCTAATTCCACTGCAAAAAGAACTGCAAAGAAGGCATCTTCTGTAAGACCTTTCTGTTGCTTTCTTAAGAAGATCATTTCACAATCGTTAACTTGAGTTTGATTTCCTCCAACCTAATAACTTTGAACATAGAATTGGATGTCATATTTGGGGTTGGCGCCAAAGACAACTGAATCCCTTGCTCAAGGTGCTTCCCAGAATGGATCTGGTCTAGTGCAGAACAGTACAAGTGATGAAGCCAAGAAGATTGCTGCTGCTGCTCTTGCAGCAGTGAAAGACGATGCTGCCACTTCTGCCTCAGGCAGGGGGAAACTTGTGGTAAGCACACATTGGTATCCAGTACACCTGTTTTTGATCATGTGCTAATCTAGCTAAAGTGTGAAATAGTTTGTGCAACTAGCCAAAAGGGAGTGGAAAGCATATGAAAGAGTAAAGATTTTGTGCCTTGAATTTTATTTTATTTTAATTTTTAATTTTTCAAATTCAATATGCAGGCTTGCCTGAATTATATTGAAGAAGACATTGACATAGCAATGGCTTAGCTTGTATTTGGATGTTCCAATATTTTGGTTTACAAGTGCCTATTGTTATGCCCAGTACCAATTTTGAGTATACAAAAAAAAAAAAAAAATGGGCGGGCCAGTGCATGAGGCTCCCACCTAGTGGGGTCTGGGGAGGGTAGATATTCGTAGCCTTACCCCCGCAAGTGGAGAGGCTGTTTCGAGGATTTGAACCTATGACCTTTTGGTCTCAAGGCTACAACTTTACTATTGCGCCAAGGCTCGCCCTCAATTTGAGCATACAAACATGAACAAATTTTCATTGAACAATTGAAATGCTTTGTATTCCAAACTGTTTGTAGCACTAGCATCTATGAGGCATTTGAGTGTCAGTGTGTGTTCATTTGTTTCCTTTAACAGATTACAGAGGTTCGGGATTTCGCTGGTCAAGAAATTGAAGTAAAAAAGCTTGTAGATTCTGACTCAAAGGAGGCAATAGAAAGAGGCAAAGCTCCTGCACCTTCTGCTGTGGATGCTGTCCTTGAACAAATCAAGAAGAAACAGAAGCTCAGTGTACTTGATAAGACTAAAAAGGACTGGGGAGAATTTAAGGAAGAAAATAAGGGACTGGAAGATGAGCTTGATGCTTACAAGAAGAGTTCAAACCAGTATCTGGATAAGGTTTCATTCTTGCAGCGAGCAGACTACCGTGAGTTTGAGCGAGAGAGAGATGCACGACTGGCCTTACATTCCAGAAAGCGGACAGATATGCAAGAGGACCCATAAGGAAGTTGAAGGCTGGAGTTGCTACATTTTCAGAATTATGTATGGTTTTGTAGTGAGTTGATTGTCCAGGAGCTATAGTTCCTTGGAAGGTCTTGGTCTTCTAAGAGGAGAAAGACCTTTGATCACATTTGTGCGATATGATGCATTTTATGAGGTTTAAAATTTGGTGTGCTTTTAAATGGCGTGGTACTTGATGTGGAAGGGAGAAAATAGGGGACTAGAGAGAAACAGGTGTAAATTTTAGACTGACATTGAACATTACTTGGCTCCATTTTCCCTTTTGCTTCAAGGGATATTTATTTATATTCTTTAACAAGATTAATTTGCTTGATGCAAAACATGCAAACGGAATGAATGAAATAATGCATCATCTTCTCTCCATGGCATCATTTTAACTGCTTTAGTATTTTTAGGTGAAACCATTCCCCCAAAGAGATTATTGTATAAACCTTGTGCACCTAACTTAGCTGTACTAAGTCAATGAAGTATTAACACATCATTATTATACTAGTGAACATAAGATTTATTTAGTTAGATTTAATGACGGACATTGTTAAACTTGTTTTTTATTTTTTTTAATTCCTTTATCTAATCAGTACGGAGATGGACATTGTTAAACAATTTTCAGGTCAAGAATATTAGTAGGTTCTTTCATTTGGTAAAACATCGGCAGTGGGGGATAACGCGGATGAAGGGGCAGCAGTCGTTGTGTTCAGACGAATCTGTGTATACATACAGCAGAGAAAATATTAGCGGTCAAGAAAAACTGTAACAGCGAGAGGGGCTATAGTCGTGGGGCTTTAATTTTCATATCCCCATTTTCAATTTCATATCCCCTTTAACCTACCAAAATTATCAACTCACCTCTTCAATACAAGTTTTTCACGGGTATTTTTTTTCTGGTTTGCAATTTCTCCCGTATGAAACCACACGGGAGTATAAATGATTACACTTTCGTGTGGTAGCATACGGTTGTGTAAAGTTATATAAATAGGCAACCGTATGTAATCACACGGTTGTTGATGCTTATAAATAGCCTACTATATACAACTATACGGTAGTTTTTTTTAAATAAATAAACTACCGTATGCGTCCATATGGTACGTATATTTTGGAAGAAAAATATACTACCGTATGAAACCATACGGTTGTGTATCAAATTTATCCACACATATGATTTCATACGGTAGTCTATACCACAAATTTTGGTACACTACCGTATGGTATCATACGCTTGGCTAAAACATCAACCTACCGTATGATTCCATACGGTGGCGTTACATTATTTTGAATACATTACAGAAACTATGTATTAAAAATTTTGTAACGCCACCATATGGAATCATACGGTAGATTAATGTTTTAGCCAACCGTATGATACCATATGGTAGTGTACCAAAATTTGTGGTATAGACTACCGTATGGAATCATATGTGTGGATAAATTTGATATACAATTGTACGATTCCATACGGTAGTATATTTTTCTTCCAAAATATACGTACCGTATGGAAGCATAAGGTAGTTTATTTATTTAAACAAAACTACCGTATAGTTGTATACGGTGGGCTATTTATGAGCATCAACTACCGTGTGATTACATACGGTTGCCTATTTATATAACTTTACACAACCGTATGATCATATACGATTGTTTGTTTACTTAAGCTACCGTATGGCTATACACGGTAGTGTAGTAAACAAGCTCCCGTGTAATTATATACGATAGTTTAAGATTTTAAACAAACTATCGTATTTGACTATACGATAATCTATTTATTTAAACAAACTACAGTATATCTCTATACGATTGTTTATTTGTTTAAACTACCGTATATAGTCATACGAAAAAACGCGATAGGAAATGATAGTTTTGGATTTTTAAAATATTGGGGGTATGAAAATGAATTTCCTGGGTATGAAAATGAAAGCCCATAGTCGTGGGGCTATAATCAGGGGCTTTGATGAAGATGAGAGCAATGGTAGCCCAAGGAAGAAGTTTTCAGGCTCCAAAAACAATTTGCATTCCTTGAAGGGAGCCTCCAAGAACACAACATTATCACCTCAAACTCAACTTATTGATCTTAGCGTCAAAAAGCTCAAACTTAGTTTCTGTTCATTATTTGTTCCTCTACAGTAATGCTGGGAAACAATTTTCTTGCAAAATAACTCAGCCTTCGGTCTGGTTTCAAGATGAAAGAGATCGTATGGACATACTAATCCACTACTTTTGCTACTCAAGGTTCTTTAAGACTAAGTTTGGATGGATAAAGTGGAGTGATTAATAACGAAATGAAATGATAAAAATACATCAACCCATTGTTTGAGAGTTTGTAAGTAATGGAGCGAAATGATCAAAGATGAGAATCCAAACCATTCCGTATCACTCAAACCCTCAAACATAACCTAAAGCAATTATATGACTTCTTGTATCTTACTCGTCCAAGCAAAGATGGTGGCTTCCTTTTATATGGAAAATTTATACTTCAATGACGCATTCCATGTATTCCTTTGAGACTCAGTTCAAAACTGATGCAAAGGGAAGAAGAAATGGGAAGTTGAAAAAAATTCTATGGACCACTCAACAAAGTGACCTTTGAAATAATTTGTTTTCACTCAACAGACAAAATTACAATATTGCTCCAGAGAAAAGGGGGAACAAGGGTTAGAAACAACACAATCATTCCTCTTATTATGCATAGAAGTAATAGAGATCTAATTTGTATTTAAACACCTGAATCTGATTTGAACACACAGATGGTGTCATCATCTCCAAGTCATGGTAAAATTCTTGGACAAAAATGAAAACAAGAATAAAGAAGCAACAGGGTCTTCAAATGTGAATGGGCTTGTCATAAGTGGCCATTGCGGCTTCTTTCACAGCCTCGCTCATTGTTGGATGTGCATGGCAAACACGTGCTATGTCCTCACTTGATGCATCATACTGCAATGCTATCGCTGCTTCATGAATAAGCTCTCCAGCATTAGATGCCATAATATGCACTCCCAATATCTTGTCTGACTCCTTTTCAGCCAATATCTTGACCAGTCCTTCAGCATTATCAATTGCCTTAGCCCTGCTATTAGCCATGAAAGGGAACTTGCCAACACGGTATTCAACACCGAGTGCCTTCACCTGCTCCTCTGTCTTCCCAACGTATGCAACCTCAGGGTTTGTATAGACAACACCTGGGACTTTGTCATAGTCCACGTGGCCAACCTTACCAGCTATGTACTCGACACAAGCAACCCCATCTTCTTCTGCCTTGTGTGCCAACATCGGGCCTGGAATAACATCTCCAATTGCATACACACCAGCAACATTTGAGGCAAATCTTTCATTTACCAAAATTCTCCCCACCTTGTCAGTTTCAACTCCTATCTTGTCTAACCCAAGTCCGGCTGTGAATGGAGTCCTACCAGCAGATACAAGAACAACATCTGCTTCGAGCGTAGTGTGATCACCACCAGCTGCCGGTTCAAGGGTCAGCTTCACACCATCCCCAGAAGTATCAACTCCGACCACCTTAGTCTTGAGCATGAATTTCATGCCTTGCTTCTCAAGAGAGCGCTGAAACTGCCTCCGGATTTCCCCATCCAAGGTTGGAACAATATCTGGTGCAAATTCAACAACAGTTACCTCGGAGCCAAGCCGGCCCCATACGGAACCCATTTCTAGTCCAATATAGCCAGCCCCAATGACCACAAATCTCTTGGGGATTTCTGACAAAGCAAGAGCCCCAGTTGATGATACAATTTTCTTTTCATCAATAGTGACACCAGGTAGAGATTTTACATCTGAACCAGTAGCAACTATAATATGCTTGCCTTTGACAACAGTATTCCCACCATCAAGGGTTTCCACAGAGACTTCCGATGGAGAAACAAATTTGCCATATCCTTTAACATAGTTAACCTTGTTTTTCTTGAATAGACCTTCAATACCCCGGGTAAGATTAGAAACCGCTTTATCTTTCTGTGCCAACATGGCTGGCAAATCAACCTCAACAGATGAAAACTTGACCCCATGGTTAGCAAATGCATGTTTGGCCTCATGGTACATGTGGGAAGAATGCAAAAGCGCCTGAACAATAAACCAGTATTTGAGGACATTGAATGAAGATTAAATTAATCTCCTTGAACTACTAAAGAATTTTCAAAAGGTCCATATACTTTAAAACTTTGTAATTGGATCCATGAACACATACAAAATTTATAATTGGGTCCCTGAGGACATTGTGGGTCGCTGAACATTTTTGGGAAAAAAAATTAAAGAAATACTTGTAATTAACGAAACCCTAACGGAATGGTGTTCGCCGGATCCAATGACAAATTTTCTGTGTTCGAAAATCCAATTATAAACTTTTAAAATATCTAGACCTATTTGAAAATTACCAAATAGTTCAGGTACAGTTTAATTAAACCTTGAATGAATTTGTATGCAAAATTAAGTGAAGTAGAAGGAAGGAAAATCAAATAAAACAATGAAACAAGTTAATTGTGATGTTGAAAAGTAAAATAAAGTGATTAAGATGAGAATATGAAAGAACCTTGGAAGGGATGCATCCGACGTTGAGGCAGGTGCCGCCGAGGGCGCCGCGCTTCTCGATGCAGGTTGTCTTGAGACCAAGCTGAGACGCTTTAATGGCGGCAACGTAGCCGCCGGGGCCGCCACCGATGACGACGACGTCGTTTTCCTCAGATCCAGAAGCAGAAGCGAATCCCCTGAGAGAGAAGGAGTACCTCGATGAAAGAAGAACGTAACCCTTTCGTCTCGCCAAGTTTGCCATAGCCATTCTTATTGTTATTTGTTCCTTAATAACACACTTCAACAACAACTCACTCTTTTTTCTCACAACCTTAACACAAAACCAAACAGTGACCCTGCACGCATAATGTTCTCTTCTTAAATACAGTACATACCTAAATAACAAATAATTTGTGTTCGCTCTTACGTATGAGATTACGACATTTTGATTCCATCTGAGCCCTTGGATCATCGCTAATGATGCGCTCCTAGCCCTTCATCATTTGTTTAGTAATAGCAAATTCAACCCTTTATTTTGGACCGTCGATGTTGTTTATGATAATGTTTGATTGCTTTAATTTATTCCGCTTGGTGGGCGTGGCCGTGCCTTTTTCGACCAGCCACTTGGACTCAAATCACGCAATGGACATATTCGTATATTTAACACAAGGGATTGAAGTTCTATTATTTTTTTTTTTCACTCTAGTTAATAACAAAACAAAATTGATTTAAAAAAAAATTGTATTTAAGTTTTTTAAAACGAGTATCATTCCTCACTGTTATCTTACAAATACCTTGAGTTTTTCAGTTGACCAAATAATTTATATACAATATAACATAAATGGCTATAGTATCATTTTTTAATAATTCTCAGTGACAATTTTTTCCTAAAGTCACAATTGTCTTTTCATACAATAAAATTTCCTCCATGAGAATAATTCTCTCGTGCTGTATAATTTGTTTGTTTGTTCCTTCTGAGTTGCTCACTTGCTCTCATGCTCTACATTTTATTTTTACTTCTGCGTTCTTTTAGACAACATAGGTAAGTCAAGGTGTTACTTGTATCCTAGAAACTTGCTAAAGAATTATTTTGACTTCTAATGATGAATTCATTGGAGCAGCTTATACTTAACCACTCAAATTTAAAAATATTTGATAAAAAGTAGTAAGCAATATCATGATGTGCAGAGTAATACTTAGGTTTAAATTCATTAAGCAGTAATCTTCTACTGCTTTAACTTGAATGCCTAATAAGTAGTAAAGCAAACTCAATATCTACTGAAGAGTTTGGATGATGGTTATTATGGTTATGAAATTAAGCTTGATGATTACAATCAGCGAGAAATTCATATTTTTTTTAAATCTTAATGGGGCAGAGATATTTGCCAGTTATTTAGGATATGAATAGCAGAGAGGGGAATGCTTTTGATACCTGGGGGTGTAGATTCAATTGGACACTTGCTATTTCTCAGAGCATGAAGCAATAGCAGAAAATTTCCTCAGTCATACGTTTACAACTTCTAGATAACGAAATAGAGGCCTCACACACCTTACCAGGGCCTGGATATTTGGTTGGACGAGGGCAACTGACAGGCTCCACTCCCTCCCTCCAAAAGACAAAATATAATTGAAGATTGGAAATTCAAAAATTGAATAAAGTCGCTCTATTAACAAAACTCCTTTTTATTATAAAAAACTGAGAATAGATATAGCCTTGTAGTGCCAAAGGATGATATTGTCCCATGATGACATACATACGTCTAAAGTGATAAGAAGCATATCCATCCATCAAGCCACGAGGATCCAAGAACAGTCATAAATAAGGTTCAAGGTTCAAACAAGAACAAACAAGGAAGGTTCAAACCTGCACTCAACGCCACAACTATCCGATTTGTCAAACAAACCGCCATGGAAACAAATATGCGAGTAAATATGAAACGAATATTGAATGCTGGTTTGCATGCACCTACAAAGCATTTCTGACAAGTCAAAATCATTTCTTATTTACAGAAACAACAACAATGTGAAATAGAAATCACCGTGGATGGGGACCGAATCTACTCCGCCAAAATTAGTTACAATAGTCTCTACATAACCCAAAAAAACAACCTCCCAATTAAATAGGTCTAAACCCCCCCTCAAAAACTGTCCCCCTTCTATCCCAACAAAAATGCTGGCTGCTTTTTCTAACTCTCTGAAACAGCCTAAAAAACAGATTAATCATTTAATGAAAAGAACATTTGAGAATCACCATAATTGCATTTACATTCAATTTCCCTCTATCAAGCTCTTCAATCTATTTCGGGCCTCTTCAGACAGACTGCAAGCTTTGAATCTTCGTCTTTGTGGCGGACATGATTCAACGATGCTTTCAACCGAGGACAGGCAAATAACAACCACGGTGAGATTATCTGATGTATTTAGGCGCAATGCTTCCTTGACCAGTTCTCTGGCACATTGCTGTGGGTCATCATGCCTTCTTAATCCACGGCGAACAAGACTAACTGCAACTTGGCTAGACATTACATCCCAAATCCCATCACACCCTATGATCAAGAACTCGTCATCCTCAGTTAATGTAACCAGTTGAACGTCTGGATCAGCAATAAGAGGGGTTGCAGCACCAAGTGGAAATTTCAAGTCCCAATCCCCAAGTGCACGAGTTACTGAAAGATAACCATTGAGATATCCATCATCGATAAAGCCACCTAACTCCTCAACTCTCCTCCGTTCTGGTAAATAACTCGGCCTATGATCTTGAGACATCTCAACAGCTGCACCTCTCCTGCAAAGAACTGCTCGACAGTCACCAGCATTAGCAACCAGCAAATGCCTTCCAAGTACAAGGGCAGTCAATGCTGTAGTCCCACATGAACTACTAATACTTTGTTCATCAGCCAAGGCAAGGTCTGCCCGTAAAAAAGCTCTGCGATGAGAATCCTCCAACTTTTTCAGAAAAAATGCATCAGTATCATATGTTTGCAGCATATTAGCATCTTCAAAAAACAATTTCATAGCATTCCTCTTAACAAAAGCAGCTGCATCAGGCCCTCCATGCCCATCAAAAACTGCATAAAACGCACTTGGTATTGGGAACTTGAACACAAATCCAAGGTGGGCAGCTAGATCATCGATCCGAATGTGTTCATCTTCCATAGATACCCTTGGTCCAATTTCAGCATAGCTACCAGAACGCACATTTGGGATAAACTTGGTTGCAGGAATCTCCAAAACAGAATCTTTAATGATCTCAGAGCAAGTCATGGCCTAACATACCCCGGTCAGCACATAAACACAATAGCAATCCACTAGATGAAAAAATTTAAAAAGACAAAGACTAGTTCCAAAAACAAATTACCCCTTCCTCTTTATAGTATACAGTATGAACTCTGGTCTAAAGGCAATAAATAAATTAAAAAAAATATCCAAATTCTAGTTCCAAAATTCAGGTTCAGCAGTCCCAGCAAACACTATAGAGTACCATTAGATCTTCCACACAATTATCAATCAATAAAAGAAAAACATCAAATTTAATACTTGATTCAGATTCGAAAATTAACTTAACAAAATTCACAGCTAAACCTGGACTGATTGATACAAAAGAATCACCCAAAAATAATATCCACCGATTCAACCCCCAAAAGATAACCTAAAAGGATAAAGGAAACCCCAATTCTTTAACCAAATCAAACTGTACATACCGTAAGAATCCCAATTGAAATACAAACCAAAAAGCAAAAAGAAAAAGAAAGAAAAGAAAAGAAAATAAACATACCGAATCAAAGCAAGAAGTTTCAGCAGAAATGGATTCAGCGGAAACCCGAACTTGGCTAAAGACTGGGACAGAAGGGGAGGTGGTGGGTGAAACCTCAACCTTGACGTTGTGTTCTTGCGCCACACAAAGGTGATACTTTACGTCTAACATGGGAATGCTCTGCTGACAGATGATTTCCGCTTCCGTTACCATCTTCTGGTTCGCGATTATCTTCTAACTCCGTTTTCCGATCTCTTTCTTTCTCAAGCAACAATTAGGGTTTCAAATTCCGGAATTGAATTTTCAAGTGTTCCAATTTGGGGCTGATTTGGGATTTCTTTGAAGAACAAAAAATATGAGCAGTAACGAAATTAGGGTTTCTTTCTCTCTCTGCACTACAGGTGGAAGAAGTACTTAAAGAGGAGAAGTTATTATTTCATAACAATGCGGGAGCAAAGAACACACGCCGTTAAATACGACAATAAAATATTATTAAAATTATCAAAGAAAGCGTAACTTGGACGCGCTTGTAAGCAAGTCAGAGCGTGTGACGTACAAACCCGATATTACCCTTGGAGTCTCGTTCGAGACACTTCGAGCGAAAGGCTAAAATTGTGAAACGCGGACAAGAACGTGGAATCGCCACGCCTCTTCTCGTGGGCCAGGTAGATTCCCATCGCTTCACGGATCTTTGGAAAATGACAAAAATATCCCGGACTATGCTTCTGATCTGATTAACGTTAATTTAATTATTAATTAATTGATGCAATGCAATTTATTATAACTTTGCGGCTAAGCTCGTGAGTCGTGGCACTGCGTGTCCTGGTGGATTTGTTGATGTTGCGTGTAAGTAATTATTGTGTGCATGAATTATACACCCTTCCTTCCTATTACCGACGGGTTAATATTTTAATCCTTTCATTTTACTTTTAATCCTTTCATTTTACTTTTTCAATTTGAAATATTATATTATCTCAAATTATTTATTTTTAAAAAAAATCAAAATATATTAATTACTTTTTTTAAAAAATATTTTTTGTATCTCAACCAATTTATATTAATGAGTTTTTTTATTAAGGAGTGTAATGATTGATAAGTAATTATAACTATCCAACTGTATAATTTAAATAAGAATATTTTAATCAAAAAAAATATCATTTTATTATAAAAATTAATAAATTTAATTATTTTTTAAAAGATGTATATAATCAAATGAGATAAATAAAATGAGATTATCAAGATAAGAAACATCCACCTCAAAAGAATCAACCAAATTGTGGCTATGGATGAATATAAAATGAAATATTCGAATGATTGGCCATCCTAAAGAATAATGCTTCTACTGTTAAAAAAATTTGATTTAAATTTTATGTATTATCAGAATAATTTTTTCTTACATTTTTATTTAATTATGTATTGCTATATCATTGACAAATATTTAATTTTCATAATAAGTAATTTAAAAGTCATATATGTAATTATATATATATATATATATATATATATATATATATATATAATTGATAAATAAAAATATTATAATAATAGTGTATTAAAATGAAACAAAAAATTTATTGTTCCCTTTTTCTGTGCTTATTATCACTCAAGTGCATTATTTGTAGGTGTTTTAAGAGATTTATAACTGATTTATGGGACAAATTGATTTAGTGTTTTAGGTGATTTATAATAATATGAGACAAATTGATTTAGAGTTTTAGGTGGTTTATAATAGATTTATGTTGTAGGCGTTTTAGGATTTAAATTTTTAAAATTTTTTTTTTTTAGTGTAACCTTGGTTTAATTTAAATGATAGTTATTTTTTGCCATATTTTAATAAATGAGGGATTAAATAAATAAAAACCTATTATGACACATAAGACGAAGACTGGAATAATATATGTATATTTGTCGCGTTTGATATCTACATAAGAGTGACACCAATATCTTTCAACCTTTACGGACATCGGAGAATCCACCTTAAAAAGAGTTTTACTAAAATTTGATTATTTAAAATTATTTGTAAGATAATGGACGAAGTAACAAAAATAAAAGATGAGTGATGAAATTAAAAAATATATAAACAAGTGATCAAAATACATATTTTATCTACCATTAAAAAAAGAATCACACTCAAGTTCAAATTTCGGTTAAGACAACTGTTAAAATGATGTTTTAATCGCTATAATACTCAAGAAGTTGTTATCACTGAAATGCCAATGGAAATGCCCTAATCATAGACCAATTTTTTTTTTTTTTTTTTGAAACAAGACCAAAGTTAAAAAACTTGCATGGATTTTACATCTTAGAATGAAAATGTAAATTACCTAGAAGTTTATGAGCGAAGTTATCATTAAACATTAGTGTTGGAATTTCACCGTATCCAAATGTTTGATACCATAATATTCATTTACTTAAGGTTAGAGAAATGTATAAATGATAATGGGTGATTTACATGGATGCATTCCAAAGAAAAAGGGTTGAGAGAACCGAGCTTATTTTTTAATATTTCTTCATTAATGTTTGGAGTTAAAGACACTAATTTTATTTTTAAAATACTAAAGGGACCAATCAATGATCAATTAACAGGAGAACGCAAATTCGAATCCTGGTGATAGACATTCTAATTGGGAAGTTGAGAAAGCCAAATGTTAATTCTCTGTTCTAAACAGTTGATCGAAGATTAATTTCATAGCCAATCTAAAAGGTCAAAGTTTGTGGGATATCCCGAAATGTCACGCCAAAGATCCTAATTACGGTTATTTATAAAAAAAAATATTAAAGGGGTTAACAGTTTCTATGTATAGATTTATTAAATAAAACTTGCATCTTATGCTTGGGTTAGATCCGTCTTTAACTAATTCGGTCATATTTCCTACCTAAATGGGAATTTTGTATACGATCCTTAACAATGTAGTTTGTAGTTTAATTTATTTGTCCCGATCAATGCAATGAAATGCCCATCACCTAAACAATAACAAGAAAAGATTAAAAAAAAAAAAAAAAGTACTATAATATACATTGAGTTGCGGGATCTTGACAGACTTTCAAATTTTTCAATAGTAAATACAATTTTATATTTATCTCATTTATAAATGTAACGGCATCCCTAATTGAGTATTCCCCAAAATGGAAAACCAAAAAAACAAAAAAGACAAATATGTTAGGACTTATGTTAATGTTTTTTCCACATGGATGTGAAATAAGCTATATCGGGTTGGGTACTCAGCGAAGACAAACAGAAGAATTAATTGCTCCCCATTTTTCCCACACGATTTCAGTAGAAAATAATGTTGCTTACGTCTATTAATAACCTTACATTTATAATCAAATTATTTTATATTTTTATAACTTTTGTCTTTTGTTACATCTAAATTTATCTGATTTTATCTGTATATATATATATATTAATTCTAGATTAATCTAAGATTTTGATCGTTATACGTGATGTTGATTTTGACTTTAGTCCCTGTACATAAAGAATTTGGAAATGGATCCTTACATGTATAAATGTTAACAATTTCGTCATTGTCGTCAGCAAATTAGTCCTTATACATGATATAAATTTTTTATCTACCCTTTTGATATAATTTAATACTTTCTAATCGAGTATTGATTTTTTTTGTTAGAACTTCTTTCATTACCTTCAATTCTGAAAATAAATTAAGACAATTAATATTAGAATACTCACTAACACTTTACAATTCATTCTCGTCTAAAGTTTAAATTTTTGGAATTCAAATAAAAAATAAAAAATGATTTTATATTCTAAAAGTTATTCAAGTCGACTCTCAATAAAAAAATAGATTGACATAATATATAGAAAATAATCTATACAAAAAGAATCTTTAATGGAGTCCGAACTCCTTAATAGATGACAGAGACAAAATTATTATCGATTGCAAATATAGAGACCGATTTTTTTTCAGGTTTAGGGACCAAATAAAAAATTTGTGTCACGTGTAAGGACTAAATTCCTGAAAGCAGGGACAAATTTGCTAACGTTTAGATATGTAGAGACTCATTTGCAAAAATTTTATATATAAAGACTAAAATTAAAATCAGCATCACGTATATGTACCAAAACCTTAATCTAACCTTAATTCTATTATGTAAATAGATGGTAGAGACATATCGAACATTTTCCCCTCAAATTCAACGCATTCTCTCTCAGAAAGTCATCGTTTTACTTTTCCCGGTGAAAAAGAAGCAATTTGTTGCACCAATTTAGAACATGTTCGATTTATTGTTACAAACATATGTTTGGATCGAAAAATATGTTTGCCTCAAAGAAATTTTATAAATATTTTATCTCAAATATACGTTTGGAATTTCTCAACGAAAAATTAAATATGCACCTAATCTAATATACTTTCCATTTAAATCATATCCTAATTTTATATCGTTCATAAAGCACCTTTCCGTTAGTGGTACGCTAAGTCATAATCTGGTTGCGTAGGAGGCGTTATTAGACATTTCAAGTTTGATACCGACTCTGGCCACTAATTATCAACTACCATAATAAACTGATCACAGTCCCCTCTTTCCATTCAATTGGTTAAAGCTAAAACCAATGACAGAAGCTTGTCCCTCAAGTTTTCTTTTCGTTCAGTCACCGATATGTTCTTGAAAAAATGGTAGACGTGAAAAGCCAACTAGTTGTTTTGTACTTCTGTTTTGTCCCACCGGATAACCATAAACAGTGGGTATGCGTCTCCGAGGCCACAAGATTTGGCCTAGATGTCACGTTATATAAATATGGATTTAATTGTTATATATTATTAATATAATATAATTTTTTTTTATTGATAACTAATCTAAAATTATCACATAAATGAAAATGTTTGAACTTTATTCTAACTACCTTAAAATTCACCTATATCATGATTTATGATTGATTGATAATATAAAAACTTTACACTAACTGGACATAACAATTAAACTCTATAAATATTTGGTGAAATGATAAGGAAATGATTACTTGTCAATAGGGATGACAAAATGGGTCAACCTGTCATGTCCCGCCATTAACACACCTAAAATGGGATCGGACGGACCAACTCGTTTTAGTCGTATTGGTTGAATCCACTAATCCACCCCGCCTAATGGTGGGTTGGCAGGTTTGACAGACCTGTCAAACACATAAAAACGTAAATTGGATTGGCGGGTTGGCCCGTTATAAAATAAAAAAATAATCATATAACATTTTTTTTTGGCAATCTTGATAGCCTTTCTTAAATAATTATTAAAAAATTAGAAATACAATTTGTGTTACAAAAGTAAAGACACTATTTTTTTAGTATGAAATAATTCAAAGTAACAATTAAATTTAATTAAATAATGATAAATAATTAATAAATTAATAATATATTTTTTTTCTTTTTTAATTTGGCGGGTTCCCGTCACCAACTCGTTATTAACCAATTTTCAAATAGATTAAATGAGACGGATTAAAATAGATTGAAGACCTCAACCCACCCGATAAATTTTGGTGGGTTGGGGTTGACTCACGGTCAGAACATACTTTCCCACCCCTACTTGTCAACGTAAAGCCCCAATTGAATTGAGTAAACATTTACTTACGACTTACAAATACTTCACTAATAGAAAATTTCTTAATTGAGTTAATTCAAACTGAAGTCACATTTTGTCGTGGGTCTTGGGCAGCCGAACGAGCCTTTTAAATGGATATTTTTTTCCGATTGCCCGAGGCTTTTACTCGAACTGTTCACATTAGTTAAACACCGGCCCTTCCAAAATTATGGGTTTCGTATCTATTCCCTCCCATCCTATTTATAAGAAATAAAATAAGTTATTTTCTTTGATTCAAAATATAAAAAATAAAGTTTTATTTTCAATCATATTAATTGCTCATTTTCATATTTACCCTTATTTATTATGAAGTGTTTTATTAAGTCACTCAATACAATGAGTTGTAATTAATGATTTCTTATTCTTTGAGCCAATTAATACAAATGATATTTGTGGAAAACAAATTAAAATTATAACATCATTAATTGAAATTAACACATTTCAATACATATATTGGTCTTGATGATTTTGTCAAATGTTTCTTATATATAGGATCAGATGGAGATTTACATGACTATGGTCCATATGGGACATTTGAAATGGATAGAATATATAGCCCTATATAATGATTTTTTCATATATGATTTTCATTGTAATTATGTTTGGATATATTATGATTTTGAATAATCCATTCCATTTAAATTGTATAAAAGCATTTTTTTTATGTGTTAAATTACTAAAAGAGATATGAAATAATTGAAAAAGGGAGCGGCCCAATGCACAACTCTCACCTAATGAGGTCCGGAATGTGTAGATATACATAATCTTATCCAGCAGGCGGACAATAATATTTGTCTCTTATAATTTCAAAATTATCAAAAAAATATATATTATATAATGCTCAATTTCATATTATAATTTTCCCCCAAAAAAGCTATTTTATACTTTAATCAGATTTCTCTGATACTTTAGATTAAACACAAGCAAACTTTTATATCTAAAAAAGTGATTATTTCCTAAAAAAAAGGTTACCAAACACCTCTTAGATGACCTTTACAATAAAAAAATGTCATCTGACCACGAGACCAACCTTAATGTTATTACTTTTTTTTTTTTAACAATAATGTTACTACTTTTTAAATTTAGGTTATTGTCAAACTAATAGACTATTATCTTACATCATACAATGCGTTTCTTCATAAGAAGGAATATTTTTTTTCTTTTTTTGGCTCGGAACCCACCGTAATTAGGATCTTTGGCTCTCTAGTGGGTCCACCGAGGTGTTCTCACAGCTTCAACCATTTGGATCGACTATGAGACTAATCTCTAGTTCGACAGCGACGAACGTCCTTTTTCACACACAAGGTTAGGCTGCCTCCCAACTGGACGACTCCAGGAATCGAACTTGAGTCATTTTCCTTAGGGTAGAGTTACATTACCAACTCTCCCAACACCACGTTGATAGATTTTTCTTTATATTTTTTTATTTAGTATATTTTTTTATGTCAAGTGCATTTTCATATAATTTTTTTAAAATATTTTATTTACATGGATCTTCCTATTCAATTGCTTGATCGCTGCTGACCTGGTAACCCAAACTTCTGCCTTGGTCGACCTCCAATCCAAATGACAAGGCATGTGTTTGGTAGGACAGTAAAGAATCATGATTGGAACTAAAATCACGTTCAAAATGACAGATTTGCAATTTTTTTACCATCAATCGTGAAAGCTAAAGGTAGTAGCTTCCGCATCACGTCGAGCTTTAACATGGTTCCAAACACAGTAACAATTATGTTACAAACTAAACCCCAGCACCTGATTTGTAAAGCTTGGCTGATGCCCAAGGACGGATCCAGAAAATATTAGAGGGAGAGGTCAAATATATATTAATATATATAAAACTAATTTTACAAAATATATGCTAGAGAGAGGGGCGAACACCCTCTCTAGATCCGTCCCTGCTGATGCCATGTAAAAGGGCAGATGATATTTAGAGAGAGAACCCTTATTTTGGTAATATCTAAGTGCTGGGGCAGATCTGTATGTATTTCTGGGGGTTCACTTGAACCCCCTGAATTTTTAAAACCATCAACTAATACCCTAGGTAAAAAAAAAAATTGCACCCATAGTTATCAAAAATTACACTCATGTCATTGGACTTTTTGATCATTTGACCCTCTCTCACACACATTCTACCTTTTGACCCTCTCTCTCACACACTCTGAAATTGGGGTTTTGAATCAAATTATTTACTCTATTATTATATGATTGTGTTTACTATATTATTCATTTGCATATTTACAAAGAGATAAGATAGGAAGAGCATATTTACAAAGTGTACCGTGTCAACCTACTCAATATAATTTTTCCCAAAGAAAAATTGTGAAAAATAGGTTGCGTAATCGAAAGGGAAATGCATGGATGAATGATTATTCCATAAGGATTCCTTAAGAATAAAATATTATTATAATATGTCACATATGATTTTGGGTTCCTTAAATTTAAAATGAGTTCCTTATCTACGGAACCTAAAAAAAGAATTCCATAACATTTAAATTTTTTATTTTTTTTTGCATTTGATAGTGTAAAGGTGAGAAAAAGAATATGGGATGTTGAAGGAAGAGAGAAGTTAAAGAACTTGACAATAGAAACCCCCATTGGAGTGAAAATTGAGTGGGTGTCATAAATTTGAGTTGGCCTACATGGACCCACCTAAAAACTTAAAATGGGTTCTTTAAAATTTTACCATTAGAGATGCTCTTGGCGATGAGATGATTATTCAATGATTTCAAAACATGAAATCACGTAGAGAACAATTATGAGATACGCAATTTATATGACTACATATATTAAAATTTTATGTCTTTATCTTCATATGTTTGATAGTATTTTTTATTGATTTTTTTGGAAATAGATTGTCCTTTTTGGAAATAAATTGACCCTCCTGACTCCGGGTCCTAGATCCGCCACTGCCTAAGTGTAATGTCCCTGATGTTTCTGTTATTATTTATACTATAACAACGGTCTGTGTTAAGCTAGTTAACACAGTATGTAGTGGTATTACAACTGACAAGCAAGTACAATTATGTATACCTACCGGAAGAGGATCTAAAAGAACTGCAGATATATCAAAAACCTTAACATATTATTATATGAGTAATTTTTTTTAATAATAAACAGATTTTCATAAAACTGAACCATCAAATGAGGAACTGCACTATCTGCAGAGAGGATCCTATCCATATCTAACATATTCACTCAACGAAACCTCATCAATGGTAGAGGCATAAATGTGTATGAACAGCTGGGGTGAAACATCAAATATACTGCCTCATGGGAATTCAACTTCACTACAGCATTGGCTATTGTTTGAGTTTACATTTAAACTTGTTCATGCTGCGTGCTGACTAGGAAACAGGAGTGTTTAGGGCTGTGAAAGTTTTTGATAAGCTTGGGCTATGAGAGTTAGTATAACATAATGCTTTCATTTTAGTTTTCAATATATTTATCTGAATACATTATCAAGAATTTGAATGTTTACTATCAGAATGCCACAACAAATTAACAGAAAATATATCAACAGTATTTTCATGCAAAACAATTTTAAAGGGGTAAACTAATTCTTTCTACCGAAATGATTATAATAAATGAGTAAACTCAATGAACAATAATATACAAAATATGTGCTAGATGATTAGTGATAATAAACATATAACCTAAACATTTAAATATGCTTAAACCTAAGAATCAAGGAGTCACAACTCAAAAAATATCTACTCACAGCATACTGGCTGATGTTCTTTCTGCAGTTTCTCCCAAAGGCATAGCACCATTCTTGGACTTTGATAATGGGCAAGTACATAATTTGATTCACATCCGGCATTGTAAAACTTCTCATCATTTACATAATGCACTTGTTTACCACCATTCTTGAACTGTTCAATCCATATGCCCACAGCAACATCTTCCAATTTAAAGAGCTACAAATAAAAAATTTAGGCTGTTAAATAAAGGCGATCTAATATTAAATGAGAATAAATAATACAGGTTTATTTGTACATAAATAATACAGCTTTATTTGTACTCGGTAGAGTTAAAGAAATATATAGCGGCTAGAATGGATGAACCTCTTGAACAGAACCCAAAATAATGCAATGATGGCAATTAAAGTTCCATTTGATTTTACAGAAGTGAAATTGTTGATACATAGGTGAGATTTTATTCCTTAAACCCATAATCAAGTAGAGGACGTGGCAACTGTTCAACACTTCAAACACAAAAAAAATAACTAGAGAAACTTAGCCTTGAACAATTCAACATGATTCCACAATAAGCATATGTCTATTATTTCCCAACCCATAAAGGGCAAGAAGAGATTTTTACCTTGAGTTTTCTTTCCTGGTGGCCATGGACAATGAATTTTGCTATGTCGCGAGAGATGACATAGCCAGGACCATGTGCCCATGGTGGGTATGTAGCATGTGGCCATTCCTAAAATAATAGTAATAATAAATAAAAATTGAGGGAGGGATGGCAATGTAATTTTTTAGTAGCATTATACAGAGATCAATACCTTCTCACTGATGTACCATTTGCTGTCTTTATCCCTCTGAGGTGATGATTTAGAAGATATGAGACCGTACAAGAGGCCGTCTGATGGCTTTCCTTTGAGGCTGGAAAGCACTTCATCAATCCTAACAAAAGCATCATCATCTGTTTTCATGATGTATTTTGAAGGGATGATTTTTGTCTGCAAGTTTAATACAAAAAACTTACTAATAGTTCATAGCAAGTAAAGGCCAAAAGAAGAGAGAGAGAGAGAACCCAGCACTACCACAATATTTCAACGCATATATTGGGGGGAAAACCCAACAGAATTTGTACCATTATGGTCTTAAAAATATATTATCTAAAAAAAATTATGGTCTTAAAAATAGTTACAACGAACTTAGTGATATGACCAAGAGATAAACAGCATTGCTTAGATAAAAAATAACATGACACCATCAAATAGTTGCAGAAACATAATATTTTGAAGCCAAATCAGTGTCCAGACAGTTCTATATACATTAAGTTAGGTCCATGAGTACATTTCTCCAAAAGCACATCTATAAGGCACAGATGTGAAATCCATGCAAAAAGATGGATATATCCTGGCATTACATGGGATGAAACTGCTACGACATGTCAGAACTGGGAATATGATATTGGGTCCAACTACTGCATCACTTTAAAGGAGAGAGTATTGCTGAAATTGTGTGTCTAATCAGACTACACAAGGATTTATTTATACTAGTACAGTATTAATTACTGTTGAAATAGAGAAAATAGAGGCATATGATGTTGAAACCGTGTGTCTAAACTACACAACGGAGTCTCTTTTATATAGACTTAATGAAATAATTACAAAATAAATATAGGAGATTCTATTCCTATTTACATGATATTATATGTCTATACAATACATACAAAGATACTAAACATATTTTCAACACTCCCCCTCAAGCTGGAGCATATAAATCATATGCACCAAGCTTGTTACATAAATAACTAATCCGAGGACCTCTTAGGGATTTGGTGAAAGCATCTGCCAATTGGTCACCGGAGTTGACGAAGCTAGTGGTGATGTCCCCTGATTGGATCTTCTCCCTGATAAAATGACAATCTACCCCAATATGTTTGGTCCTCTCATGGAAAACTGGATTAGAGGTAATATGCAATGCAGCTTCATTATCACAGATTAACGTCATTTGCATAGTCTCTTCAAACTGAAATTCTTTGATTAATTGTTTCAACCAAATGAGTTCGCAAGTCGTTAATGCCATGGTCCTGTATTCTGCTTCTGCACTGGATCTTGCAACTACATTTTGTTTCTTACTCTTCCAGGATATCAGGTTTCCTCCAATGAGTACACAATACCCAGAAGTGGATCGCCTGTCAATGGGTGAACCTGCCCAATCGGCATCTGAGTAACCAACTATCTGAGTATGCCCTCTATCTTCATAAATGAGACCTTTTCCTGGAGCACCTTTAATGTATTTCAGGATCTTTATCACAGCATCCGAATGGTCCTGACAAGGAGAATTTAAGAATTGGCTTACCACACTGATCGCAAAAGAAATGTCCGGATGAGTGACAGTAAGGTAGTTCAATTTTCCAACCAATCTGCTGTATCTCCATGGATCAGAAAGTGGCCCCCCTGATCGGGTAGAAGTTTGACATTTGGATCCATAGGAGTGTCAATTGGTTTGGCATTCAATAATCTTGTCTCTTCAAGAATGTCTGCAACATATTTCCTTTGTGAGATCACTAGACCATCCTTAGATTGAGCTACCTCGATACCCAAGAAATATCGGAGTTTACCAAGGTCTTTGGTCTGAAACTGATGAGAGAGATGTTGTTTCACCTGTAGTATGCCCTGCTGATCACCACCCGTTATAACAATATCGTCCACATAAATAATCATATAAATGCTTCCTTGGGCCGAATGACGAAAGAACACAAAGTGGTCGGCTTCGCTTCGAATCATACCAATTGTTGCACTACAGTGCTGAATCTGCTGAACCAAGCCCGAGGAGACTATTTGAGACCATAAAGAGACCTGTGAAGGCGACAAACCATGGTAGAGGACTCCCCCTGAGCAACAAACCCAGGTGGTTGCTCCATATACACTTCCTCTTCAAGATCACCATGCAGGAATGCATTCTTAATGTCAAGTTGATGAAGAGGCCAGTGTCAGATTGCAGCAATGGAGAGGAGGAGCCTAAGTGCCTAACAGAGGCCATTTTGGCCACAGGAGAGAAAGTATCACCATAGTCAAGCCCAAATTTCTGTGTGTAGTCTTTAGCTACCAAACGAGCCTTAAGCCGATCAATTTTACCATTAGGACCAACTGTGACCGTATAAAGCCATCGACAACCAACCAAAGACTTCCCAGAAGGAAGAGGGACCAGTTCCCAGGCACCACTGCTTTGAAGAGCACACATCTCATCAATCATTGCTTGCCTCCACCCAGGATGGGATAAAGCGTCACCTAGAGATTTAGGAATAAAGACAGACGACAAAGAAGAAAGGCAAGCATAATGCAAAGGAGAAAGACGATGATAACTCAAAGCAATATAATGAGGAGACGGGTTACGAGTAGAACGTATACCTTTGCGGAGAGCAATGGGAAGGTCAGTATCAGGTGGCAGGGCCAGATCCATTAAACGGAAGTGGTGCCGGGGAAGAGTCCATGGCCTCAGCAGAAGGAGTAGCGCCAGGGATGTTCACCAAGGAGGGTGGTGGGCGGCGGTGGTATGTCTGGAATGGCCGAGCAGGTGGGGGATCCACAGGCGGAGTCTCTGGTAGGACATTCTCGAGAGGGACATTAGCAGACTCGAGAGGGACAATAGCAGAAGGGACATGGATGACTATAGAAAGCGGCTCAGGAGGCAAGGGGCTCGACTCAAAGTAGGGTACAGACTCGAAGAAGGTAACATTGGCCGTGATAAGGTAGCGTTGAAGTGTAGGAGAATAACAACGATAACCTTTTTGGGACTTACGATAGCCAAGGAAGACGCACTTAAGAGACCGAGCCGAGAGTTTGTCAAGACCAGGAGAGAGATTGTGGACAAAACAAGTGGACTCAAAGACATGAAGCGGAAGGGAATGAAGAGGTAGATGTGGGAAAAGGAGAGAGTGAGGGACTTTATTATCCAAGACGGATGAGGGCATGCGATTTATAAGATAACAAGCCGACAGGACCGCATCCCCCAAAAAGCGAAGAGGAACATGACCATGAATGAGAAGGGTCCGAGTGGTTTCAATGAGGTGTCGATTTTTGCGTTCAGCAGCCCCATTTTGTTGAGGGGTATGAGCACAAGACGTTTAACGAAGAATGCCATTAGAAGCCATAAAGGTTTGAAATTGTTGGGACAAGTATTCACGAGCATTATCACTACGTATGGTGCTAATTGAAATACCAAACTGGGTTTTAATTTCCTGATAAAAATTCTGAAAAATGGAAAATAATTCCGACCTGTTTTTCATTAAGAATAACCACGTACAGCGGGAAAAATCATCAATAAAACTCACAAAGTATTTGAACCCAAGAGTAGAGACAGTACGACAAGGACCCCAAACATCAAAGTGAACTAAAGCAAAAAAGGATGAAGCCTGTTTATTGACTCGATCAGGAAATGAACTACGGGTGTGTTTTCCTAATTGACATGACCCACAAGGTAGACTAAAGAGCTTGGAGAGGCTCGGCACCAACCTTTGGAGTTTGGGAAGACCAGGATGACCCAACTGAGCATGAATGGTGAGAGGGGAATCCGTGGCTGAACAAACTCGAGAGAGGGTGGAGAGCTGGTAAAGGCCATGAGACTCACATCCGATGCCAATCGTCTGTCCCGTACTCCGGTCCTGCAGAATAACAGTGTCTTTAGTAAAGGTAATCAAACAATCATGAGAATGAGTTAAACGACTAATAGAGAGTAAATTAAAGGGACAACCAGGGACATAAAGGATAGAATCAACTGACAAGGAAGGGAATGGATGGGCAGTTCCGATTCCTTGGGATTGAGTTTGGGAACCATTAGCCAAAGTGACAATAGGTAAATAACCGGATGTAGAAAGAGAGGAGAAAAGAGCCTTATTACTAGAGATATGGTTAGACGCACCAGAATCAAGAACCCAAGGACAAAGTGAGGGTGACTGAGATATGCAAGCAGAAGAATTATCAGTGTGTGCGACCAAAGCAGTAGATCCGGAGGTCTAGCGATACTCAAACCACTGGAGAAAATCTTCATAAGTAGTCGGAGAGGCTTGAGGAGGATCCATGGTCTTAGGAGGACCTGTGGGACTAGAGGAAGCCATAGATCAGTAACAATAGGTCCAAAAAACGACGACCACACGATACCTTAAATCTCGAAACGGCTCGCATACAGTACGTCAGTAACAAAAGTGCTTGGATTTGCCTGGGAGTGGTGGCGTTGGAACCGTCGGAGAGAGGCAACTACCACGACAGGAGCAGCGGCCGGAACTGAGCTTCCACGCTCCGCCACACGCTGGTGGTCGGAACTGCGCACTGAAGCTTCTGAAACGCGCATACGGGCGCGTGACAAGGCGGCTGCCGGTGGGTCTCGGGGGTTGGGCCGCGCAAGACGGTGCGCTTTTGATAGTGGGGTGGTCGGCCGGAAAGGTCGACGGAAAAGGTGGCGGCGTTAGAGGACAAAAACGACCAGAAAGGTGCCGGAAAGAGGTCACGGCAGTGGATAAGGGGCAAACTGGAGGAGGAACACGGTTTGCCAAGAAAAATCTCTCACCGGAGGACAGTGGGTCCACCGGGTATGCACGGTTTTAGGGTTATCTCTATCTGGCTTTAGATACCATGTTGAAATAAAGAAAACAGAGGCATATGATGCTGAATCGGTGTGTCTAAACTACACAACGGAGTCTCTTTTATATAGACTTAATGAAATAATTACAAAATAAATATAGGAGATTCTATTCCTATTTACATGATATGATATGCCTATACAATAAATACAAAGACACTAAACATATTTTCAACAATTACAATCACAATTACAGGAATAATTAACTCTAGAATAGCTCCCTAATTGGATTGGAGCATTAATTGACAGTACACACATACACATGTATTTTCTAACAGCAACCACAAAAAAGTATTAGCAAATTCTCTTTCTCCTATATCAACTAATATTATCTGGAACTACAAGTGAAACAGGATTTTACAAGAAACAAGTCACAATACAACCAATAAAGAACCAATTCAAGCAGATCAATTATGGATTATTGTAAAAGACAAATAGAACATTTTACCATTCTTTCTTAGGCTGTTAGCAGCTGGATTCGGAATGATTTGATTAGCAAATAAACATCAATCTCAATATCTTCCTTGCATAATATCTTAATCAACTTACCCCCATAATGCAAATTGCAATTGTCTTCAAAGTGATCAAACTATAATAATCAACAGAAGGCATTAACTGAATATCTCCATATGCTTGAGCTTCATTCCATAACTCAAAATTAACTCTATTGTTCTTGTGCTGCAATCAGATAAAATAAAATGTCACACAACAGATTTTTGTCAAGAAAGGAAGAGGAAAATAACACTGCTAGAATGCAGAATGCTCGACTACAGCAAGTGGTGGGGTTAGACCGTTAGAGTATCACAGCTTTGTTTTCGGACTTCACCATTTTCTTGATGAAAAAGTTATACGATCCATTTTAATAATAAATCTGACTTCAGTGTTCAAATGTCGCAGATAACAAATAAAGATCCCAACCACTTCATATACTAATTCCACATAATTCAATTCTTCAGTATATTTCTCAATCAACATGGCACTAGAACTCCTCTCCTACCTAACTACCTTAGAGGGAGAAGAAAAATTGAAGGGAAGATCCTAAATTATATGAAATTACCTTGAAATTTGATATGATAAAACCTATAAAATGATGCCATCAGCTTAGCTGTGAGAACTATTAACAGATTATACATATAACAATGATGGCTGATAGGTTCGGAAGTTAAACTTCACCAATTTCATCTTAATTTCTTTTAACCAAAGAGATGCAAAGATAACTAAGAAAGCAGGATTAGTTCTTTATCAAGATTCTTTATCTTGGAAAATTAGTGCATAAACTAGAACTAGAACTATTCTAATGTATAGATCCACTCTAGCAAGTCTGAAATGCATCACTTACAAGCCCAATGAAAAATCGGACAGCAACTTCTCCAGAACATACAGCTTCATATTGCATCCAAGTCCTCCTCAGGGCCATTCTACGCTCAAAGTTATTTCCAGTAGAGAACACTCCAATAAACAAAACAAGCTTTTTTCTGGAGATAGAAGGAGCCTTCAGTTTCTCAACATCAACAACTATATCATTATCTTCAGCAACAGGTAAACCTTTAGCCAGGACTGATAAGACACTTAAACTGCCTGCTACTTTAATGCTGCTGACTAACCACGGTTCAAGTTTCTGCATGCACAAAAAAATTACAATACAAGGTTGGAGTGACCATCCATCTCTATTGAAAAAATGTTTTTAGCAGTATTTCTGTTCCCATACCTTACCTCCCTATAAGCAAAAGATGTTTCATGCCTTCCATTCACAGTCATATGAAATCCCTCTGAACCAACCCACAATGTGGCGGTGAAAGGATTCTCCTCAGCAAACGGGAAATTAGCAGTTCTGTGTGCACTTTCTGAGGAAATATTAGAAGTTATATGACTAGTAGGCTGACCAATATTTACATTCTCTTCCTTGTTACTTCCAACAACTTGTACATTGCAGAGAACAAGTCCGTCAACTACAACATACAGTAAGGCAATTTAGAATTTACTACAAGCAAGCCTCCCTCTTAAAAACTTGCACTCAAGAATAATAAAGAAGCATAATAACACACTAAATGAAATTCACCTCAGTTCAACAATTAAAGGCGTATACCAGATCATCGCTGTTAACGATGAAAAACTCTTGATTACAAATTAAATGAAAATCTTACTTAATATATACCTTTTTGGATGTTACCAGAACCATGATAAGGACACCTTTCCTCTTTTCCCCACCCAATATCACTAGTCCATGTATTTTGAACTATATAAGGTTCCTCTGTCATGTTTTCTCCAGGAAGACTCACATTGTAGTGTAAGATGACTGGAGGATTTGGCTCCTCTTGTAGCTCTTGTCCAGCAAGGCCAATCTGAAAACTTCTATTTTTGCCACTAGGGATGCCAATCAGTGTAATAGAAGAATCTACAACCAGACCACAAGGGAGCTCAAGAGTTATTCCATTTCCTGCTACTTCCTTACCAAGTGTGGTCACAGAGAATGGGCAGTTTTGATTTTCTGGGCTGTCTATCTTACTAATTCTAGAGGCTTTGTCCTTTCCAACTATGGACAGCAACTCTTTCCATGCTACAGAAGCCTCTTTAACTCCTTGAGCTGTTTCAGGCAAAGCATCTGACCTGGACAGCAAGGAATGCAAGGAATTCCATACAAGCATAGTGTTCATCTCTCCTTTAGATAAAATTTTCATGTCATACAAATCGTCAAGCCATTCAACGTGTACCAAATGTGGCTTTTTTGTTGGTTTTGATACTATTTTTAGTTCAGCTTCAGAAGAATTAACAGTGATAGAATGATTTGGTGAATGGTTATTGAAAAAACTGTATGCTGATTGTTTTGGTGAGTGTTTGTGTGGCTGAATTCCTTTAAGGGTGTAAAGGAGAAGCAACATCATACACAGAGCCATGATGAAGAGGCCTCCATACCACTTTTTCATTTTCAGTAAACCTTGAAGTAAATATAGCCGTTTCTGCAGTGCAGACACAGAAATAGTGTAACTTTCACCACACCACACAATGGGTAAAGAAAGAATGAAAGCGAATTGACACAGAAAAGTTGATGAGATCTAAAAGATGCAGTGCATGGCATGAGCCCTCATTTTGGTAGTGAAAATGGGGGAAGAGGCCATTTTGACACCATAACTAACAAGGCTATTCATATGAGAGTAAACTATTCATTCAAATACTGAAAACAAGATTTGAAGCTAAAACTCACCATTGAAGGCTGCGAAATGGTCCAAAGTTGGAGGCTATCAAATCATGTCATGGTAAGTGTGATACTATCAACCATTCCCAATTTCTAAATCATTTCTTATTATAATAACTTTAGGACAGTGCACCGTTGTTTTAGCGTTTTGTCCATCGTGGGAACCTCGTATTTTATAAGATTACTTAGGCTGTGTTTGGTTTTAGTTGGAAAAGTATTTCTCTCACCGCAACAAAACTTTTCTTTCATGTTTTTTTGAATGATAAAAAATTAATGTTTATACCACTCCAAACCAAACTTACTTTTAGAATTGTAAAAGAAGACAATCAAAACATGCACTTACTCTCCGTATAATAATGTATAATAATGTGGTAATGTGGTTCCTTGTGAGTTTTTAAGTATGACAATTTAATTGATAGTACGGTCTGTTCATTAATTATAAATTATTGTATTATTAAAAATAATTAATTTTATAATAATTATTTTAAAGTTATATATATATATATATATATATATATATATATATATATATATATATGAAATGAGTTGTAATTGGTTATTGATATAAATTTCTTATCAAAATGAAACTCAAATAACAATTATATTATATTATATTATATTATATTCTTTGATACCAAATATTATATTATATATATTGGTTTAATATAAATTTAGAGTTTAGTTTTGATATATAGTTAATTTTTTATACTATCAATTAATCACACATCATCTCATATATGTTTTTTTTATTAAAATCCCATGTATGACTTTTAAAGTAATTATTATAAGAGTCAAATTTTTTTTATGATGTATCAATATATTGATTAATAGAGTAAAAAATATTTACAGTAACAATATATTGCAATTAAATCCATAATTATGCAAATAGTTATATATTATTATATTGTCGAGTGAGAATGGGATAAAGTAACAAAGGTATAATATTCTCCAACTCTTGTTCAGCAAAATCACAGTACCTTCCAGTTCCAGAGCTGGTGAAAGCCGATCCAGGGGGTTTTCAAGTGCAATGTAAACACATCCTTCTTTTGTGACCGAGGTTTAATAGGTATGGGGTGTTGTATGAGAGATGATAGGGGGTGTTTTGTGACTGCTTTAGCAGCATGAACAACTCCTCTCCTCCTTGTTTGTGAAGGTGAAGCTCTTGCTCTTTTGCAGACGCTCCAATGGTTACAACAACTCAATCTTGGTCACGGTTTTGTCGAATGGGATTGCAAGCAGGTAGTGGATAATCTTTATGGCTTGCTGGTAGAATCAAATGAGTATGGAGCCATCTTTTCCAAGTGTAAGGTTTTTTTTTTTTTTTTTGGTTTTTCGATATCTTAGGTACGTAATTACAAGGACTAATCGCATAAAAAACTTGACGATATTTAAGGGTTGATATCTTTCGATCAGATTTTCTCCATATATAAGAGTAAGAGATCAAACCCCTGATCACTTATTTAAGGAGCTCGAACTTGTTATCACTCGGACCAATGACATATGTAAGGATTTGTTATCTTATTCCCCAAACTTTAGAGTTAAGTTTCGTAGGAAACAAATGAATGTGGTTGATGCAGAGTACCTACTTCTTTAGCTAATCCCCATATATAGTTGAATATTTGTATTGCTGATATTGTTGATCTTGAAACAAAGCAAGAAAAAAAAAAACAAACGTATAATATTATTCTCCATTTATTTTATTGTTCTATTGCTCATTTGCCCGATTATCTATAGTCTACATTATCCAATACTTATTTCTTAAATAAATATTTACTTATAAATATTTTATGTAATGTATGGATATTTTTAAATTTATAAAAAATATAAAATAAAATAAAAATATTTTAAAAAATATTTAAATTATAATATATACATGTCAAGTAAAATCTAAAAAGTATAAATTACAAGAAAAAATACTAAAATCTTTTTTAAAAAAATATAAATAATTAATTCTAAATTTTAAATTTAAATACTAAAAAAAGAAAAATTAAGAATGATATATGACATTCTATCAACGAGAATAGCGTAAGAGATTTAGGTTATGTTTGGTTTACTGTTACAAACATACGTTTGGATCCAAATGTACGTTTGTCCCAAAGGAACTCTATAGATACTATGTTCGAAACGTACGTTTGTAATTTTCCAACTGTAAACCAAAGATGCACTTAACCACTCTTAAGAAAGATTATACTCTAATTTAATATAATTTTAATTTTGATACACTGTCATTGTAAAGTTTTTTACACCGTCAATCAATCAGTTACATTTCATCCTATGTATGACTTTTAAGGTAGTTATGATAAGAGTCAAACATTTTTAGTGATATAGCAATTTATGATAAGTTGACAATGTAAAAGATCTTTATACTGACAATATATATCAATTAAATCTGTTTAATATATATGCATGAATATTTTTCATTTAGTGGGAAAAGAATTAAATGGAAATATGTTAATAATCAAGAGAATTGGTAGCAATGATTATGAATTAACAGATTTGAAAATACATCCCAAAATGAAAAAAAATTAAATGATATATAGATTTGGTATTAATAACTAATAATTAGTATATTTGAAAATATATTAAAAAAAATTAAAAAATTTGCTTAATGTAGGTGATGTCATGTCACATGACTCAATGGGAAATAAAGAAGTTAGGAGAATAGTTCACGTTTAAGAATGAGTAATCCAACTTAATATACAAGAGTTGATCAATTATTAAACTATTATGAATTATCAATCTAATAAAGAATTATTGTTTTTTTTTTTGGTAGAAACAAGAAAAGAAACAAAAACTACAGACGAAGCAAAACTAAATTCATAGAATCTGCTAAGAAAGCACACGAAACTCCTGATAGTGCATGCCCGAACAAGGTCCAACTGTCCTAGTATCCTGCCCCTGCTCCAAGCTTAGTCATGAAGTCCGCAACTTGATTAACCTCGCGGAAATGATTAACCTCCACCTGCCAATCTTTTCCTAGCAGAAAGCGAATATCACTAATGACACCTCCATAAGAATGAAGAGATACATCTGAATTCTTGATGAGATTAAAAGTGATTATTTAGAATAAAAGTAGACACTATTCCTAAATGAATTGTACTTACAATGTTCTAAAGTTTCGTCATTTTGAGAAGGACTGTACTCAATAGTCACCCAAGATAGAAATTGCACAAACTATACTATGTATAACTTAGTCCTATGTTATCTTATTTAATTTAAAAGTGTTTTGGCTAAATTATACTTTGATTCCTTATCTTTATTTTAGGTTTCAATTTAGTCCCTCTTTTTTTTGTTCCGAAATGATCCCTTATTTTTATTTTAAATTTCAATGTGATCTTTTCCTTTTAAATTGTGATACGAAGAGGACCAGATTGAAATAACTTTTATAAAATAAGAGATTAGTTTGGAACAAAAATAAAATAAAAAGGGACCATATCATAACAAAAAAGGGAACCACATGTGTAATGTGTTTAACTTTTGCAAAATAAGAAACTATTTCGAAATAAAAAATAAAAAGAGGCACCATATAGATATAATTTTGCAAAATAAGGGACCATTTCAGAACAAAAAATAAAAAAGTGGACAAATTGAAACCTAAAATAAAGATAAGGGACCAAAAATATATTTTAGCTTTGTTTTTTAAGTTGATGAATCAAAGTATCTGCTTTGAACTATCTATAAAAAACACAAAAAAAGTTTTATTTTAATAAATTAGAATTAGAATAAATATAACAGACAAAAAAATAAGAAGGAAGAGAAAAAATTATGCGTTCCTTTATGTTTTGGTTCATATAATTCATATATAATTAAGATTTTTCTTTCTATTAATAAAATAAAAATTATTTAAAAATAATTAAATATTGAAAATTAAAGGTGAGTAGATATTCTTGATTAAAAAAAGGTAAGTAGATATTTAACTATAAGTGATAAAAAAAAAAAAAATTTTAACTTGTCAAAGATATAATTTAATAAAAAATATTTTAGATGATTTAAACTACAAATAATTATAAGGAAATGTGAGTATGCGAAATAAATGCTAATAACCGATGATCGTTTCAATTTATGTTTCATACCCAATTTATTTTGGTATTTGGTAGTCCCTAGGTACATCTAAGATTCATCGCTGATAAATGATAATAAAACAGCAACGAAGTAAAAAGTATATTACTTTTTTTATTTTGCACGTGAGATGATGCGGACGTCACGGTTATGTAAGAAAAAAATGGATTTAAATCCTCTCCCTCTAGTTTTTCCTTTTTTTCTCTTATGTTACGAAAAAAAAAGACACAAAAACAAATTTTAATAAACCCCACATATAAGCAAATTTGTTTTTATGTCTCTCTAAAGAAGAGAATAAAAAGGAATTTGGATTTGACGCAATAAAAAAAACATGCATTTGGTGCATTTAGACAAGTCTTAAGGGTGTTTTGATCTTTAAAATATCCAATAAATCTTGCTTTAAACCATCTCTTTACAAAATTTTGCCCTAAATGCACCAAATGCGTGTTTTTTTTACTGCACCAAATCCAAATCCAATAAAAGGCGAGGATCTAAATCCGCAAAAATTACATCTCCGCCATTATGACATTGGACGCGTGCTACCCAAGGGAAGAGAAGCAAATCCAAACGCAACGTTAATTATTCCAGCAAGAGATTGCATCATATTTCTTTTGGATCTATATATAAACAAAAAAGTACCTAAATTTTTTTGGACTTAAATATAAGCAAAAGTCAACCAAATCAATCCTATTTAATGTCAGTGTTTCAAAAATACTCTTTAGTTAATTATTTTTTTATTTTTTCAAGAACATTATACACTCCAAAGACACAATTTCCAAAAGCATTATACACTCCCAAAAAAGGATAATTTAGTAACTATAACTTATTTTTTACACAAATCAAAACAATTAAACTAATATAACTAACTTTCTTAATACGTATACATTTTATTTTTTTTTGCTTATATATAGGTCCCCATGGAGTATGATTTCTTTTTGATACATTGCATAATGTGATTTAGCAAATCAAAACTCAATCCTAAAATAACCAATATTAAATCAAAATTTCTCAATTAATGTAACTTTATTTTGGGAGATCATGTGACTGATTTTCTACTTGGCTAGCATATTTTTTGTTTTTATTTTTTTTAAAATGCTTAGTGGAAGAAATCCTAAGGGTCCCCCTATTACCATTTTGTGTGTGCATAAACCCTTATTACCTTTATAAATGACGGGGAGTACGCAAATTTTTAAGAATGTTTCCTGAAACGGAGGAAAGCAATTCAGGTCGTATTCCCGTATGCAAAGCAGTACATATTGGCTTTTCTATCTAAAACTATAAATCTTGAAGAAGGCATGAAGGAGGGTCCTATCTGAGCTGTGTGATTCTATATATATATAGCTAAACCATGATTGGAGAGGTACATGGTTCCAGCCATCCCAGCACTGATAAGATGGTGAGAAAAATGCAAAAAATCAAACTGAAGGGTAACTTGGCTCATCTCTGTCTGTACTGATTGAACGGGATGTCAGGCGGAGTGAGAAGGAAGATCGGACCAGATTGATTTGAAGAATTTCAGCTGGACTGTTGTTGATTAAGTTGTTGAATGTGATGAACAATGTACAGTGAAAACTCAGTCATAGTGACCAGTACTGCTTCCAAAAGTTGAAGAGAGGGGAGCTGATCCAGGCATCTGTTGGGGGGACCAGGGGGAAACTCCATCTTTTGGTATTAAATCGACACTAGGTCTAGAGCCATCAACAAGTGGTGAATATGGCTTTCTCACTTTATTTTTCAGCATTCCCTGAAAATCAATGCAAAATAATTTGTCACACAGAACAGAACGGAGTAATATTGTGCAAATGGGAACAACAAATGCATAAGCATGGTTATGCTTATATTGAGAGTCAGATAGTTTTCCAGCATCATTTTAGAGATGGTCAGTTATCAATCAATTGCAGGATACCAACAATAATGGGGAGGGATTACAAAATGAATGTTTAACGAATCACTAGAAGAAAAAGAAGCATACCTTTGATACACCTGGGCCATAAGTATTCAATGCATGCTCAATTGAAGGGTAAACTTCAAGAGCTTGATGGGATTCAGGGGTGCATTTTATGATGCGAACATTTTCTTTCATTTCCAATGATCTAGACTGCAAATATAAAATGAGCCGTGATGGTGGACCTTTTGGATTGTCTTTTTTTCCGTGTGTCAGTTCCATCGTCCCGAGGTCATCCCACAGTATATCCCACAGTATTGAACATGGATCCCTTACGGGGCTGAACTTCCTCTGAGCAATAATATTGGATGGTTGCTACAATGACAAAAACTGTTACATAACAGTGGATCCAAGAAAATGGGTTTTTATTTATTGTTCTCATTTATGAATACTTACTTGCAATAGTATGACTCTTCTATGAGTGACCATCAGTATTTTCCCTTTCGGAAGCATGAAGTGATCTTCATAAGCATCCGTTAAGGCAAACTTTCCCCGAACTTTGAACAGATCAACCTGGCCAAAAAATGAACCTGATTCTGCCAACTGCAGTATGACCTTCATGACAGAATTATGGCAATCTTTCAGAAATTGAGCACCCAAATGAAAGTTAAAACGCATAAAAGAACCAAAAGGAAAAAGGAAAAAAGGAAATAAGGAACATTCCATTCATTGGATAATTTGATAATGTGATATAACCAGTTAATTAGACATTAGATTGCAAAATAGTTTTATAACTACGGCCATCCACATATTTTTATTAGGATGTAATTTCTGACCCCAGCTAGTATAAAAGAAGAAATTTACTGAGACAAAGTGAAAAAAATTACAAAGAGGAAAGGAGGATAAGGAATCCTCCTAAACAAACGAACAAAACAAAAAATACAACAACCAAGCCTTTTCCACTAGGCGGGGTCAACTACATGATCAAATAACGTAATAATGTTCTATTGTAAATCATGTCTATAGACAAACTATTGACCTATAAATCCTTCTTAATGGTTTTCGCCTATGGTTTTTATAGCGATAAAGCTACCCTCCATCTAATCTACTCTCCTTATTGGTGCTTCTACAGGTCTTCTCCATACATGCTCACACTACCTAAGGCGAGATTTTACCAAATTTTCTACAATAGATGCTACCCCAAATTTCTCTCTATATTGCGTTCATTCCTAATCCTATCTTATCTACTAAGTCCACTAATCCAACACAACATTATCATCTCTACTACATCGAGTTTATTCTCTTGTAGGCTTTATACTGTCCAACATTCAGCCCCATACAACATCGCAGGTCTTATAACTGACTAACTGTGATGAAATTTTCTCTTAAGCTTGACCAATACCAATGTTTTAAGAACCGAAACGGAGATGGAATCGGCGAGCCCTTCGAGTCAATTGGTTCAATGGTTGAACCAGATGACTAATAAATAAATTATATATATATAATATATATAAGTTCCCAATATGTAAATAATATCTTTCTTTCACACACTGATAAATTACAACGGTGCTTCTGTAACTCATAAGTCATAACCCCTCCTTTCTTTCTTTCTCTCTCTTCACACCCCTTCAATTCCCACAAACCCCTTTTAGACTCTCTTCAACTGCATCCTACGGCATGCTTCATCCCTTCACAAATGGCAAGTAGTGGTGGGAGGCAAGCAGCGCGGGGGGCGCAGAGAGGCAAGCAGATTGGAGATGCAAGAGGCAACCAAACAATAGGATAAGAGGCAAGCAACGACATGTAATAACAAACCAGATTGGAGACAGAGGCAAGCAACGGCGAGATGGCGACGTGGGAGGCTGGGGCTAGTAGGTATAGGTTTTCGTTTTTATGAGAAACTCAAAGTGGAAAAGTAAAAAAGTGAGAAGCGCAATGAAAAAACAAAAACAGTGACCAGTTTGTCTGGCCGGCCGATTTTTAAAAACCGTTCCCAGTTCCACGATTTGGACAGTTCAACCCGGTTCTCTCCGGTTCCATCCAGAGTTTCGTTACTGGTTCAATGGGACTTAAAGTTCTTGGGACCTAACAGAACCGTAGACACACCCGGTTCCCGATTCAACCAGTTGAAACGGCTGGTCCGGTTCGGTTCTTACAACATTGACCAATACCTTTCTATCATAGATAACACTCGAAGCACTCCTCCATTTCATCCACCCTGCTTGAATCCTATGGTTTACATCTCCCACTATTTCTCCGTCGTTTTGTATGATGGACCCAAGATACTTAAATTGTGTGACTTGTGCTGTGGTATGGTATGATCTTCAATTTTCACTTCTAAGCTAGGATCATATATAGTTGTCAATCCAGATAGTGACGCTTGGCAGCCAACCTCCAAAACCGCTATAGCAGGATAGCGGGAGCGGGATAGCCGCTATTGAAAAGAGGGGGAGAAGAAGGAAAAGAAGGGCAAGAGGCAGAAGACGAAGAAGAGCAAACCATAAAAAGAACGTGAGTAAAAGTGAGGGTAAATAATAAGCAAAAGTAAAATTGAGATTTATTGAGTTTAAGTGAGGGTAAATAAGACATTTGAAAAGATAAAGAGGGCAAAATAGAGATTGATGAGTTAAAAAAGGCAAAATAGAGATTTGAAGAGTTAAAAAGAGGTTAAAATCGCAAGAAAAGAGATCAGAAATGTTGAAAATAACCCTAATTTTAAGCCCGCCACCGAAGGAGAGGAAGAGTCAGCACATCAAACAGGTGGGGTGTGGCCAGAAAAGCCTTGTTGGAGGGCTGTGTGGAGGGAACAACTGGGCATTCCCTAGTCGCGTGCTAGAACAAAAGCCTGCAACATGCCATTAGTATTAATTCCAAAGCCATGTGCTTCCAATCAGTATCTCTAACATCCCATTTATTTCTTCTAGACCCTTCAGCTAGAACTATACCATGTGCAAAAAGCATGCATCATGGCATCAACTCTTGGATATGCTCATAAACACATCCAAGACCAAGGTAAAAAGATAGGGGCTCAAATTAGACCCTTGATGCAGCCCTATAGTTATAGAAAAATCTTCGACCTCACCTGTGTTCTCATACTAGTCTTTACCCCCTCATACATATCCTTGATTGCTCGAATGTAGGCAATACAAACTCCTTTCTTCTCTAGGGTCTTCCACAATACCAATGAAAAATGAGAAAATCAATGTAACGATGTTTCCCAATCCCTCAACATGTTTGTTAGTGAAAACACTTTAAAAAGGCCACGTGCTTTACAGCAAATAGATGCCTTATCACAAATCAAGTGATGTGCTAAAGAAACCTTAAAAATACAAGAATTCAGCTCCAATCAAATGCACCAAACTGTTGCATAGATTGCACATGTCACACTTTTTCCTCTTGACTTCTACCATAACCCAGAAAGCTAATCATCAAGAACTGATCTAGGGACCCACGACATACCCAACCTTCACTGAAAATTCCGAATAAAGTGTTCCATAAAGAAACCACTACAGAACAATGTAAGAACAGGTGAGGAATAGATTCTGAGCAAGCAAACACATATACAGATATTAGGGGAAATGGCCTTACGTGACCTTGATCTGCAACATGCCATTAGTATTAATTCTATTAATTAAAACAGTCCGAATAAAATACTTGACCTCAAAGGGAGCTTTGGAATTCCAAAAGGGTCTATCAAGAAGAAAAGTAACCCTATTCACTGAATGAGCAAGGAATGTAAAAAACTATTCACTCTTATTAGTGGCTCAATATATCCTGGAAATACAGTATTTAAAATTCAAGGATCACAGTTACTGAATTCAAAATTGGTAAAGTGAAAAAAGTTGTAGGTGTCTTTACCAAAGTTCATGATTGTAAGAAATAGAACCAGAGAGAGAGAGAGGGGGAGGGAGGGGGAGATAGAGAGCGGGGGGGGGGGGGGGGGATGATTGAATTGATTGAACTGGATACAATGCACTTGCTTTTATAATAGCAAGGATTGACTTAACCAAACTAACTCAGTAACAGAATAACTGTTACCTAACTAACTTCTAACAAACTAACTAACACTGCTGATTTATGATCAGTTAAACTAACTGATTACAAACTAATCATTAACAATGATAAATGTAATGGAATTAGTTAATTTAGCGGAATGAGGGGTGTATAGTAAGGTAATGAAAAAGGTGACAGTTTGACAAGAAATGCATGAATACAAACTACAGAAACTTGCCATTGTATTTATTCTCTGATTCAGGGTCATAGCTTACGTCAGAAATGGTACCAGGCAATGAACACGATGAATTGAACCCCAAAATGCTAATAAACAACAAAGCAATAGTCTGAAGCAGACATTATCTCCTAGGTTTCAGCCCATAAACATAATATCTGTCAAACAGTAGTATTTTTTTCAGCTGAATTGTACAATTAAAACTACTGAATATAAAACCATTCACAAGTCTTCACTTAACAGCTTAAGCTTTTCAGATAATTGGTCCTTGACATCATATTAGAGCCTCTGACAAAGTGATTAGGAGTTCAATCCTTGCCACCCTCATTCTTCTAAATAAAAGTTAAATTTCAGCACAACGTAGAGTGGGACTGTGCATTGTCCATGTTTCAAGGCCAAAAATCTCGAGTGAGGGGGCATGTTGAATATAAAAACCATTCATGTGCCTTAAAGACTGACCAAGACTCTAGTTCTCTTTGGCTTCAAACCAAGCAGGTGTGATCCTTCACTTTTCATTAACACCCACACTGGTCACACAACCTATGTGTTGGTGTATGTGAATGACATAATAGTCACAGGCTCTTCATCTCAAGTCTCTTATTGTGTGTCACATCCCAGGACAAGACCAAGTAGCTGACTTACTCACAAAGCCGCTGTCCCAGACCAGGTTTGAAGAATTGCGAAGCAACCTTGGGGTCCTAGATAAGTTTTCCCTTGTACACCCACCTTAGCTTCTAAGGGGATATGTTATACTGTAAACACTGCTAGCTACCCGCCTTGTTCTTATAAGGGGATATGTTAGAGTGTACTAGAGAAACAATAGCCTAGAGAATTAGGCGCCTGCTGACTCAGCAAGGCAATTACAGTTGGTTAGACTTAGCTTCTCTGTAACAGTTTCCCTTAACTAATTCAGAATATACTTTCAGTTACAACTTCTTTTCCCTCTCTTTCTCTCTGCTCTCTATTTGTAACATGGTACCACGAGCTTGACTCGGCCATGTCTTCCGCTATGAACAACGGCGCTCCGCCGCCGATGCCCACCACGACGCCCTCGACTCCCAATCTCTCTTCGGTCATCACGACGAAGCTCACCGATAACAACTTCTTGCACTGGAAACAAATCGTAGAAGCAGTTGTTCGCGCGAATCGCCTTGAACGATTTGTCGTAAGTCCGCGCCTTCCTCCACGGTTCCTCACCTATACTGATCGCCAAAACGAAACTATGAATCCCGAGTTCCTAGCGTGGGAAGCTCAGGACCAGCACCTGTTCATATGGATGCTAAACTCCATTTCCGAGACGATCCATGCCAGAGTCATTGGATGCACAACCATTTCAACTCTCAGACGAAGGCGCGTAGTACTCAGCTTCGTGCAGAGCTTCGTCACATGGTGAAAGGTGATCGAACAATCTCCGAATATCTACTTCACATTAAAGCAATTGTTGACACTTTGATCTCGATCGGTAATCCTGTTACGCTTCAAGAGCATCTTGATGCGGTTCTTGAAAGTCTACCGGAAGAGTATCACATCTTACTTCCAACCATTGAAAGTCGCGTCGAACCTTACACAATTGCAGAGGTTGAGTCTCTTTTGCTCTCACATGAGTCTCGCTTAGAAAGATCCAAGGCAAAAGCGTCATCCAATGCCTTTTCGGTGAAGCTTGCACAAACTGCACCTTTTCCTCAGGTGTCGGATCAGGTACAATACTCTTCCACTCCTCAACCTACTTCCACCTACCCTGGTAATAATAACTATCCAAACTCTAATGCCACTTTTCACCCTGGAAATGGCTTTCGAGGTGGACGTGGTGATCGCTTTGGCCAGCGCGGCCGTGGACGTGGTGGCAGAGGTCAGTATGGTGGTGCCTCATGTCAGATCTGTCATCGCAACAATCATTCTGCCTGGGATTGTTATTATCGCTATGATGACTCGTACACGGCTCCTCAGACCAATCAGCAACACCAACCTTATGGCAGAGGTCAAGCATATGTAGCATAACACTTTGCCCCTCACGGCTTTGTGCCCCAGTCCTACGCACCACAGAGCTATGTGGCTCCTAACACTGGCTTTCACCAATATGCTCCTACTCAGAATTTTGCTCCTACTCAGAATTTTGCTTCTAGCTCCCACCAGCAACAATTACCTACTCAGCCTCAGTTGCCTGCTCCACCTCCTTTAGTGCAACTTCCCTAGCATAATACTGCTTCCTCCGGCAAGCATAACTCCCACCAGGCCAATGCTCCCATGGCCATGGTTGCATCTAACTCGGGCCCCGATTCTAATCTCTGGTATCCTGATAGTGGAGCAACACATAATGTCACAGCTGATGCTTCGAATTTGAACCAGCAAGGTGATCCCAGTGGCATTGATCAAATCTATATGGGTAACGGTTTTGGTCTTAAAATACTTGCTTTAGGTTCTACCACGGTTGTTTCTCCTTATGATAACACTTGCACTCTTACACTTAATGACCTTCTTTATGTTCCTGCTATCACTAAAAATCTCCTAAGTGTTAGCCGTTTCTCTAGAGATAATAATGCATACTTTGTGTTTCTCCCTCATGTTTGTTTTGTCAAATCTCAGGTTGACCACAAAATTCTCTTAGAAGGATCTATCAATTCTGATGGTCTCTATGTTTTCACCAAGTTTCCTGTTGCTGTCAAGAGTGCACCAGCTGCTTCTAGTAGTGTACCTCGGCCTCCTAGTTGTCTAAGTGTTTCTTATTCAGTGAATTGTACTACACAAATTGAAACTCCCCTTTCTACGTGTAATTCCTCTAGTGATAGTATCCCACATGAAGTGCCCCTTCCCCACTTTGTATGGCACTGTAGGTAAGGACATGCCAATGACATGGCTGTAAAAACTGTTTTGCAAAAATGTAACATCAATCATGTTAATAAAAATAAGTTGGATTTTTGCACTGCTTGTTGCTATGGAAAGTCCAAAAGACTTCCTTCTCAATCCTCCACAACTCAATATGCCAAACCTGTTGATTTGCTGTTTATTGATCTATGGGGCCCAGCCCCTGTGCAGTCTTCTACTGGACAGTCATATTACATGTCCATTGTAGATGCTCACTCCAAGTTCACTTCGATTTATTTGCTAAAACAAAAATCTGAAGCCCTCAACATCTTTAAACAGTTCAAGGACTTAATACAAGTTCAATTCCAAACCATAATAAAGTCTGTTCAAACCGATTGGGGAGGTGAATTTCGTCCCTTCACTAAATTCCTAGCAGATCTAGGGATCATCCATAGAGTGATATGCCCGCACACACATCATCAAAATGGTAGTGTTGAGCGCAAGCATAGGCATATTGTTGAGACTGGCCTAGCCCTCCTTGCCCAAGCCTCGTTACCAATGAAATTTTGGGACCATGCATTCACCACTGCCACCTATCTCATAAATAGACTACCCACCCCTATCCTCAATCACACATCACCCTACTTTGCCTTATACAACACTGAACCTAATTACTTGTTTCTCAAAATATTCGGTTGTGCCTGCTACCCTTGTCTCAGGCCCTATAACAAAAACAAGTTAGACTATAGGTCGTGTGAATGCACCTTTTTGGGCTATTCCTCCTCTCACAAAGGATACAAATGCCTCTCACCCGATGGCAGACTTTACATTTCTAAGGACGTACAATTTAATAAACACCTCTTTCCCTTTGCAAAAAGCAGTGCAAACCCGACATCCACAGCTCATGAATCTCTTTCTCAACTTGGCAATAGCTGTCCAATGCCTCTTACAGTGGTCCAGCAATTTCAACATTTTATGTCTCCTCCTCCTTCCAACTCCTCCCATGATGAGTCATCTCCCACCTCTAGTTCAGTTTCTCTATCTGCCAACATCCTTCAGTTCAGACCTGTCCCTACTGCTGCAAGTGACAGTCACTCTGTCACTGCAGCCAGCACCAGTTCCTCTGGCCCTCCCTCCATCCTACAGTCCATTCCCTTTCCTCCCATTCCCATCACTATTGTTCCACCTTCCCCTCAGCCCAGTCAGTCCACCTCCTCCTCTTTGCCCTCACTGCACTTTGGTTTGACTCCTCACTATCCCTCAGATCAGTCTCCTCCCTCTACACATCACAACACACATCCTATGGTCACGAGGTCTAAGACTAAGATGTTATCACAAGGAGATCCCACTGTGCTCCTTACTCATCTAGAACCTAGTAGTCCTAAAAAGGCCCTAACTGTTCCCCATTTGAAGGAAGCAATGCAAGCTGAATATGATGCCTTAATTGCCAATAACACATGGACTTTGGTTGAGCTCCCACCTTATAGAAAGGCCATTGGCTGCAAGTGGGTTTTTAGGATTAAAGAAAACCCGAATGGTACCATCAACAAGCACAAATCAAGGTTAGTGGCAAAGGGGTTCCATCAGAAACTGGGCCATGACTATATAGAAACCTTTTCACTTGTTGTGAAGCCTGTAACTGTCAGAGTGGTCCTAACTCTAGCCATAACACACAACTGGATATTACAGCAGCTAGGTGTAAAAAATGCTTTTCTCAATGGACTTCTCGAAGAAGAGGTTTACATGGAACAACCCCCAGGTTTTCAGAGTTCAATGCCCCATCAGGTGTGCAAACTTAACAAAGCCATCTATGATCTTAAGCAAGCTCCAAGAGCTTGGTTTGAAAGACTGACCAAGACTCTAGTTCTCTTTGGCTTCAAACCAAGCAGGTGTGATCCTTCACTTTTCATTCACACCCACTCTGGTCACACAACCTATGTGTTGGTGTATGTGGATGACATAATAGTCACAGGCTCTTCATCTCAAAGGATAACTGAGTTGATCACCAAATCAAACACTGTTTTTGCTCTCAAACAGCTGAGTGATTTGGATTACTTCCTTGGTATAGAAGTAAAAAGGTTGCCTAGTGGGGCTCTAGTTCTCTCTCAGTCCAAGTATATAAAGGACCTTCTCACCAAATCTCAAACGGCAGGAGCCAAAGGCTTGCCAACTCCCATGATCAGTCACTGCAAACTGACCAAATTTGGAGGGAATTACATGGAAGATCCCTCTCTCTATAGATCTGTAGTTGGAGCCCTGCAATATGCCACTATACACGACCAGAGATCAGCTACAGTGTCAGTAAAGTATGTCAGTTTTTATCCCAGCCTTTAGAAGAACACTGGAAAGCAGTAAAAAGGATTCTTAGATACCTACAGAGCACGATTTCTCATGGTTTGGTTCTGAAACCAGCTAGTCTGGCCCATCCACTGACTCTCCAAGGGTTCAGTGATGCTGACTGGGCAGCAGATGTTGATGACAGAAGATCCACCTCTGGCTCTTGCATTTATCTTGGCCCTAATCTAATTTCCTGGTGGTCAAGGAAGCAGCAACTAGTAGCAAGATCCAGCACTGAAGCTGAATACCGAAGCCTAGCTACCACTACAACTGAGGTGATCTGGATACGGTCACTACTTAAGGAGCTAAACATCGACACACTAAAGCCAGTTATCTACTGTGACAACCTAAGCACAGTCTCCCTCTCACACAATCCTGTGCTCCACTCCAGAACCAAACACATGGAACTGGATATTTTCTTTGTTCGAGAGAAAGTTATCAACAAGTCTCTTATTGTGTGTCACATCCCAGGACAAGACCAAGTAGCTGACTTACTCACAAAGCCGCTGTCCCAGACCAGGTTTGAAGAATTGCGAAGCAACCTTGGGGTCCTAGATAAGTTTTCCCTTGTACACCCACCTTAGCTTCTAAGGGGTTATGTTATATTGTAAACACTGCTAGCTACCCGCCTTGTTCTTATAAGGGGATATGTTAGAGTGTACTAGAGAAACAATAGCCTAGAGAATTAGGCGCCTGCTGACTCAGCAAGGCAGTTACAGTTGGTTAGACTTAGCTTCTCTTACAAGCTTCTCTGTTATGCTATATATAGCTATCTCTATAACAGTTTCCCTTAACTAATTCAGAATATACTTTCAGTTACAACTTCTTTTCCCTCTCGTTCTCTCTGCTCTCTGTTTGTAACACCTAATAACTTAGCTTTTAGGGGAGTTGGTTAGTGACAAAACATTTTTTTTCTTTATCCTATGCATGGATTTAAACAACTCTGCCTAAGATTTCAAAGAGAATTAGCTCTCTTTGTTTCAATACATATCATTTGCAATATTATAATTAAAAGCTCAAATGTTTAAATAACAAAATGAACTTCGGGTGATCTATAGGAAGTTGAACCTATGGTACCTACCTGTCCTTGAGCTTTGTACTCATCATATAGTCGAAGCAAATTATCACCACCTATAACACGTGGCAGTCTCCTCCGGAGAAGTTGTTCTTCAGATGTTATAGCAGATGCAATTTTCATTCTCATAGCATTGGCACCTTCCGTTGTTTTTGACAGAAGATCCAAAACTCCACTGACTGGTTGTGCAGCCGCACCGATAATACCTTTCCCAACACCCTGAACAAAACCCTCAACACCAGAAGTTTTTGCTCCTTCAAGAGGCTTTGTTAAAATGCCAGTTACCCCTCTGAATAAACCTTTAGCTAATGCTCCACCTCCCCCCCTAATAACATCACCAAAATCCTCCACACCTTTGTTTTCCTGTCACACAAAGTTATATTGAACATAGGTATGAGTTGAGCATCCTATCAAGCCACTACACATAATCTGAGATTTTTAACACTGCAAAAAATAGGAATAACAAAAATAAGGTGGGGAAGCATTTAGCTAAGGGAAGCAATGGAATATTCGTGGGCAAACTTGCAGTTTTAGTGGTTGAAGTTCATCTTTGCTATGTTTTTTTTAGTTTTTATTAAATTCAGCATAATGTCTTGTTGAGTTATTGCTTTGCACACAATCAAACAGCTCATTGCTCTTTAATGTGGGGCAGTGTTAAAAAATAACAGCATTATTGAACCATTACTTAACAGTTTGAGATTTCTTGTCAAATTGGTTATTTGACACTTCTAATTCAAATTGCCAGGCACACTACAAGACATGCATAAAGCTCGGTTCAAATAAAGGGGCCTGATTATATCTTACAATGGAACCACCAAGATTCATATTAAACATGCAATTTGCTTATTGTTTCCATTTAAGTTGAATCATTTATATATTTAGTTTTTGATAAAAGAAAAAAATTCTATTAGAGTCTGAAAGAGAAAGAAGTACAACAGATTGGAGAATAAGAAATAAGAAATCCTCAATAAAGATAAAACCGTTCGAATAATTGGGTCTAACTCCACTCCAAAAGCTAGCTCATAGAGGGAGGGTTGCCCAAGTTATTATAAATGGTTTTTTACTCATATACTCAACTGATTTAAGACTTTTGACACTTAACAAAAAGAGGCATAGACAAAGAAAGGAAACACCTAAAAGCTAGTCAGCGAAAGAGAGATTACCAGTTCCTTTGCAAATCAATGTAAGCAGAAATAAATATCAATGTAATATACTTATTTTGGATTTTGAATCCGTTGACAATGGGGAATCAAATCAATCTTAAGCAAATACATATTTTTTTTTTTATTCAATGAATTTCTCATAAAATCCACCGTTTGATTGAAACTTTGGGCTTATCTTACTCACAAATTCAAATTAGTCCAATCTTGTTTCAGACTTCCATCGAGATATCTTATAATTTTCAACGAAAAGAAAATATCGACTATATTTTATTTAAACTTTCTATAATTTGGCATGAAGGATCAACATGATAATCACTAATAATGCAACAGCCGGATTGACTAAATCATTTTCCAGCTGGACTGCCCACTATCCATATAATTTAATCAGAAATTAAGTTTCAGTGACTGTGGTAGTGTCCGTGATAGATGGATTTGGCTTTTATTTAGTTTGGACAGATCCAATGAGCAGTGATTATTGTGACTGCTATTTTTTTATAAGAAGCTATTAGATGTTACAAGTGTTTCACATTTAATCAGAAATTAAGTTTCAGTTACTGTGGTAGTGGCCGTGATAGATGGATTTGGCTTTTATTTAGTTTGGACAGATCCAATGAGCAGTGGTTATTGTAACTGCTATTTTTTATAAGAAGCTATTAGATGTTGCAAGTGTTTCACATCTTACAATGGTGTAAACGGATTCCAAACCTGCATAAATAGTCTTGCAGTCATTTTTTTTTTTTTTTTTGTTTTGTTTTTCAAGGGGTTTCATGATGCTGGATCACAAATCAAAACATAATTGTTATGTGTGAACAGTTGGATTTATTTTAATATGAGGTAAACAACCCTGTGGTAGCCCCATGCATGCAAAATTCATATTAAAAGAATAGCAGTCAGATTGCAGTTAAGAACTTAACATATTTTTATTCAAAGATTAATAATCTAGGGGCACTATGTCTACCAGATTTAAAACATGTGAGTCCAGGAAAATTGCACAGAACAGCCTTTACACAAACCTGTCTCTGTCGACTTTGAATGAACTTCTTGTCCATAGACAATGCAGCCACACCTTTACTCATATGTCCAAGTGCACTACTTGCATTGCCCAATATATCAACACCTGAAAGCAGCTGAAGTGGTTGGCCAAGAAGATCCTTCCGGACATTTGAGATAGCCATGCTAATCATAGAACTCTTCCTCATGCTCACCTTCTCGTGAAACTTCTGGTTTATCCTGACCTGGTTGAGGAGTACACATTTATTCGTATTAGCCACTATATTCTCAAAATCCTAAAACTGAGTAAACAAAAAGGCATAACAACTCAAAGTTTGTTTTGTGGAGAATCCTTAGCATTTCTAGATATATCACTGATGCAAAACTGCAGAGAAGATACCATCAAGTGTAGGAAATTGAGATGTATTGCACAACTAGTCATACATGTATGCCATTACACCTATGCTTCATCTTTTTCTGTCTCAATTTCTCTTTACAGGCATAAATATTATAATATATTATGAGCCTAGTACTTGGTTGTTATTCTCAGAAAAAAATAATCACTTTGTGGAATATACATATGCTCCTAGTTAGTAAACAACTGAGATCTAAGGCAGACTACATACCTTTAGCAAGAAGCTACATGAGATTTTAAAAGCGATTCTTCGAAATAAGGGAACTTACAAAAATAAATTAAACTACTTACAGGCATATTTTCCGTGTTACCCAATGCAGTCATTAAAGATGCCCAGAACCCAAGTACACCCCTTGGTCTTTGACTTGGTGACATAGCCATTGACACTCTGAATCGAACTTCCGATATATTAAGCACACTGTAATTCAAGAAAATGACAAATCCAGTTTCAAAGGAGCCCAACACAGATAACCATGCAATTCCAAGAGAGATTCTTGCATACCCAATTTGAATGATAGGATCAACTGACGCAGCAGTTATTTGAGAATCATACAGCCTACTGAGCTTCACCTGCTGGATCATTTCATGAAGGCGCCAAATAATAGGTTCATGAATGTTTATCAAAAAGGCAGAAGAACTTTCTGGCCCCTGCTTACAATAAACCAATCAAAACATGATAACATAACCATAAAACAAATCAGAATCTCATAATCTATATATAAGTTAAACATTAACATAATTTTTGCTGAATAGTAATTATAACATGGTGATGCTCACATGAAGACCAATATATGGATAGACACAAAGATCCAATGATCCATTTGACTGCATTGTCACAGAAAATTTCAGGATATAATCAGTTTCTGCCACAACTCTCTGCGGCCTGAAGAGAACTGGCATCGGAGTTAGCGGCAATTGATTGTCCACTTGTAACCCACACATTCTGAGTTTAAATCTGGAACACAATAGAAATTGTATTTTCAAAAGTCAATGGTTGTGGATAACTGGATAATCAGACCAAAAGAAAATCTTATAAATTTAAATCTCCTAGGCAAGTGGCCAAGTCATATTGGTTGATTGGGTAGCAGGTTTGAACTGTATTTTCACCATGAAACTTAAGAAAATAACTCATGAATTCAATGATATAACTGTCAACTAAATGCAAATCTTACCTACTAATTCCAGATCCCAAACCAGTTGAATATGCTAGAACAAGATTCTGAACAGACAGGTACAAAATTTCCTCAGGTGTATGATCTATAACAGAAATCCCAAGCTCAGCAAGATCAAAATTGATGTGGTATTCACAATCTGTAATTGACATTAGATGTTGCTTTTGAGAGTCACTCATTGATGATAAATGCCTTCTGCCCAGAACTCCTGTAGGTTCAGTTTCTGGCATCCAATCACTGATCTTAACAACATTGATTCTCTCTTCCTTTACAATAGTAACACGCATGGCTCTGATGGGTCCATCTGCTGCATTAATGGGCTGGTGATCAGAAATTTCATCAATATCATACTTCAGTGATTTCATTGGGTCAGTACCATCTACCAAGAGTTCCAATAAACGTCTTCTACCAAGATCTTCCCACAAAAATGAAGCAGCAGAATTTGGAAGAAGCAGCTGCCAGGAATCACCAACACCGTCAACTTGACGGAAGTGAATGGGCAAGAACATGGAGTGATTTTCAATCCTGTTGACAAAAAAATAATTACAAAATGGGAAGAAGTACAATTACTAACACAAATGGTAATATAAATGAAAGAGTTAAAGAAACTGCGTGTTAACCAAATCAAGATCAACATAAGTAGATGAAGTACTAGGCAATGCTGAATCCTTCAAATGTTACTTAAAAGGAACATGTAGAAATAGTTCCGCATTGTATAGTTTTTCATATCATGTCATATTGAGAAATAGTCCCACATTATATAGGAAAGTTAGTGTTAATGCCGTGGTACCTATATATTGTATTCTCTTGTAATTTTGGAATAGGAAACATTATTTAGTTTTTCCATAACTTCAAGTTGGTATCAGAGCTCCCGATCTGGGAGACTTTGCTTCCGCATTCAACCTTAATCCGCCTTCATTGTGGCTTGTTCCTCTCTAGTCTTAGCGCCTTAATTGTGCACTTCAATCACCGTCACTGCTCACCACCAGCCGCCTTCATTGTGGGTTGTACCCTCACCTTCCCAAACTTCCTCCAAACAAAACCTCCTACACTAGGACCAGTACCTTCCCAGTTCCCACACTTTCTAAAACCTAAACAAATAGTGCCTCCCTCACAGTCATATCCTCTCATATCCTCATCCTAAACAATACCTCCAACACCCCTTATCCTCATCGTGTTGTTTGGAAGCCCTAGTTAAAGTTTGGGCTCACTTGGTTTTTGATTTAGACTCTTCTGTTCATGGGTCACTGCTATTTCCACCGCAACCTACATTGCTGGGATGTCTAATTACAAGGCTCTCAAGTCCATTCCACAACCTACAGGAGGAGATGAAGTTTCGGCTCTTAATAAAGATGAGTTGATGTGCTTACGGGCAATCCTTGATTCTCTTACTAAGCCCTCTGACATTCGTTCTCAATCCATGACTGATAAGAATTCATGTATACCCTATCCCTTAATGCTTCTAGTACTGTGTCTGAGAATTCATCGATTATTGACTCTGGTGTAACTAACCACATGACATTCCATTCCCTACATTTTTCATCTTATGAACCCTCTACCGGTTGACATCATATAACCGTAGCTGATGGCTCTCACACCTCAGTTGCGGGATGTGGTAACGTTAAATTCCAGTCTTCCCTTCACTTAAAGGATGTACTCCATGTTCCTAAACATTTCCATAATCTTATTTCTATTCATAAGCTTACCAAAGATCTAAATTGTGTAGTACTTTTTTTCCATTCTCATTGTGTCTTTCAGGATCTTGCCACAGGTAGGACGATTGGAGTTGGTAAGAAGCAGGGAGGGTTGTACTATCTCCTAAATAGTGATGTTACATATGGTTATGGTCAAAATTTGCTACCTTCTTCCATCAGATTGGCTCAAAGTTTCTTGCTTCTCAAATTTGGCTTCAACACAAGCGTCTTGATCACTCTCCTTTTCCTTTACTTAAGGTTATGTCCCCATCCTTGTTTTTAAAGAGTCTGTTGAGTCGTTTCATTGTGATGTCTGTCACCCAATGTTGCACCTTCTGATCTTGGTCACCTAGTGTCAAACCCTTTGATCTTATTCATTCTGATGTGTGGGGACCTGCAACCATTCCTACTGTTTTTGGCAAAACGTGGTTTGTTTCCTTTATTGATGATTGTACTCGTGTAACTTTGCTTTTCCTCATGAAAGATAAGTCAGAAGTGTTCTCATTATTTTTTCAATTTTACCATATGGTTCAGATCCATATTGGAAAACCAATTAAACGCATATGTTTTGATAATGGTAAGGAGTACGTCAACCAAGATCTTTCTATATTCCGTAAAGAACATGGTATCCTCCATGAACTCACGTGTGTTGATACTCCCCAACAAAATGGTGTTGCAGAAAGAAAAAATCTTCACTTACTTTAAATCACAAGAGCGTTGCTATTCCAAATGATTGTTTCTAAATCTTATTGGTGGAAGGAGTCTTAACCGCCACCACTCTCATAAGCAGGTTATCTTCTCGTGTACTGGGTGGTGTTAGTCTTATCACACACATGACCTCTTTCTTTCCTTTTGCTCCTATTATGATGAGCCTTCCGTTTCATATCTTTGATTGTGTTGCATTTGTTCATGTCCATAGACATCGTGGCAAACTTGAACCTTATGTTATTAAGAGTGTTTTCTTGGGTTATTCTCCTGACAAGAAGGGATATAAATGCTACCATCCTTCGAGTTGATGCTTCTTTGTTTCCAGGGACGTTACCTTGCATGAATATGAGTCTTTTTCACTCCACCTCAGCTTCAGGGGGAGAACATTCCGGAAGCTGAGTCCTTCATTCCCAAGGCCTTTATACCTTTTGAGTTTCCCATGTCTTATGTACCTACCAAATCTCCTATAATCCCCGTGTTGCCTGCTAGTGCACAAGTAGCAGCTTCTTTTGATTTGGCACTTGAACCTGCAAAGGCCAAGACCTGTACACCAAAACGGGTGTATCAGAAGAGGAACAAACTTGACCTAGTCCAACAACAACTTCAGACGTCTGAGCCTAGGGTAACTACTGAAGGTACTAGTCCTAATGTTCTTGATTCTGATACTTTGGATATTTCTTTAAATAATTGTGACGCTGACCGAAATGAAGTGACATGCCCATTGCCTTGAGGAAAGGGAAAAGGTCTTGTGCCAAGTACCCGATTTCTCAATTTGTTTCTTCTAGTCACCTTTCCTTGCAGCACCAGAGTTTCATTTCAGCCATTGATTCAATTAGAATTCGAGCATCAGTACAAGAAGCACTGAAGAATAGGAATTGGGTTCAAGCCATGACTGAGGAGATAGATGCGTCAGAGAAGAACAAAACATGGGAGATTGTTGATAGACAAAGGGATAAACGACCAATGGGGTGCTAGTGGATATATATCGTAAAATATTGATCTGATGGCACGCTGGATCGATATAAGGCACAGTTGGTTGCTAAAGGATAAACCTAGACCTATGGGAATCATATTGGATGACCTTAAAGTTAAATATAAGGCCCCTATGAAGCTATTTTGTGACAACAAATCAAACATTAGTATTGCTCATAACTCGGTTCAACGTGACAAGACAAAACACATTGTGATAGGCCGACACTTCATCAAAGAGAAGTTGTATAGTGGAATGACAACAACTGCTTCTGTTCCCTCAGGACACCAACAAGCAAATGCCTTGACTAAGGGGTTGTCCCCAGTGCGTTTCCAGGATCTTACTAGCAAGTTGAGAATGATAAGGTATCCATTCATGAACTTGAGGGGGAGTGAAGAAGTAATTCCACATTGTATAGTTTTTCATATTATGTCATATTGTAGAAATAGTCCCACGTTGTATAGTTGTATAGGAAAGCTAATGTTAATGTCATGGTCACTATATATTGTATTCTCTTGTAGTTTTGGAATAGGAAACGTTATTCAGTTTTTCCATAATTTCAAGTGAACATATGACACTCTTATCTTGCACAAGTTGACCCAAAGACAGGAGAATAATTGCTTCACACGTTTCACAAAACATACATGGATATAAGTGTTTTCTCATCTTTCCCTTCCTCAATGTTGACATTACTTGAAAATAATATATCTTGCATATATTTTCAGAAGTTTACAAGCAGTCTCTACATACAAGAGACGAGGAGAAAAAATAGGGGAAACAAATCCCTAAAAAACAGCAGCTATTAAACACTGTCCTAATTAAGGAAAGTAATGAACTATCCTATTAATTAAAAAATATTTACAATAACTACATACGAATATTCTCTCAAACAAGTGAGAGATATCCTGATCCACACAATCTGATCTTAATCTACACAATTGACAACATTGCTAAAAAAGCGGAACATTAAGTGGAGAAAGTGAGAGGAAAAAACCTATAAGGACATGACAAGGAATTTGGACGAAAAATAACTTCAAAGCGTGATCGCGGGGCACCACTTCTTACTGCTACCCTTAATTGCAATGGGTCATCCCCGGCAACTTTTTTCAAGCTAATGCGCATTACACCTTCATAGCAAACACTAAATGGTGTACTCCATTCGTAGCCATCAATACGCAACTGAATGAATAAAAGAACCTTTATAAGATACAGAAAACAAGCAGAATATGTAAGTTGGACAAATATTTTGAAAATTAATAACACACCTTCAAAAGTTCAACTTTGGCTGATGAATGCCACTCAAAAGGTTTTGGCGGATCAGTAGGATGAATCAATACAGCTGACTGAGAATCACATTGTTGCAGGCAGAGACTACATCCAACCCTATTAATGAACATTGTGTGCGGCTGGAAATGAACCACCTGGACATCAAATAACTTGACAGTTAGAGTGTGTTTGGGAAAGCTGGAAAAGATAAATTATGTATAATCGATTATTGTGATAATTGATTATAATCAGAATCTGTTTTTGTTAGGGTATGTTTGCTGCAAAGCAATTTGAAGATAATCTATTTCGTTTGGGAGGTGCAAAAAAATCACTTTTATATAGTAAATTACGAAAAAGGGTATGAAGTTATTTGTATAAATTAATAATATTTGTATGAAAGTTAGTTTTGTAGGGGTAAATAGGAAAGGGAGTTTTGAGAATGAAAAATAATCAAATCACAACAATCTTAAGCTAAAACAAATTAGATGACATAAAATAACTTTTTTCCCCCAAAAAAGCTTTTTTTTATAAATTTAAGCTAATTACCAAACATGATAGATTATGTATGAAACAACCTTTTAGCCAAAAAACAGCTGAAATGGGAAAAATTAATCTTTCCCAAACATGCTCTTAGTTACTTTACTCACTTATATCGTGGGTGTGGTGAGTGGCTAGAAATTAACCCTATAAAGCACATATGTTGCTCCTTCTTGAGGTGTTAGAGTATCGGACACGTTTCCGACACCAACACCTGTACAACATGTGTCGGAAACTGCTCATCTTGTTTCCAATTAAAAAGATTTTTTTTTTGTCAACTCGGACACACGCCAGATAAACTCGATAATCCGAACCGAACCAATTTAATTGGTTCGAATTTTTTTGGTGTTGGGATTCGAACCAAACCAAACCAAACCCGATGATAATCGGTTCGGTTCAAGGATTCTGGAACCGAACCAAACCGATTACTGTATTTTAATATTTATATATATATATATATATATATATATATATATATATTAACATTTTAATATTTTTTTGGGTCCTTTCTGGAAAAAACTGCAAATCCGAACGAATCGAACCAATTGATTTTGATTGGCTCAGATTTTTTCCATGCAAATTCGAAACCGAACAAACCCGTGAATACCCCTAAAGCTGACACCCCAAAATGGCTTGACACTTGAAGGACACAACTCTTTTGAAAAAAATTAAATTTTTTTTATTTATTTTGAATAACTTTCAGAAAGGTCATAAATAGATTAGATCCTTTCTCCATATTTTGGGTGTAAATAAATAGATTGAAGGTGAAAGATATAATTCATCTTGTTTTGGAATCTTTTATGTAAAGAGACAAAGTGTTTACATTGTTAATTGATGTCTCGTAGTATTTTTTGAGGCTCATTATCAGTGTTCGGTGTCCTTGTTGGTGTCCATATTTGTGTTCATGCTTCATAGAATGAACCACATGATATGCAATAGCCATTAACAGTTAAAGATACTACCATAAGGAGCATATGAAGATACAGCAAATAATAACTTAACTACCAAAAGGTAGCAGTATAGGCAATCTAACCTTTGTTCTGTCTGAAGTCATGTTCAACAATGCGGAAAGCTTGTAGTAAGATCCACCAGAATTGAAAACCTTGACATCAATACGCTCCTGAAAGAGTTTCAATGAACATTATATACCATTAAACAAACCAAGCAAATACTATTGCATCACAAAAAGATGAAGCATGTGGTTTGATCATTTATCAATATTACCTTGTTTTCCAGTTCAAGCAGAGAAATCCCAGAACTGTAAACTTCAGAATGGCACATAGAAACAGAAATGCCCACCCTTGGTGACAAGTATGTATCTTTTTGAGATTGAAACATTGCAACTCCACTTCGACCAGCATAATCCTGTGGAGAAAGCATACTAGGAAATGAACTGTTGTCTTCAATCACTTCAAGTACTTGGAGGTTTCTCCTTGAATTAGAATGCCTTTTATCCATTGAGCTTATGGGACTTTTCAAGGCTGTTTTGGCAGACTTAACTGCCCTAGAGAGAAGGACAGAATCCATCTCAGCATTTTCTAAAGGTTCCACTTCCACCACACGATATGCCAAAGCAAGAGAAGAATCGTTGACAATCCAATAAGGAACAAAAAGTCTTAGAGTTTTTGGGGCAGCATTTGTTCCGCCCATGTCATGTTCGATGCTTACACGCAATTTCCTGAAAATAATTATGATAATTGACATCATCGATGCTTAAATAAAGATTATGCTAATAAAAAAAAGTAAATTATCAATGTTATGGAACAAACAAACTATGTATAAAGTATAGCTTATGATCTTACCCCATTATATGACCAAGTATCCATGAATTTGCATGAAAAACAAATTACGGACAGTTAGATTTGAAATTAGCACAAATAAAAATTCATCCATCCCTCTTCTACCTTTCTGTCTGACAAATAAGAAGCACATACATAAACTTGAAAATACATTTCAAGGGGATGTTCATTTGAGAGCAATGTAAGTATATGGATATGCTGGAGGAAAAACAAATATTCACATTTCTGTTTTTATAACAAAAGAATGGAACAAATGTTGAACTGACAAGTTATAGTGATAGTACTTTGATGATATGATAAATAACCCATTAAATCATAGGGCATTTCAAGAAAAAAAATACTCCTCAACCAGACAGTGAAAATACTTCACCTCTAAGAACAATATTGGAAAAGAATATCAAGTATTTGATTATGTAGAGGTTTTTAGTATAGCGTGAATGCAACAAATAACTTAAAGAAATTTGTGACTATGATTATTTAAAAATCTGATTACAAACCTTTTACTTTGCCGGTGGACCATCCAGAAAGATGAAATGTGATTGGAGAAAGAAGGATCCAGTACAAGAATAGGGTCCTGAACCAAGGAATCAGGGAAAGAAGATGAAGGCAAATCAACTATGATTGCAGAAAACAAACAATTTCAAATAAAAAACTTCAAAATCATAAAATTTAGTACATGCAGAGTAAGATTAGTTATCACCTTTTCCATAACCCAACCACCCTGCACAAACAAAGTAAGATACACAGATTTCTGAATATCAGCTGAATAGATATGTACACTCTGACGAGAAGATACGACACCATGATGCCGCTCAACACAATTTCCTTCCTTTGTTTTCTCCAATATTGAAAATTCAGCAGGACAAGGAAGCCGGTTCTCCAATTTCATAGGAGAGTTAATAGATATTCTCCAATCATATACAGGTACATTTAGTTCAGTATTAAGAACTGAAGCATCTGTACCCACACTAAACCATAATTGTTTACTTCCACTACTAGGATTACAGCACAGAAGTATATCCTTTTTCTCAAGCTCATTTAGCTTCAAAGAACAATTGGGCGTCACAGAATTCTGTCTAGAACCTTGATCCAATAGTTGGTCTTTGCTATATATGTAACTTGAACCAACAGCTACAGCACGACCCCATGAGTAGGAGGGCTGAGAATTATCAAAGTTAGGTCGAACTTGCAAACATTGGTTAGAGTCCTTCAAAGTACTTCTCCAAGATAAACCAGCAGAAGCCCCAGGGTGTATGGTACTTGCTCCGCTCTGCCAGCATTCTACACCTTCCTCAGAAAAGGTTTGTCTACTACGAATCCAGCGCCTTCGACGCACAACATCAGAGGCCGATTTTGTTGAAAACTTTGAAGAAGTAGGAGGCCATTTTAAGTTTTTAAGGTCAGGCCCATAGGCCCAACCTTCCTTGTCAACATAGTGAAACTTATCTATGGACCAACCTGATGCCCATTTCCATCCAGGAGGAAGTGGAGGTTCAAAGAAGTCCTTCAAAATGAACAAGTGATTGGGATTATAAAGACAATGCTGTTAGTTAAGGAAGTTAATAAGTGATAACACAAAAAATACAAATACCTTAGATGAGTATGAGAAGTCCCTTGTGCTCCAGTGGCCAGGATTATCACCTGGCCACTTGCTACCCCAACCAGATGACGGTTGATAATACTGATTTTGAAAGACCTCTTCAACTACAGTTTTAGAACTGTTTGCACCAAGTGAGGGATCACTACCATGAGATGCATGACATGTCAAAATATTCAACACAACATCTGAATCATTCACTACTGTAACAAGACTCCTGAAAATCGCATGCTTCTTTCCATTTTTCATGACAACTTCCATACCAATGTATTCATTCTGTAATGATTTTGGAACCACTGAAAGTGGAAGCAATGACCGAATACTCTCCCACTCACCCTCTGGGCCAAGCCCTACCCAGAAACCTATGTCTCCATCAACTACATTCTCACTTTCCATATCTTTTTGAATCTTAGCCATTGTGTTTCTTTCAAAATAAGAAGTCGAAACAAAGAGGCATCCATCGTGCATGGCTTCAACGTTGCTTTGTTCAACCTGCAAAAGTGAAGGAGAACAAAGCAATACAGTTCTAGATATTTAGTTATTTATTGGATGGACACAAATGCGGTAAAAATGATGTAAAATATAGTAACTGACCATTCTACTAAGTGGGTACGTTCTAATATTCTGAAAATCATATGGTTGATGAAACATTCTCACAGAAGCAACCTTCCTTAGAATATTTGCACCATGTCCAACAGAAAAAGAAAGTGCACCCACGACATCCCCTGCATGATAATACACAAGTTCTGAGGAAAAAGCAAAAAACAAGCGAAGTTGAAAAAAAAAAAACATAAACTCCAACATGGAAAAAACAAATGACAACTAATGGTTTGACAAAAACAAGTAACATATGGGAAGTTTGAATAAAGTGAATCAATTAACCAGATAAACTGAACCTATGTGCAGTTGAATTTGTATGAACAAAGTCTCACTGAACAGGGCATCCAAGACATACCTTTTCCAGCTTTTGCGGCAAGATTTGTAACCTCTATTTCCAACTTGGCAGGGGCCTGTAACAAATTTCACAATGGAACAGTAAATTCAGATATTCATTTATTTAAAAAATCTGAAGTTGATTAATGTAGTAATCTGTTTATTATATGTGAGAGAAACTGCTGATAAAACAAATATAAGCTTAGAGAAGAAAAAAAAATACTTTTATTCTCTCTTAAGGAAATACAATGGGTACAAGCCTAAATATATATGCTGGGAGGAAACTAGACCTAGGATCTGGTCAAATATCAAATTGATATTGACCAGATTTATTACAATAATAATTTACTACAAGAAAGGAAATAACATAAATAGGGAGATTATGATATTGATGGACCAAATCAGGTCCATATCGCAACACCCCCCCTCAAGTTGGTGCATAGATGTCTATCATGCCCAACTTGCTTACAAGTGATTCAAAGTTGCTTCTGAACAGTCCTTTAGTGAGAATATCAGCTACTTGTTGTGAGGTTGGGACAAATGGCATGCAAATAGTTTTGTTCTCTATTTTTTCTTTGATGAAATGCCTATCAATCTCCACATGTTTGGTACGATCATGTTGGACAGGATTCTGGGCAATGCTAATTGCTGCCTTGTTATCACAATATAGCTTCATTGGAAGTTTGGTAGCCATTCCAAGCTCTTCAAGAACTCCTTTCAACCAGATCAACTCACATACACCATGTGCCATTGATCTATACTCAGCTTCAGCACTACTCCTAGCAACAACACTTTGTTTTTTACTTCTCCAAGTTACAAGATTTCCCCATACAAAGGTACAGTACCCAGAAGTAGACCTCCTATCAATTGAGGACCCTGCCCAGTCGGCATCAGTGTATGCCTCAATAGATTGTTGTGTAGTTTTTTTGAATAGTAACCCTTTACCCGGTGCACTCTTCAAGTATCTTAGGATTCTGTAAACTGCTTCAAGGTGTTCTTCATAGGGAGAGTGCATAAATTGACTTCCAAGACTTACAGAGAATGCAATATCTGGCCTTGTATGAGCCAAATAAATGAGTTTCCCAACAAGTCTTTGATAGCGCGTGGTATCCACAGGATTTCCTTCCTTGCCATCTCCAATTTTCTTGTTTGGATCTATGGGTGTCTCGGCTGGTCTACACCCACTCATACCTGTTTCCTTTAGGAGATCAAGGATATACTTCCTCTGTGAGAGTACAATCCCTTTCCTTGACCGTGCTACTTCCATTCCAAGGAAGTATCTCAAGAGTCCTAAATCTTTGATTTCAAATTCAGCTGAGAGAGTTTGTTTTAGTCTTCCCATTTCCGGTAAATCATCACCTGTAAGGATGATGTCATCCACATAGACAATGAGGACAGCAATTTTCCCTTCATTTGATTTTTTCACGAACATCGTATGATCTGTTTGACCTTGGGAATATCCTTGCTTCTTGACAAACTGAGCAAACCTCTCAAACCAGGCCCTGGGAGACTGCTTTAGTCCATAAAGGGCCTTCTTTAATTTGCATACCTTAGGATAGATCCCTTGTTGGAAGCCTGGTGGTGCAGCCATGTAAACCTCTTCCTCTAAGTTTCCATTTAGGAAGGCATTTTTTACATCCAGCTGCTGTAAAGGCCAGTCAAGATTTGCAGCCAGAGATAAGAGAACTCTAATAGTGTTGAGTTTTGCAACTGGTGCAAAAGTTTCTGAGTAATCAATGCCATGAGTTTGGGTATAGCCCTTAGCAACTAACCGGGACTTGTATCTTTCAAGAGTACCATCAGAGTTGTACTTGATGGTGAATACCCATTTGCACCCTACTGTTTTCTTCCCCCTTGGTAGCTCCACAATCTCCCATGTCTTATTTTTTTTCAAGAGCTCTCATTTCTTCTAAAACAGCCCCCTTCCACTCGGGAACTTTCAAAGCATCTTGTATATTATTTGGAATTTCCCTGCATGACAGCTGTGAAGTAAAGGCTTGAAAAGTGTGTGAGAGTTTGTCATAAGACACAAAATTAGATAAAGGGTGTTTGGTACATGACCTCACACCCTTTCTAAGGGCAATAGGAAGATCTGAATCATCTAACATAGGTGACTTAATGGCAGTATCAATAATGGTATTTTGTAAAGACTCAGGGAGAGTTTCAGGATGAGATTTACCTTGTGGCTCCTCGGATTCATGGCAATGTAGAGATTGATCTTTGGACTCTTTCTCCTTGTTCTTTTTTCGTCTTGTGAAGACTTTTATGCCCTTGTGAATTTCTTTCTCAATTCCGCCTTTTTCTAAAAGTTCATTGTTTCCTTCATTTTGAACTATGTTGTCTTCACAGTCTTGCCCATTACAATCTCTATTTCCATCACTGTTACTGGGAGAATCATTGTTGATCTCATCTCCTTCTACTCTACTAATATCCACCAAATTTTCAGAAAAAAATTTAGGATCATTTTCAATTAAAGTGCAATCTACGGGTGAATTAGTTTGAGTAGTTTGTTGTAACGAGTCTTCATATACTTTCCCCCCCTGAAGATGAGTCGTAAAGAAAGGTTTTGATTCAAAAAAAGGTTACATCCATGGTGACAAAAGTTTTCTGAGAGTTAGGATCCAAACACTTGTACCCCTTTTGTGTGGGAGAGTAACCAATAAAAACACATTTCTTGGCGCGTGGGCTTAATTTGCTTTGATTAGGCTCATGATTATGAACAAAAACAGTGCACCCAAAAACCTTTAAGGGAATTGTGGACAGCAGCCTATTTGCAGGAAAAGTAGTCAAGAATACCTCCATAGGAGTTTTGAAACCTAAGATTTTACTTGGCATACGATTAATCAAATAGGCAGCTGTAAGAATAGCTTCTCCCCAAAGGTATTTAGGCACACCATTTTGAAAAAGTAAGGCCCGAGCAACTTCTAGCAAGTGTTTGTTCTTTCTCTCAGCCACCCCGTTTTGTTGGGGTGTGTTTACACATGAACTTTGATGTACAACACCATTTTCTAGTAGAAAATTGTTTAGACTCTTGTTAAAAAATTCTTTTCCATTGTCACTTCGAAAAATTTGAACTTGTTTTTGAAATTGTGTTGTCATCATTTTGAAGAAAACTTTTACAATAGACTCAACATCAGATTTTTCCTTCATCAAATACACCCATGTAGTCCTAGTATGGTCATCAATAAAGGTGACAAACCACCGTTTACCCGAAGGTGTTGCATGCCTACTAGGGCCCCAAACATCACTATGGATGATTGTGAAGGGGCTGGATGATTTGTAAGGGTGAGACAAGTATGAAGAACGGTGATGTTTAGCTAATTGGCAAGTTTCACAATTGAAGGAAGACATAACTTTATTATTATTATTAAAAAGATCAGGAAACAAATGTTTCATATAATTGAAACTAGGATGGCCTAACCTATAGTGCCATAACATAACTTCATCTTCTGTAGAACTAAGGCTAGAATAGAGACAGAGATTCTGAACTTGTCTTCCCAATTCTTTATCATCTTCAAACAAGTAGAGTCCATCAATTTCTCTAGCATTGCCAATCATCCTCCCCGAAATCAAATCCTGAAATTTACAACTAGAAGAGTCAAATATGGCACGGCAATTCAAATCAAGAGTAATTTTGCTAACAGAAAGTAAATTGCAAGATAAATTTGGCACATGAAGGACATTATGTAAGGTTAAGGAAGAAGACAGAGGGATTGATCCAATGCCAGCAATTGCAGAAAAGGAACCATCTGCGAACTTGATTTTTTTGTTTCCTGCACAAGGACTATAGGAGGAAAAAAGTGTTGAACAATCTGTCATGTGGTCAGTGGCCCCGGAATCAATGATCCAGAGGGGTGTTAAACTATGTTCAGCATGACAGAGGGAAGCAATAGGGTGAGTACCTTTTTGGGCTAAAGAGCAAGAGGGATTAGCTGTCAATTTTTGGGAAAACATTTTATGCAGATGCTCCAATTGTTCCTTAGTGAAAAGGGATGTTTCAGTTGAAGATGATTGCTCCTTAGTCTCCTCAATATTGGTTTGAAAAGCACTGCCCTCTCTACTGAATTTTTTCTTTAAGTTTGCCGGTTTTCCATGAATTTTCCAGCATGTCTCCTTTGTATGCCATGGTCTCTTGCAGTGATCACACCAAGGTTTCTTCCTCCTATCTCCATCAGGATCGAACTCCTTTGTGACAAGGGCTGATCCTTCTATTTGCTGCGGGGTAGATGAGTCCGAGGTATGTAACATGACCCTTCTTCTGGCCTCCTCACGTCGAACTTCAGAAAATACTTCTCGAATGGAGGGTAAGGGCTTTCGAGCAAGAACTCTTCCCCTTACCTCATCAAGACTCCGATCCAAGCCAGCAAGAAACATATAAACTCGGTCATTCTCTTCCCTCTTATTGAACCGCGCAGCATCCTTGGGGTTCTCCCATTCTTCTCCATAGCATTGATCTAACTCTTGCCACAGAGTTAGCATTAGGTTGTAATAAGTGGTAACATCTCGGTCTCCTTGTTTGAACTGCCATAGCCGAGTCTTTAGATCATAAATCTGAGAAGAGTTCTCTAAATCAGAGTAGCAATCCTTCACAGCCTCCCATACCTCTTGTGCAGTTTTCAAGAAGAGGTAGGGCTTACCAATGGCTGGGTCCATGGAATTGATCATCCAAGACATGATCAGCGAGTTTTCAGCCTTCCATTTTTGCCATGTGGGGTCGTCCTTTGCTGGTTGCTTGACTTCTCCTACCAAGTAACCCAAGCGGCTTCTCCCTTCCATTGCCAGCTTCACCAACTGAGCCCACTCAAGGTAATTTTTGCCGTTTAGCTTGTGTACCATGAGTTGAAGATTGAGAAGCTTCGAAAGATTCTCAGTAGAACAGGTTTGGGACTCGGCTGAAGTCTCATCGTCGCCGGCAGTCTTGTTCTGCTCATCCTCGGCGGCGCTGTTGGAGGGCTTGGTCGCTCCTACCATCGCAGTCTTCACCATCGGCGTTATTGGAGGGTGCCGCGAACAGAGAAGGCAAGGTTCAGAGAGCAAGTGGCTCTTGATACCATATAAGCTTAGAGAAGAAAAAAAAATACTTCTATTCTCTCTTAAGGAAATACAATGGGTACAAGCCTAAATATATATGCTGGGAGGAAACTAGACCTAGGATCTGGTCAAATATCAAATTGATATTGACCAGATTTATTACAATAATAATTTACTACAAGAAAGGAAATAACATAAATAGGGAGATTATGATATTGATGGACCAAATCAGGTCCATATCGCAACAACAAACATTATAAAATGACAAAAAAGGGGAAGGTTACACAGGAGCTCGTATAAATACTGTAGAAATTGGGCAGGTTTGAATTATGCCTTTAAATGTACGCACAATTTTGCAAGCAAAGAGTAAACAATAAAGAAAAATCCCAAGCTGAATTTTAAATAAAAATGAATATAAAAGAAATAAGTGTTGCCTTAGCAAAGCAACATTCTCTAAAGTAATGTCAATATCTTCTTGTTATAAACTTCATATGATGAGAGCATAGTTTCTGCTCTTTCTACAAAAATATATTTCAGTTGAGCATATAAGAATATATCAGTGAAGCAAAAATACCAAACTAATCAATTAATGATGCAATACCTTTCGAGGAACTTCAAATATGAAAAGTTCATTCCATTTCACCGTGCCTTCATCCCAGCCATTAATTCTTGATACTAAAGGCTTCACACACTTTGTTCTTGCACTCTGAGGAAACAGCTTTTGCTGCTCTGATGCCTGACTGTCAATGACGAGACGCAAAGCACAGAAGAAGTTATGGCTGTTACCATCATCAATGATAGGGAGACCCTGCAAAAATTGAAATGAATCAATTTCAACCTTCCAAGAAGCGAGGGGAATCAGGAATGTGATTGGAATTCTGTATAAACCATTTCAACACATTATAACCTTGGCCTCAAGTATCTGAACAGCAATATAATATCGTGCTTCCCTAGATTCATCTGCAACATTTAACCTATCTGAAAATCTTGGAGGTGGAATCCACACAGAAGCACAATCACCCTGATGTAGCTTGTCAACTATGTCCACGTCATGCTCAACTTTTTTGACAAAAATATTGCACCCTAGTTTATTTTCTACTATCACAGTCTGCAAGTCATCCTCATCTAGTGCAGAAAAAGTTGTATTCTCTCCCTTGCTTGGTTGACCACCAGCCTCCTGCAAAGACAGACCAGTTTAGTAGGCTTTAAAAAGTATGAGCTATAACAGATAAATGGATAAAGGATTCAGAATTTGACCGCATTTAGCTTTGATGCTTTCTGTTCAAGCTCCAACTGTCTTCTCCATGAAAGAATGCTTCCCACAAAGGATTCAAGATTTGCTGCGCTGACATTTACATTTAAGATGCTGGTAGCAGAAATTCGAACTCTCTTCCCAAGCCCTAATGGTGTTTGTACATTGGTATCGTAAGTTTCAAACCTGAACAAGTTGAAAAGGAAACATCAAATTAATGACATTTGCTCACCAAGACCGGCCCATGATTAAAATCTGAAGAATATACTGGATCAATAGTATATATTTGTAATTAGAAAACTGTTTTGAAAAAATTAATAACCAATCTATTACTTGAATATAGCATCAAATGGCTCCACAAGGGGCTCCCATGCCTCTAATTGTGCATTGAAGGTTGATGCAACAATTGAACAAATCAGCACTGCATTCATCCCTTCTAGTCCACCATGTGTTGCAAGCTTAATATTGGTAATTGTTGTGTCAAATAGGGGTCTCATCTGAAATGGTAGTTGAATTACCATTGGTATTACAAAAAAAAAGAATATTCCTTTATCAAAAAAATCATCATTGGTAAATAATTCTGAAAAGAATGGCAACTCTTTTCATAATAGGGATAGAAAAGATACCATTCCACATAAGCTGTCCAAAATCGTTATAGAAAAGAATCTTAGCTTCAGCTCAGCATTTATGTTTTCCCGAGTCTTGGGCTTCACAGAATCACCAATTATGTAGGCCAATCGGCTTGATGGCTTTTTAAGGTCAGAACGAGCCAGAAAAGTGCATGCCTGCACATATAAGCATGGTAATAAACTCTTTTTTTGTTTCTTTTTTATAAGCTTTTCCATAGCAAGTGAATCAAATTCACAGGCACCTAAAGAAAGAAACTTCTGTACATCACATGTAAGCAACTATATATGTTTAAACTTCAGAAGCCATTTATAATTTTATACAAAACTTTTTAGGGTGAGTTAAGTGAAGTGGAAGTTAAGAGTAACCTGATTTTCTACTTTCCATATGCTCCAGCATTGAGGAGGCCGTGAACTTGAAGATCTCGAAAGAGGCACCTCATGAATGTTTGCTTGGCTAACAAGATCCATCCTTGGGCAGCAAAACAGATCTGCACGTGGTGCTTCATCTGTTCTGGTGACAACACATCCTAGAGAAACAAAACCAGGAGGAGCTATAGGATACCAGAAGAAAACTTCCTCAACCCCTTTCGCTACAATATGGGAAACTTTGGTAAATTGAACAGGTTTTGAAGAGATATCAGGATTGTCATTCTTGAAGATTATTCCGAGTGGAGGAGGTTCCAGGCTGAAAGGCAGGGAAGGAGACAAAATATTAATGCCAACAAAAATTTGAAGCATGTTAGCAAACAGATCGAAAATAGAAAAGTAAAAAACGCCTTAAAAGATAACAAGGTCTAACCCTTCAGTGATGCAATCCCCCAAGACAGCATAACCACGACGTGCAATAGGTCGCCAAATGGAAACTGGACGACGGAGGTCACTACCTTTGTCCCACCAAATTCTTTCAAAGTTTGGTGTAGACATATAACAATTAGTTGCTTTTGAAATGGACTTGAGGATATCCCATCCTGATGTGTTCAAACTTTTGCTAGTCTGCTGATTATTATTTTCATGATCATAATTAACATCTGAGACTGGACCTATTAGAGGAGCTCGATTTGAATTCCAGACAAGCAGATGATTTAAGTCATAACATCTGTCTTTCAGGGGGCAACCAGTTGAAGAATGTGCAAAAAATGAGCCAATAGCATTATCAAGGCGCCATATGCTAAATCCAAAGGTAAATTGATTATTCGGAGGTATATTAAATAAGCAGTCTGAATATTTTGCTGATGTTACAAGATCAGAACGTAAGCAATGAACAACATGATTTGGTGGTGGTTGGTTCCCAACATGGGCTACACAGCCTAGTGCAGTGTAACCTGGGGGCGCAATGGGCATCCAAAGAGAACAATCACTACCAGCAACAGAATGGCCTTCACCTCCACCATGCCCTTGAATGTTCAGGAATGACCCAATAAGGTGGAAATCAACGGGCTTCCTTACACGGCCATATGTGTTACTTACTGCCATTACTGCCTGTGAAGGAGGAATTGGCCTGAGAAGACATTAAAATATAAGTTAACATAGCAAGGAATCTAAAATATTCAGAGCTCATCATATCAGAAACAGAAAAAAAGAAAATCACAATTCAAAAAAACAACACTTGCAAAATATGTGAACACTATATCAAATTTAATGTAAAATGCAGATGGAACAACTATATTCTCTGTTTTTTGTATTCTAAAATTGTTTTTTTGTAATGCAAATTAATCTAGTTATAAGCTAATTAGCATGAAATGCAGAAGCCCATAACCTCTTTGTCCAAATCTCTCTCTACCTCCCTCTCTCCCTCCCTCCCTCCCTCTCCTCCCTCATCCCTCTCCCTATCCCTCTCTCTTTTCCTTCATGATAAAGGTTGCAAGTTTAGTTGCATATTCACCTATTTTAAACACCAGATTAATCATAGATCTTAGCATCTTGGGATACTACTACTGACAGGTTTGAGAAGTAATGAGAAGGTTGGAACTTGGAAGAGAATTTTACCATTTCAATCACAGCACTGTCTTTTACTGAAAAGCACTTTCTACCTTTTTATTCTTTTTTTAGTTAGTTTACATGGCATTTTTCCTGATCCAACTTTGGTGTTGACTAAGTTGTATACTCCTAAAGTAGATTTTCTTGGGTATAATCAAGAAAGTGAATTCTAGAAGACTAGAATAGAATTCAAAACAAGGTAGATTTGAAAAAAAAAATATACCTTGATGTCACACAATCTCCTAAAACAACATAATTCGCAGGAGCTCGAGGCCTCCAAAAGGTAATATTGTTGTTTGGATCAGTCCCTGCAAAGTACAGAAGACCGAATAGTTCATTATAATTAGAGGACCTGGTCTCTCAGCTATATGGTCCACAGTATACAAGAGTCATGTTAATAAATTGAATATATAATATATAAAGATAAATATAAGAAAGTATGCAGTCAGGCTATTCCAATTAATTTCGAAGAAACCTTTTCCAGAAACCCAAATTCGGTCAAAGTTGGTGCATGGAACAAGGGGAGTTGCATTTCCAAAATTTAACGCAGCAGATGCCTGACTTTGCAGATTGAGTATAAGAGAAACAGCACTAAGTGAAAGATGAATACAAATGTCCGTTGATAGCAAAGAAATATTCGTTCTGTCCTTCACCGAAGTATAACCCCCTGATATATCCACTGGATCTAGAATAATAAGACCAGAACCAGCCTCAAGAGTAAAATCCTTCACCAGGGCTCTAATCCAAGTGTCCATTTCTTTGGAGGCATACCTACTCAAATTGACAGAAGAAAGATAGAGTTCAAATGTTTGTCTACGAAACTCTTTCCACTTTTTTAATAAAAAAGAATATATTAAAGAAAAGAAGAGAAATTGAACACTTCGAGAATTAGTAGAATTACAATTTCGGAATTCTTGGCCCAAATAATTCCAATTGAGAAACGGTTAACTAAACAAGCGTTCACAATGTCTAAAGAGTGGTTATTGGTAAATGGGCTATCCCTATAATGATATAATTAAGAACTTTAGTTAATTGTTCCTGAATTGAAAATATTTCTACCAAGAATTCCTAAACCATAATTCTCCCAAGAAAATTTAATGCCGACTCCCAAGATCTCTCACATGAAGCTCAGGTCCAACTTTGCACGAATAAGCTTCTCGCCATAGGATGAATCATCCAGAAATGACTTAGTACCATCATAGAAGGTGAGCTCAGAAGAAACAACCTAACACCAAAGTACAAAAGCCATCAGACAGAAGACTACCAAAGAAAAGGAAAACATAGTAGAGGGGGTGGTAAATTTTGCCATGAATTAAAGCTACAATAATATCTGAAGTCCTCTTCTTCCTTTTCTTTTGAAAAAGTGAAAACATAGTAAACATAGCACAATGCACATTATCTGTAGTCTCTACTGATTGTCATCAACCAACTCTTCCAAAAGCTTAAGCTATGAGGTGAAGGTACACAAATGACTATATTATATCTCTATGACACACCCCTCATGCAAAGGCCCTTTGGGCTTGAAGCGTGGGCAATGCACTGACCCACTTTACTATGTGCTGAAAGTCAACTTTTATGTTTAGAAGAATCTGGGCGGCAAGGATTGAACTCTAGACCACTTGGTCATGGAGAATCTGATACTATGTCATGAACTAACTCTCCCAAAAGCCTAAGCTAATAGGTGAAGGCACATGAATGGCTTTATTATATCTCTACCATATACTAAATCAATAAACCATTTTGGAGCCTCTTATGAATAGCTTTAAATGAATGGCATTGTTAATGAAATTAAGCACGGAAAATTGTTGATTCAGTTTGATGCAGATGGATAACTTAGAACATGGTAACAGAACATCCAATACCAGGCAACTTTCAATTTTGAATATTGGCAAGAATTTTGAATATTTGAGTTATATGAAATGCCAACCATGAGTTCTAGTTTCCCCCCTTTTGTAGAGTTCTTTAACATCACTAAGGATTAGCACTTTTGTTTTTGCTTTCCACTTTTAATGTAATTAGTCAGACAACAGAAAGCACTACACAAAATCCCAGCAAAATAACCAAGAAGCTACCGAGGCTTTCAGATTCTATTATAATAAAATCCGATAGTTCACCAAGTATCAAACAACTTACTTCCTGTAAATAGAGACAGGTATGCCATGGGCAATTTTTAAAGAAAATAGTGATAAAATAATAGTTATGCATTATATCCAAAAGTTAAAGGAGGAGTTCCAAGGGTCGGGTAAGTGTCGGCCAATTCATCTCTCCTTTATTAAAAGCAGAAAATGAAAAAAATTCTCTGAATACTCAATAAAGAAATCACTATAAAATAAGCCAATCTCTCTGAATATTCAATAAAGAAGCTAACCTCTCTGAATATTCAATAAATCTCTCTGAATAAACAAGATATAAAATGGCAACTGAGCAATGTAAGACAATCTCTCTGAATATTCAATAAAGAAATCACTATAAAATAAGCACTAGCCAGGCAACACAAATAAGCTAGCAAGACCACTTTATCCCATAGAAGTAATACTGATAAGAAATTATCCTTGAAAATTTTGGCATTTCTCTCCAACCAAAGGCACCAAATCACTGCATAAATAGCACACCACAAAAGGACTTTGCCTTTTCCATTCCTCCCAAAACCACTAAAATGGCATGTGAGAATTTTGTCCACACTCTGGACAGATCCTGTTTTCCCCAATCACACTAAAATGTATGTACCAGAATTCAATGAAAAAATGGCCAATACATCTCTCACCTCTCAAACAGATACATGGACACCTACCTACTAATTGCAGTATCAAAGACAACTTTTACAGGATGCCAAGAAATCATGCAGACAGAGATGCCAAAACAGTTGGCATGTAGAACAGGAACAGGGCCAAAGGGAGAAAATACACTCAAATTCTAAATATTCCAATTCAACAATAGGCTGAGCTACTATGCCTTTAATAGCAACTCAGATAACAAAATACAAATAGGACAAGGAACCCAATCTCAAGACTCAAGAAGACAAGAATGACTAATCCAGAATAAGTCCTAAACCATAAATTCCTTAATTATAGATAATTAAATGCTTCTAAATCACAAACCATAAACCCTGAATTATAATTACACCATAAATTAATTTAATATTTTATCATTGCTTCATACTGAATTATAACTTATCCTTTCCCTCAATGTACTTGTCTTTCCCTCTCTTTACTTAAAAAACCAACATTCTTTATACCAAAAAAAAAAAAAAAAAGAATGCTATTATGCAATCCGAAAAATTATTTCTATGAAAGTACACCCACTCTAGTCTGTGAAATGGTATATAGTATATACATACCACCACTTAGACCAATGTAGCAGTTATGACCTGCCATTACCGGAAAATGGTATTAGCGAGCAGATGCTGTTAAGATCCAATGTGTTATACAATTCAGATAATGGAAATAATTAAAAGGCATGTACTGTCTTGAGCATATGTGAGTTAAAAGGATTTGAGCATATTATTCATGGTAAATCTACCTGGGTTTCAAAGGTAAAACTTTGAGTTCCATTTGATTCACTTTGAGAATATACAGAAGAGCCCAATGTTTGATTCATAAGGCTTTTCTCGTCACCAGGTGGCAAATTGTCTGGCAACACAATGTCAACACCATCTTCCATAGAGATTGAGTAGCTGCTATCATTACTCAGGTATGTATACTTCCTTAGAAGAGAACCGTTCTGATAAATAAATAGCAAAGATGTAAGCTTATAATATGCACCTAATCTCGGGGGGAACAAAGCGATAAATGCCTTTTTGCCTAATTCTCTTTTCCTATTTGATGAACGAAAAGAACTTATCAAGGGAGCAAAATATCAGTAGAAATAAAGAGGAGAACAATACATTCTCCTCAACACAGTGAGAAATAATAAAAATGGATGAGACAACCAAAATTGTTCATTAATAAGATATGCTATCAAATTTCTCTGCATATTTGTCAGGGTATGGACAAACAAGCTCACTATTAACACAACAGAGACAATGTTGCTTAAGCACCAAAGATAAGTCATAAAAACAACCTAACAAACCCCAAGCATTGCTCTCCATCCAAATACACTAAAAAACAGCAGAAATGGCACCCTGCTATAAGGCATTTCTCTCCTAAATTATACTAAAACTATGAAAATATTCAATACAATTGTTCCAAATTTTCAGGAAACGCAAAGATTCGACATATACTTTAAACTACCTACGCTACAATGAAGCGACAACTGGGCAGTATGAGAATAAATGAATTTCTGTTTCCAAACAAGAAAACATAATGTTCATTTGGGAGGAAAAACGCTTTCGAAGGTCTAAACTTTGCAAACTATCACCAGTATTAATCATATAGAGGAAGCTTTGGAATTCTGAAGTTGCTTTAAGAAGGAATCTCTCTCTCAAATATAAACAGGAAATTGGAAAAATAAATTACAGATTAACAGGAAGCATATTACCTCAATTTTTACATTAACAAATCGCAATCTCTTGCCATGTCCAATGACTATAATTGGTCTAAATCTTGTGCTGCGGACTTCCTTTGTATCTGTTTCAACAGATAAACAAATAACCTTTCCACAACCATCATATGTATATTCATCAATGCCTACACAATCTACCACTAACTGTTTTGATGGGGAGAGGTGCACCACATCTTCTGTCTGCTTGTAAACTGATTCCGTTAGCACTATGCTACTGTTTCTGCTAATAGGATCATTCTTCGGATCCATTGTTTCCTCTCTCCCAGTTAGTGCTCCTAGAGCAGGCACAAAAAACTCGGCCACTGCAAGAAGAAAATCTGGCACAACAAGGACCCTGGGTTGCTGCACACGAATCACAAATGATTGGGATGACATCCTCCACCTGTAGTCCATCAAGAACATTGTTGAAATGGGCATGTCAGTGTCAATTCTAGCTTCACTGGTTGTCCTCCTAAAGCTACCCGGGTTAAATGGAAACGGAACTTTTCCAGTAACTGTTTGTTTGGAAGCATCAGTAGATGAACCTAGCATTAGACGCATTGCAGGTTTTGTATCAGGGCGGACATCTAGTATGGAGAATTTTGGAATAGTCACAAAGAGGTCTGTTTCTGATAAAGAAGTCATACGATACGAAACCCAAAGACCTTCCAGCTGCAAAAATAAGAAATGATAAAATGGGAATGAAAGATAAGCACATTCCATTCAGACATATCAAGCTGAAAGCAGAAAGTTTTATGATTGGGTTAAAATAATATCAGAACATAGGAAATGTCATGCAAACAAAGAGTATATACAGATATCTGAATCATCTGCTTATAATATAAATATTCACCGCAATTTGTGCCAATGGTGACTCCCCATCAGGGCCATTACAAAGCTCCAGCAAGGCATGATTCACCACAACGGCTATAATTGTAACAGTTTGTGACAGCAGAAGTTGACTGTTCATGTTGACCTTATCAACCAGAAGCCTAATAGTATCCTTCGAACCAGATTTCCCCCCACGAAAGCTAGCAGGAAGCCTTGGTTCTTCTGATAAGTTCATGTATATACAATCCAAAATAACCTTGTATTCTTTATCAGACATTATACAATGCAACAAATCCACCTGTTCATAAGATCATAAAATTAGCCGAAGAACGTGGTGTATTTTGTGGAGTGAAATACTAGAATTTAAGCACATTTACTTATGATATGAAACTGTTGTAGATTTGGAGATTCACAAGAACTTCATATTTGCAGATATATTCTGTTCGAAGACTCACAATCACAAACCTTGAGTATGCCCACAGAGCTTGAAGCCCCTTCTTTTAATTAAGTGCAGGGTATTTGGTCCAAAAATAGTAGGGCAAAAAGTGTTGTGGCAGTGCAATGTGTATGTTGTCTTTGGTGCATTTAGCAGCAGCAGAATGCAAGGATCATTAAGTGAAAATCTCTGTCCCTATACTAGCTTTGGAACAAAATTGCTATCGCATAATCTTCATGGAGTTCACCCATGATTATTTTCCGGGGGATCCCGTTAGCAGATATATGATTATGGTTCTCCTCTATGACATTGTAACAAATTATTAACCTCAAAATAAATTATATTTTTCCATCATGGCCAATGACTCTGACCAGAAATAGATGGAGATGCAGTTGATCGAGAACTTCTATTCATTTGATGGGAAAATGCTGTTAAGATTTTAACATTTCACCGCGGTTATTAGTTCCCATAGACACCTAAAAGATTAGTACATTTTTGCATATTAGAGGGAAAAAAGGAAACACTTAGTCATTGGGGTTAGGAGTCACCTTCACTTCAAGAGAAAATGTTGGAACTTTCCGGAAAACATCCCTCAAGCTTCGACGAACAAATATATCAAGTCCTTGACCTTCCCGTACCATTGGTTTTCCAAGACAACCATCAATTCCAACAGACATGTTAATACCTAGAATCTGCAATTCAGTTGGAGTCAGAAATATGTCAAGGATTCGTTGTGATAGCCCAGATGACAAGAAATGTGTACCTGAGCATGAAGAAGGTCAATGTGCACAGCAGAAGGATCATCTTCAGGAGATCCATGCCAACTGAATTCATTTTTAATATGAAGCTTGCCAAGATCAAGTTGTATAAAACTGCAAGTTAAGAAAGCAACGAGATTAAGACATTTTCAGATTGTTAGATATAAAAACCATTCAGCATAAGCTTTTAGATGAGTTGGCCATTGACATGGTATAAAAGCCTCTATGCCTAAGTGGTCAAGGGTTCAATCCTTGCCGTTCCTATTCTTCTAAATAAAAGTTGAATTTCAACACAAGGTAGAGTGGACATGTGCATTGTCCATGCCTCAAGCCCATGACGCCTTTGCATGTTCATGAAGCTGTTGAATTCTGATCTCAATCCCTAAAGTTTAGGAATCTGTTATCTGTTTTGAGTAGTTATTTGTAGTTTCCTTTTTCTCTTGTTTCAACAAACTGATTTAAAGATTTACTAACTCTTTGCTGATTGAATTCCTTGGAACAACGATAATTGGAGTGTCAAGTGCGAGGTCCAGCTTGAGTGCAGTAGCTCCATCTATTTCATATTTCTGAATTAACCATTCAAATCCTCCAACTTTATCAACAAGTTTGATTGCTTCTTCAGTATGAGGAGAGGCAAGTTCCATGAAGTACACCATTATCTAGAGAAGTAAACCATCACCAAATATAGTAATAATTCAACTGAATGTTAGTTAAAAAAAAACAGTGGCAAGGTGAAAAATAAATAGTTTATAGTCAAAGGCTATCTGAACCCAGCAACCATGTGAATTTAAAACTCTATACAAAACAGTGCAAGAAACTGAACTCAAAAACTAAAACTGCTTTAACACAAGAAACAAAAAAGTACCAATTTTAATTTCTTAATCCAAATATACTGAGTTTTTGAACATACCTCTTGTACAAAACGATAAAGGAAAACAATGCGAACAGCTGAGAGATGACCTTGCAAGCTGTAGTCATATCCTTCATAGTCATCGTCTTCGGCACTATAAGAATTAAATTTGAACTGAAAAGGAAAGTTAGAACAGTGAAGTTAAATAAAAAACCGAAATGATTAAAAAAAATACACAAGGACTCCGTAATAGGTTGGTTCATTGCAAAAGACAACAGACCTTTATAAGGGACTCAACACCAGGATTACGTAAGTCACAAAGCCAATCCCAACATTGATCTGTTCCAAGGGATGTATCACAGAGTCTAAAATTGCCTAGCGTTCCATCAATAGAAAGAGAACTTGGGTGAACCTTGATAAGAAAAATAATTAATTTCAGAGTTGGTACTTGGTACACAAATGAGAGCAAATAATAGGCAGCATCAGTGCTTTCCCAACAAAAGAAAATGGAAAAGGGTAATTTAAAAAAAGATAGGAAACCAGTGGATTTAGAAAACCGCAAAGGAAAGAGAGAGGAATGGTTTAGACCAGCTAATAAAAAGTATGTCATTACCTTAAGATCCATTACGAAACTTTCTTGTATCAATGTAGCCAGTTGAGAACCATCCTCCTTGTTAAGAAAAATAGTTACACTATCCACATTCATGTTTAAATAAAATACCACACGTTCTTTACCAAACCCTAACAATCCTCTAACGCGCCCCTTTTCATCAGTCTTTTCCTTCTTCACCAAAGGTTCCTCTGGAGAAGTTGCCACAGTGTCCGAGTGACTTGTCACTTTATTTCCAGAACTTATATCCAAGCCAAAACTTATCAAAGCAACAATAGTGGGTCGGTTGCAGAAAAATTCCAGTTTGGACATACGAACACACATCTGAAGATTAGCATCAGAAATGTAAATACAGGATTGTATCATAACTCATAAGAGCAGACCAGAAACTCCAATTCAGTGTTAACAGTCTTCAAGTTAATTACCTGTGTGTCTATACCGTCATAATCAGGAGAGCCTGAACTTCTTGTTGAGAAGGAGACAGATACAAAATTTGAATTATCACTTCCCTCAGCCTCATAATATTCCTCATGAGGAGTGCTCTTTCCCTTTTCAATTTCCTTTTCATGAATTAAGTTTTCAAGAGACTCAAAATCAGAAGCAATCCCCATCAATCCTTGATGATCCAAATCCATATTATGCAAATGATTTCCTCCATCTGCTTGAGAAATGAATTCAGATAATGCATCCATAAAGCTATCATCATCGTCAGGAAATCCAAGTGAGACATCCTTCCCATGGGAATCGAATGAGCCAGAAGAAGAAGACAAAGTTTCACTCTTCAAGACTGAAACAGCTAGATAACGTGGAGCCCCAGATAGACGACCCACAAGTTCATCCTTAATTTTCAAAGAATGCAATTTCATCTTCACTGTCAGGTCACCATCTGCAAGAATGACATTCACCTGCAGCATTGCAATAAATTAGTTGCATTTCAGTCCCACCAAGGTAGCCAAAGTACATAATATATACCACAATGCAAGAGTTCTCTACTCAAAATACTGAGTACATGCCCAATATTCATCAAGCACATCAAAAATCATAAAGACAATGTACAAATATACATACAGCTGTTTCAAATTTAGAACCACACACGTCACAAATGTCAAGAGACAGATGTTAGTTACATATAGGAATCTGCAACACATTGCAAGTATCAATCCTAATCTTGTATCAAAATGAAATCTCCACATCCATCAACTATCAAAAAATAAGTTTTCAAACACCAGACTGCAAAGATCCGACCCCTTCCTTCCTACATGTAAAACAATATTTTTTCTGACAACCTAGCATTAGAACTTTCTCCCAGACAAATACCTAAAAAGGGGGGCAAGAGCTGAAAACAGCATTCTCAACAGCTATATAATTCAAGCACACTAAATGACAGGAGGTGCACAGACACCTAGATAAAAAACTCAAATGTTATCAATTTGTCAGTACGTAAGCATCCCAAGCAAGGTTAGACGAGCAACATATGATAAAATTATGAGAGGATGTAGAAGGTGCAGTTTCAGAAATATCAATAAAAGCAAATATTTTTCTAGAAGGGGACCTAAATGGACATGGGGGGAGAAAAACTACAGGGTTTGAAGGTTTGCATGGTCTAGGAAGCTAATGCAGAGGGTATAACTATTAAAGAATTTTTTAAACTTCAGATTCTCATTAGATAACACTTGCTTTTGAAAGCGAGAACATCCTGTCACATATAAAAGAGGGGTTAATGATACTCTGAATCTTAGAACTATAATGAAATACACGATCAACCAACATTTATCAAATTTGAAAACAGAGTCAGAAGAAATTATTCGATCCTCGGAGAGAGCTTCACTACCCAACACCGGGTTTTGGTTCTGGATGTACGTGTAAAGATGAGAGTGAGGACGAATTGCCAAGACAAGGTCCCAGGATCAACTGGTGGCAACCAAAGGAAGGAAATCAAAGGAGCTTTGAGAGGAAGATTTTGAAGGGCAAGATTTGGGAGCCACAAAGGAGTGCTAATGATATGTGGGACAAGATGACTAAAAAGATTAGCAAGATAGCAAAAGAGACATTTGGTGAATCAAGATGTTTAAAACTTAAGGATAAAGAGTCTTGGTGGTGGAAAACAAGTTCTCAAGAAAATGTTGGAGCTAAAAGGGAGTGCTATGAAGCTTGGCACTTGGGTAAAAATGATGAGAAATGGGGAAAATATAAGGTAGCTAAGAAACAAACTTAAAAGGCAGTGAATGAGGCAAAAACTAAAGCATTTGATGGGCTATACCAATTTTTAGAAAACAAAACGAGGAATGATGTATTTATAGGCTTGCTAAAAGTAGAGAAACAAAAACAATAGACTTAGATAAAGTGAAATGGATTAAAAATAATGAAGGTAAAGTCATGGTTACAGAACGAGATATCAAGGAACTATGGAATAGTAATTTTAAAAAATTATTTAATGAAAGACATACGACTTTACTGGACTCAAAGCTACTAAATAATACAGAGGAGGAACAAAATTTGACATACAATTCGAGAGTTTGAGGTAAAAGAATCACTAAAGAAAATGGACAATGGAAAAGCGATTGGACCAGATAATATACCTATTAAAGTATGGAAGTGTCTAGGAGAGAAAGGTATAAGCTGGCTCACTACGTTGTTTAATGAAATATTGAGGTCTAAGAAAATGCTAGATGACTGGAGGAAAATCACTTTGAACCCTATTTATAAGAACAAGAGAGATAAGTGTTATAATTACATAGGGATTAAGCTCATTAGCCATACCATGAAACTATGGGAGAGACTTATTGAACGAAGATTAAAACGTGAGACTCACATTACAGAGAATCAATTTGGTTTTAAACCTGACAAGTCGACCATGGAAACAATATGCCTTTTGCAAGACATGACAAAGTGGTATAGGAGGAAATGAAGAGATCTAAACATGGTTTTCATTGACCTTGAAAAGTCCTATATACGGTGACGAGAGAATTTTTATGGAAGGCACATATATGTATGATAGGACTAAAACTAGTGCACAAACATATCGCAAGGCCACATAGGATTTCCCTATAACTACATGTTTACACCAAGAGTCAACTTCAGCCTTATCTTTTTACCTAGGTTTTGGATGTTCTTTTTTTTTTTTTGTGAAAAAGAGCTAAACACAAGGACTTTGCAAGAAGTCACCAATCCTAATACTATTCTCGTCCAAACACGCTTAATTGCGTAGTTCTGATGGGATCCAGGAACCAATGCCTCAATGCATGTACTTTGCAAATAACAGTTCTTCTAGTAGAAAAGTCAAGTGAGGACACTAATGGTAAACTACAGTTACGGAGGGAAGCTTTGGAATCACATGCTTTTGTTTCAGCATAAGTAAAATGAAGTATATGCAATGCAAGTACGGTAAGATGCAACGATAACACTAGCTTAGGAGTAAAAGTTGGATATTACACCATACAAGTTACACACTTTAGGTACCATAGATTTATCATACAAAGTGGTTGAAAAATAGAGGGAGGTGTAAATCATATGATTCATGCGGGGTGGATGAACGATAGAGTGGTTCAGCTGTTATTAGTGATCGAAAGGAACCTCTCAAGCTAAAAGGAAAATTTATCGTGCAACCATAAAACTAGCAATGATTTATGGTAAAGAATTCAGGACAATAAGTGCTAATAAGAGCATAAAATGACATATATGAGAAGGTTGCATTGGATGAGTAGGCATACAATAAAAGGTTATTAGGAATGAATGTATTATACGAAAAGTAAGAGCAGCATCTATTAAGGAAAAATGGTAGAATCGCACCTATGATGATTTGGATATGAGACCAATAGAATCCCTAGTGAGAAAAAAATCTGACCAAAGGGAGAATAGCCTCGTAATTAGAGAGAAAGACCAAGAAACACCCCAAGTGAAACCTTAGAAAGGAATTTGACCTAAATGGCCTATAAGAGGATTTAGTTTTAATATAACGCAATGACGTCCTTTGGTCCATATAACCAACCCCACCTAGTGGCAAAAGGCTTTGATTGTTGTTGTTGTTGTAGTAATTATCAATATAGGACATGACATATTATGTAAAAACTTGTATTAACAATAACTTGTAATAAAATGATGCTCAATATCAAATGAAGCTGTCAATAAAAAGGGGGGAAAATCCCTTTAGATTTTTATTTACCTCCAAAATATGCAAAGACAATTACTTACTTTTAATTGTATTCCCTTATTTCCATTTTTCAGTACTATTATTTTTTGTTCAATAGAGCTTCAAAGAGATCAATACGATAAATAAGTTCAAGAAAACTATTATCAAACACTTAAACATTCAAAGTCACTAAAACCTAGGGATGCCTCTTCACATTCCTAGAAATAATGATTAAAGTTTTGTCTATGTTGCACCTTATTGAAAATGGTGCAAGCTTGCTCTTATTTTTGGCAACCAATGGGAAAACAGATTTTGTACAGTTGGACTTTCTTGTTTTGTGTGTATAATTTGGTCAAACGTATAATTTTTTTGCTGTATTTGCATTGAACTTCTATTTTGTATTGTATTTGCATGTATGTGCTTTTGTATTTGGACATAATTTATAAAATTTTTATTCAAAAAATTTGTTCTGAGAACCCACATCGGACATCATTTTTTTGGTGTTATAGAAAAAAAATTGCTGACAAGTGGTGATGGCAAAAAATTGAAGTTCAAATCCGTGAAAGTTGCTGGTCAGGTTTAAGTGTAGAGTTTTGGTTTATGTGGCGTCTATGGCTGGTGACCAACGGGATGAAGTTAACCTTGAAGATGTTGGTCAATGTTTAGGTTTTGGTACGACGTTTGGGTGCTGTCGTGGGGCGCTGTGTCGCAGGCTGACAGTCTGGTAGGGGAGAAGCTTTTCGGACGCTGTGTCGCGGGCTCACAGTTGGGTAGGGGAGAAGCTTTTCCGAGTGGGTGATTGTGATGGATAATTGGTTTGGGCCATTTGGCATGTTTCCAGCACAATAATGTTGACATTTTTATGGGCCGGAAGATGAAATGGAGATGGGAGGAAGAATCAGAGATTTGGGGATTACGAGGGAAGAAAATGGAAGATGAGAGGAAGAATCAGAGAACTGTAGCTAATCTGAATCCTTTGGGGATGAGAAGGGATTGGGGATTTCAGTCTTAGGGATTTGTGTATACAAAGGACCAAAATGCAAATACCAAAAGCATATAATGCAAATACATAAATTTGTATCAGCTTTGACTGGGTATAAGAGCAAAAAAATTAACTTAGTGCCATGCTAGCATTTCTATTGGTAGGGAATGGTGTGGTCAAAATGGTGCACCATGCACCATTTTTTGAAAGGTGCAAGCTACAAGCACCCTTACACACATTAACATGACTATTGAAAAAAAATTGATCGACAGCTATTGCAATTCAATAATATATATATCTCAATACAAAAGGTAGAAGCTTATATGCACAAACCTTTCCCCCATCCGCAACAACCTCAAGAATAAGAGACTCATCAAGTTTCCCATCAATGGTATCTCCAACCTGCATAAACATTAAAACAGATAGATATCTCTAAGGATTTACGGCGCAAACACATATCACCATTAACATGTGGACCCTAAGCAAATAAATACTAGGAAGAATAGGTGAAAATAATGAAGAATACTAGAAAACAAAAATAGTTCAACAGGACACTCTAAGCCGGCTGATATTGGACTGACATTATTTGGAAGAGGTGACACGAGGAAATGTCAGGTGAAAAAGAACATACATGAAGACAATATCAAGTCTCCATGCATTACACACTGCTCATTCCTTCATGATCTCGTGCGTATGCCATACAAAGCCTTACAAGAAATGGATCTAACCTTTCCATATATAAACAGCTTAGTTTCCACCACTGCCCCATTTATAACAATGTCAGCTGTTTTTGGAATTGTAGGATTAAGAACACTGTAGGAAGCAGCATCACCCTCTGTTTCACCTAGCACATTAACTGATGGGGGAGCCTACATGCAGCATGTATACTTTTAAAAAATCAACAATGAATAATAAGGAAATAATAATTTACCAAAACAAAAAGCAAAAGAAAAAGGCAGATTAGTGGCGCCGTACAGAAGCTTGATATGTGGCTTGTATAAGTCCTTTAAACCAGCTAGCCTTCTCCTCTTCTTCTCGAAAATCTAAGATCCAGGTGCTAGAAGATTCCAGAGCCTGCAAGGAACCCCAAATTTTCACAAAAAAAGAAAAGGGGAGCAAGTTAACAAAAAAACAAAAGAATAGGGATTCATAATGTATCAACCATAACAAGTTTCTAGCAGCTTAACAGAATTTTATTGATTCTGCCCACCTAAATATATTTTGGCATTCAAAAACTGAAGGAAGAATCAAAGCATAAAAAATCCACAAGGTCATCTGTATATGTGCCTCCTTATCATAAAGTAAACAATTTTTTTCTTAATAGGAAAAGGATATTTTGTAAAAGAGAAGAGAAGAGAAGGGAAGGGAAGTACAGGAATGAGAATACGGTATCCTCTGAAATATAGATTTATGTTCACAACTACAAGAAAGAAGCATGATCCCACAGCCACAGCAAAAAGTTACATTAAATAAAAGGCAAGAAAATGTAAAAAAAAAAAAAAAAAAATCAGGTGAGTTTGCTTGCTCAAGGTGGAAATACGATAGAAGCAATCTCAAATCTTTATCTCTTCTGTTAGAGTAGTTTAGAATCTGTTAGAATATTCCCTTGCAGTTAGAATATTCTGTTTTGAGTCAGCTCCTAGCATACAGTAGAAATGCTAAGGTATAAATACCTTTGTATTGTACGATCAGACTCAAGTTTTCATAATATCAATTCAGTTCAATATCTCTCTCTCCTCTTTCTCTCATCCTCTCCCTCGCATATCTGTTTCTAATATGGTATCAAGAGTTTTGTGATCCGCAACCATGGATTCTCTGCACGTCAATCCTTTTGTGTCGGAAAGATTGTCGTCTGGTGTGCCATTGAACTCAGCTCCGGTGACCTTCTCACCGGCGATCTCTGTGAAGCTAACGGAGAATAACTTTCACATCTGGAAGCAGCATGTCAAGGCTGTTATCAAAGCACACCGACTTGAACGCTTTGTAGTGAATCCTCATACTCCATCACGATTTCTTTCCGAAGCAGATCGGCTCGAAGATTGCGTGAATCCGGCATATCTCACATGGGAGCGACATGACCAGCACCTGTTCTCCCAGCTCCTCCTATCTCTCACCGAATCCATGCACCCATGCGTTGTCGGTTGTCGCCATGCCTTCCAGATCTGGGATGAACTACATACTTTCTTCCATTCACAAACCAAAGCACGTAGTCTCGATCTCCAATCCGAATTGCGTAACATGAAGACCAACATGGATTTTTTGATTTCAATCGGTGAATTGATCAATTGTCACGGGCACATCAATGTCATTCTCAAAGGCTTACCAGCTGAGTATGAATTTTCGTAACATCCATCAATAATCGGGTTGATCCGTGCATAGTGACAGAAATTGAGTCTCTTCTTCTCTTACATGAAGCATATTTGGAAAGACTGCATGCACCTGTAACCTCTGAATTCTGATACATTCTTCGTCAATGTGGCTCAAGCCTCGTCACAACAAGGTTCTCAGTCCTCCCTTGCAAGCTCTGGCTCAAACTCCTTGCCTCAGTCGGACACTCCTTTCATTGCACAGACCTACACTCAAGGCTATGATTTAGGTTTTGAATCTCGTGGCAGATGGCAGAGTACATGGTAGAGATGGGCGTTTTGGTTCTAATAGTGTTACAATGTCAACTCTGTGGTAAGCATGGTCACGAAGTACAGACTTGCTACTACAAGTTTGATCCATCATATGGACAATCTCATCAGTTTGGCTACATTTCACCACAACCAGTGACTCCTTCTAACACTCAGTATAGCTTTGGTAACTCATCACAGCAGCAGCAGCATGTTAGCACTTGGACATTTAATCCTTTGACAAAGAATGTCTTGAGGTGGTAAAGGCCATACATCTCGCAGGTGTATTGCGTTGACAAAGAATGTTCGATTAAGGGCAGATACCATATTCCTTTGACAAAGAATTTATTTCATCCAAAGACAAAATTTGGCTTTCATGGTAGACTTGATAAAGGCAAGGTGTTCACAAGGAGGAAGATGGTTAATCCTAATCCTATGCAAGGCCAAGAATCCAACCTGGAGCCTTCAAGTGAGGTAATAATGTATAACTGTTCATTGCAAGGTGAAACTGAATTTCTCTAGAATAGTGAGGATCAGAATCTGCCCATAGACATTAGAAAAGGAAACAGGGAATGCACAAAAAGGCCATTATACCCTCTACCACACTTCCTATATTTTAGCATAGATTGACGAGAGAGAAATACAAAGAGTGAGGAGGATAAGGCACCCTCTTAAACAAAAGAACAAAACAAAAACAAACATGGAAAAAGAGGAAATCAGTGTAACAAAGCTTCCCATCCCTCAACATATATGTTAGAGAAACCCCATAAAAAAGGCCACGAGCTTTGCACCAAATAGACACCAGCCGCCTAATCTTATCCCAAATGAAGTGATCGCTGAAGAAACCACCTTGAAATTACGAGAGTTCTGCTCTAACCAAATACACCATATTGTAGCATAGATTGCATATTGCTACAAAATTTACCATCTTTACTTCTACCAAAAACCATGAAAACTAACCATAAGTTCAGTTCTAACTTGGAGGAGAAAATTGAAGACCATACAATATCACAAGCCACACAGTTTAAGTATATCGGGTCCATCATACAAAACGACGAGGAAATAGATGAAGATGTAAATCAAATGATTCAAACAGAGTGGAAGAATTGGAGAAGTACTTCGGATCTTATTTGTGAAAGAAAAATACTACTTCTCAAGCTTAAGGGGAAATTTTACCGCATAACGATAAAGACCTGCGACATTGTATGGACTGAATTTTGGGCGGTAAAAAGCCAACAAGAGAATAAACCCAATATAGCAGAGAAGAAACTGTTGCATTGGATGAGTGGACACACTAGACAATATAAGATGAGGAATGAATACATTCGAGAGAAAGTTGAGGTAGCACCTATTGTAGACAAAATGGTAGAATCTCACCTTAAGGGGTTCGAACATGTATGAAAAGACCTATAGAAGCCCCAGTAAGGAGAGTAGACCAGATGGAGGGTAGCACAATCGCTAGAGGTGGAGGAAGACCAAGAAAAACTATAGGCAAAACTAATAAGAAGGATTGAGATTTAAACGGTTTGTTTATAGACATGATTTATGATAGGATATTATGGCTTTCATTTGATCCATGTACTTGACCCCAGCTAGTGGGAAAAGGCTTTGTTGTTGTTGTTGTTGTTCTCAATTGCATTTTACTTGTACTCCCCCTCTATTTCTCAAAATTTTCTTTTTGCTTACAAAAACAATTTGTCGGTTTATGGACAATCAGCAACAACTACCATGCATATCCCCTACATGAACAAAACACACCAAGTCATCACCAAGACATGTGAACCACTGACAATAGGAGTCCGCGTTCACTCTACTTCTCAAAGTTTTCCTTTTGCTTACAAAAACAAGTTGTTGGCTTATGGACAATCAGGAACAACAACAACTGCCATGCAAATCCTCTACATGAACAAAACACACCAAGGCATGACACATATATGAACCATTAAAAATAGGAGTCCATATTCCATATTGACCCGTAGTAGAATAAAATGGATCATTTTTTAAATGAAACATCGTACTTATGTTAAGATTAACACAGAACATATTTAGCTTACCTTCTGAATGTCCATTCCCCTGATGCTTACAGCAATACAAAATGGGGAACCACCAATATTTGTTGGGGGAACCTCGAGGACTTGCCTACCAGCCATGCTGCAGAGTCAAAGGAATAAATTACATAAATACCAAAAAATTAATTTCAACAAAAAACTCTGTCTAAAAGCTACATAGACAGCAAAAACATGTAAGAAATAAAGATAGGTAAAAAAATTGAAAGATTTGCTGTCAGCCTAAAAGGGATGTGGACATGGGGTCTATGCAAGAAAATTGACCTGGAGACTAGCTCTTTATAACTTTGTCCTGTAAAATATAATTCACTTTGGCGTAGGATAACTACGAGCATAGATAGTGTTCGTCAGAATGGTTGAGAAGTTAATTCTTCCATCAATGCTTAATAGAAATAGAGGATAAGGAAGAAGAGAGAGAGAGAGAGAGCTGAATGTAATTCTGTTATAATGATAGCATTGTGGTGAGCATACATAATGGACATATATAGAGGTGTGAGGCTGATAGGAATCTTTCTAGAAGAATTCCTCTAACAAACTAATGATATGTCAGCATTCTAGAATAAGGGCTGAAATAAGAAAAGGCCCAATACAATTTTACTCTAATACACCCCCTTATAAGTGGAGGGCAGGTGTATAGAGTACTTATTGTGAAATAATAAAAGACACAAGTATTCCTGAATAGCTTGAGAGACTAGCACTCAGCATACTTGGTATTTATATACGCTCCATAATCAATTTACATGTTATGATTACAAGGGGATTAAATGCTAGTGCAGCCCCCTAAACAACCTAAATACATGAATGAATTAAACTAGTGTACATGAATCTAAAGATACATGAATCTAAGCCTTAAATGCTACTATTTCCAACACTCCCCCTCAAGCTGGTGAATAGGTATTTTCCATTCCCAGCTTGGATACAATTCGTTCAAAAATCGAGCTGCTCAACCCTTTGGTGAGAATATCCGCAAGTTGTCCTTGTGAGGGCACATATGGGGTGCAAATCAAACCACTATCGAGTTTCTCCTTAATGAAATGCCTATCAACCTCAATATGCTTGGTTCGATCATGCTGAACTGGATTATGTGCTATACTGATTGCTGACTTATTATCACAGTAGAGCTTCATAGGTCCTTCCCATTTAATTTTCAAATCTTCCAAGATAATTTTTAGCCAAAGTAATTCACAAATGCCTTGTGCCATAGCTCGAAATTCAGCTTCGGCACTAGAACGCGCAACCACACTTTGCTTTTTACTTCTCCAAGACACAAGATTTCCTCCAAGAAAGGTACAATATCCTGTAGTGGATCTTCTATCAACAATTGACCCCGCATAGTCAGCATCAGTGTAGGCCTCAAGTGTTGTACTCCTATTTCTTTTGAATAAAATCCCTCTTCCTGGGGTTCCCTTGAGATATTGCAAGATCCTATGAGCTGCCTGTAAATGAACTTCCCTCGGACTATGCATGAATTGGCTAACCAAACTTACAGCATACGCAATATCTGGCCTGGTGTGAGACAAGTAAATTAACCTCCCTACCAAGCGCTGATACATTTCTTTGTCCACTATAGCATCTTCTTCAGCATTTCCTAATTTTACATTCGGATCCATAGGAGTACTAGTGGGTTTACATGCTGTTTTCCCTGTCTCCTTGAGTAAATCTATAATATATTTTTGCTGAGATATAAAAATGCCTTTCTTTGAGTGTGCCACCTCAATTCCCAGAAAGTACTTCAGCTTTCCAAGAGTTTTTATTTCAAACTCTTTAGCCAAACACTGACTCAAGACTTGTTGCTCCTTCCAATCATCTCCGGTCACGATGATGTCATCCACATATACTAACAACACCGTTACTCCCCCTTATGCTGAGTGCTTGATGAACAAGGTATGATCTCCTTGACTTTGCTTGTACCCCAAAGCTGTCATAACCTTACTGAATCTTCCAAACCATGCCCGAGGTGATTGTTTCAGGCCATATAATGCCTTTTTCAACTTGCAAACTGTATTGGTAGCTATATTTTTATCATACCCTGGCGGTACCTGCATATAGATTTCCTCCTCAAGTTCCCCATGTAAAAAAGCATTCTTCACATCGAATTGTTGTAATTCCCAACCATAATTGGCAGCAAGAGACAAAATTACCCTGACTGTATTCATCTTTGCAACAGGAGCAAATGTCTCTGAATAGTCAATTCCATAGGTTTGTGTGAACCCTTTGGCAACCAACCTGGCTATGTATCTTTCAATCGATCCATCAGCCTTATATTTTACTGTATACACCCATTTGCATCCAACCGCTCTCTTCTCTTCTGGTAAAGTCACTAACTCCCAAGTTCCATTCTTCTTCAAAGCCTCCATCTCTGCATTCATGGCTTGCTTCCATTTGTCATCGGACAATGCCTCAAAAACACTAGTGGGTATGGAAGTAGTGTTTAGGTTTGTAAGGAAGGCTCTATGGGTAGGTGAGAATTTTTTAAATGAGAGGTAGTTTGAAAGGGGATATACTGGTTGTTTGGTGCATTTTCTGGTTCCTTTTCTGATGGCAATTGGGAGGTCTAGATCATCATCTGTTGCTTGGGCTTTCATTTCTTCCTCATTCAAAGGAGTCGAATTGAGCTCTTGAACGTGTGTTGATTCAGGAATGTCCTTTGACTTTCTTGTGAAAACTTGATTCTTTCCCCATCTGACATCCACTTCTGGGCCAGGTTCAATTGATGGGTTTGACTCAGCTTCTGGTTGAGTTTCGGGCCTAGACACAAGTGTATTTGACTCAAGACTAGGAAGATCAAGTGTTTCAAGTTCAATTGATGGGTTTGATTCAGCTTCAGGTGGAGTTTCAGGTCTAGACACAGGTTTATTTGACTCAAGACTAGGAAGATCAAGTGTTTCAAACTTATCTTCCCTGAGATTCTCCCCCTGAAGATAAGGTTGAAAAAAATAAGTTTCCCCTTCATGAAAAGTTACATCCCGCGACACAAAAACTTTTTTAGATGGAGGATGGTAACACTTATATCCCTTCTGCGTGGAGGAATAACCAACAAAAACGCACCTTAAGGCTCTAGGATCCAGTTTTCCCCTATCTTGACTATGAATATGAACAAAAGACACACACCCAAAGATACGAGGTTTAAGATGATTCGTGGCTGACAAATTTGGATAGAATGAAGAAAGGACATCTATTGGACTCTTGAACCCTAAGACTCTAGAGGGTAATCGATTAATGAGATAGGTGGCTGTGAGAACTGCTTCCCCCCAGAATTTTTTGGGAACATTTTTCTGAAACAACAGTGCTCGGGTTTGATCTAAAAGATGCCCATTTTTTCTTTCTGCAATCCCATTTTGCTGTGGTGTTTTAACACAAGAGGACTCATGGATAATTCCCTCCTTTTGACAGAAAGAAGTAAGGACATAATTGAAGTATTCTTTGCCATTGTCAGACCTTAGTGTTTTGATGTTCACACCAAATTGATTTTTAATCATGTAGAAAAAATTTGGGAAAACAGTACTAACATCAGACTTGTTTTTAAGTAAGAAAATCCAAGTAACCCGGGTACAATCATCTATAAAAGTCACAAACCATCTAGCACCAGACACAGTTGGAACAACAGAGGGACCCCAAACATCCGTATGAATAAGATAGAAAGGAAAAGTGCTTCTTTTATTGCTTGAGGGAAAAGGTAGACGCTTGTGTTTTGCAAGCTCACACACCTCACAATGAAGACTCTCAACATCTACCTTAGTAAACAGATATGGAAATAAAATTTTAATGACTCCAAAAGAAGGGTGACCTAATCGACAATGGAAAAGAAGTATTTTTTCTTTATTAGAAAGAACTGACTCTGACATGAATGAGTGTGACAAGTGGTTTTTTGTCGACAGACCTGATTCTTCAAGATAGTAAAGGTCATTCCCTTCTCTGGCACGTCCAATTGCCCTCCCCGACTCCTTGTCTTGAAATACACAACAATCGCTGTGAAAAATCACATTACAGGATAAATCTTTGGTAAGTTTTTGTATAGAGACAAGATTTGTGGATAGTTTTGGGACGTGGAGGACATTTTTTAAGGTTATGGAGGAATTTAGTTGAATGTTTCCTAGGCCGGCTACAGTTACAAGGGTACCATCTGCAGTGATAATTTTCTTACTACTGGGACAGGGTGAATACGTGGAGAATTGGGTAGAAAAAGGTGTCATATGGTCGGTGGCTCCAGAGTCTAATATCCAGAATGAAGTAGAAGGTGTTTTTGAGGCATTAAATCCAAATGAAAAAGGAAGCTTACCTGAATATACCACGGAACAATTACCTGATGGTTTCTCAAGACAGCGGAGTAAAGCCCTCATCCTTTCTATCTCCTTCTGGTTGACTAGGTTTACCATCCCTTCACTGCTTGATAAGGCAGAACCGAAAAAACACCAAATAGAAGGACAAACACCAAGCCAAATAGAGATCCAAAAAAGAGGAGTCCAATCCAGAAAAGAACCCCCAAAACAGGTCCAGGAGGCGCCGGCGATCTGTTCTGTGCAAGTGGCGTCGCAAAAGGAGGTCCAGAAGGTGGCGCGTGGACAACACGCGCCGGAGATGCAGTACGCTTGAGGAGGCGCGTGAGGGAGTTTCCGGCAACTTCCTTCTGGGTTTTGGCCGATCTCTGAACTGCGATCTTCCTGGTGAAGTTTCGGGCTGAAAAGCGGTGGTCAGCGGCGGTCAGCGGCGGTCAACGGCTGTCAACAGTATTCTGATGGCACAATGAAGGTGCCAGAACAGAGTTCTAAGAAGGGTTGCAATGAAGGCAACCAAGTGCGGAAGCAGAGCCCCCTAGATCGGGAGCTCTGATACCATGTGAAATAATAAAAGACACAAGTATTCCTGAATAGCTTGAGAGATTAGCACTCAGCATACTTGGTATTTATATACTCTCCATAATCAATTTACATGTTATGATTACAAGGGGATTAAATGCTAGTGCAGCCCCCTAAACAACCTAAATACATGAATGAATTAAACTAGTGTACATGAATCTAAAGATACATGAATCTAAGCCTTAAATGCTACTATTTCCAACACTTATCAACAACTCCAAGATTGCTTCTAAGTTCTTCAAACCTGGACTGTGTGAGAGGCTTGGTCAGCAAATCAGAGTTTTGTTGATAACCTTTTCCCTTACAAAGAATAGATCAAGTTCCATGTGTTTGGTTCTTGAGTGTAGAATAGGATTATGTGAGAGAGATACAGTGCTAAGATTGTCACAATAAATGACAGGTTGCCTGATATCAATTTGCAACTCTTTGAGCAAAGATTAGACCCACATAACCTCAGATGTAGTTGCTGCCAGGCTTCTATATTCTGCTTCTGTGGTAGATCTTGCAACTAGGGTCTGTTTTCTAGCCCACCATGAGATTAAATTTGGACCAAAATACACACATGAGCCAGAGGTTGACCTTCTGTCATCAAGGTCAGCAGCCCAATCTGCATCACTAAAGGCCTGCAGAGTGAAGGGCAGACCTTTCGGAGCAGGTTTCAGTAGTAAACCATGAGATGCAGAACCTTGGAGATATCTCAGTATCCTTTTGACTGCTTTCCAGTGTTCTTCCAAGGGCTAAGCCAAAAACTGACACACTTTACTGACACTGTAGCATATTTCCGGTCTTGTGATGGTTGAATATTGCAAGGCTCCAACAATGGATCTGTAGAGAGAGGGGTCAGCCATGTAGTTTCCTCCATACTTGGTCAGTTTACAGTTGCTTATCATGGGTGTAGGCAAGCCTTTTGCATCAGTCATATTGGCTTTGCAAAGAAGATCTTTTATATATTTGGTTTGGGAAAGCAGAAAGGCACCATTAGACAACTTCTTTACTTCAACTCCAAGAAAGTAATCAAGCTCTCCTAATTGTTTGAGAGCAAACTCAGCATTTAGTTTAGAAATTAGATCATGAATCCTCTTAGTACAAGATCCTGTGACAATTATGTCATCAACATAAATTAGGACATAGGTTGAGTGTCCAGCCGTTGTGTGAATAAAGAGAGAGGGGTCACATTTGCTAGAGTGAAACCCAAACTGAATTAGAGTCTTGGTTAGCCTTTCAAACCAAGCTCTAGGTGCCTGTTTGAGGCCATAGATGGCCTTGTTTAGTCTGCAGACCTGAGCTGGATTCCCACTGATAAAACCAACAGGTTGGTCCATGTATACCTCTTCCTCAAGCACTCCATTGAGGAATGCATTGTTGACATCAAGTTGCTGAATTGGCCAATTATTTGTGATTGCCAATGTGAGAATAAGCCTAATAGTTACAGGTTTAACCACAGGAAAGAATGTTTCAGCGTAGTCTTGGCCAAGTTGTTGGTGAAAGCCCTTGGCAACCAACCTTGCCTTGTACTTATTTACAGTCCCATCAGCATTTTCTTTAATTCGGAACACCCACTTACAACCAATAGCTTTCCTAGCGGGAGGAAGATCAACAAGAGTCCAAGTTCCATTAGCAACAAGAGCAGTATACTCAAATTGCATGGCCTGATGCCAATGAGGGCTAGCCAGGGCCTGTTTTGGTGAAGAGGGTTCTGCCAGTGTTAATAGTATAGCAGGGTCAGTTCTAGACTTAGATCGAGTAGTCATAGGGTGGACATTTGTGGGCTGAAAAACAGTGTCAGTGGACTGACTAGAGGGGCTGGTGACAGGATTAAGGGACTGACTAGAGGAGCTAGGAACAAGGTCAGTTGGGGACACTGAAGGAGAATATTGAGGTGTGAGGCCAGAATGGAGAGAAGGAAAGAGGGGAGACTCGGATAGAGAATTAGAGTTAGGAGTGTTTGAAGTAGAGGGATAGTGGGTGGGATAGGGTATAGGTGACTGAGTTTGACTGAGATTATGGACACTATTAGGAGAGGAATTGTCATGAGAGGGAGGAGGAACAGGTGCAGTTGATGGTGTAAAATAGAGAGAGGAACAGGATTGACAAAGAGTTGCTGTTGAGGACTGGAGTTTTGTTTTACAGAAAGTTGCTTGGCAAAAGGGAATTTGTTTTCATCAAATTGTACATCCTTGGAGATGTACATTCTTCCTTCTTTGGAAAGGCACAAGTATCCTTTGTGGGATGAGGAATAGCCAAGGAAAGTGCATTCACTTGACCTTAGTTCAAGTTTGTGTTTGGTGTAGGGTCTAAGGCAAGGATAGCAAGCACAGCCAAAGACCCTAAGGGAAGTATAGTCTGGTTCAGTTTTGTAAAGGATAAAATAGGGTGATTTATTTTGTAGAGTAGGGGTAGCAAGTCTGTTGATAAGGTACACAGCTGTGTTAAAGGCATATTCCCAATATTGCATAGGTAGCGAGGCTTGAGCAAGTAAAGAAAGACCTGTGTCCACTATGTGTCTATGTTTTCTCTCCACACTCCCATTTTGGTGATGAGTGTGAGGACAAATGACACGATGAAGAACACCAAGTTCTGAAATAAATTTAGAAAAGGGTCTAAATTCTCCCCCCCCCCCCAATCAGTTTGAACAGCTTTAATATTAGTTTGAAATTGAACTTTGACAAGTTCCCTGAACTGTTTAAAGAGATTGAGAGTTCCAGATTTGTGTTTGAGCATGAAAATCCATGTATATTTGGAGCATGCATCAACAATGGACAAGTAGTAAGAATGTCCCGCAGTTGATGCAATAGGAGCAGGACCCCAAAGATCCATGAATAACAACTCAAAAGGTCGAGAATAGGTTGTAGTGGAAAGCTGAGAAGGAAGTCTATGAGATTTGCCAAGACAACATGCAACACAAAAATCCATTATATTCTTTGTAATTTGTGGAACATTACATTAATTGAATGTTTTACAGCAGACTCATTGGCATGTCCTAACCCACAGTGTCAAATATGATAAGAGTAAGGCACTTTGTTACAATGATCAGCTGCACTAGTATCCCTAGGACTAGAATTAATAGAAACAGAACTATGGTTGCAAGTAGATGTGCTTGCAACACTAAGACAACTAGGAGTAGATGCTTTGGCTGGAGTAGATGGCCTTGGAGACACAAAGAAATTGTGGAAGACATATAAGCCATCAGGATTGACAATGCCTTCTAACACGACTTTCTTATCAACCTGAGATTTGACAAAAAACCATGAGGTAGAAATTCAAAGTAGACATTATTATCCCTAGAAAACCTACTAACACAAATAAGATTTTTTGTGATGGTTTGAACATATAATAGGTGTTGTAGTTTGAATGTAATATTTTGGTTAAAAGGACTATTAACACAAGCAGAACCAATAGTATCAATAGAAAGGCCAAGTCCATTACCCATAAAGATGTTATCAGGACCAATGAAATCTGAGTGCAGAGTAAGATTGGCCAAGTTGGATGTCACATGATGAGTGGCACCACTATCAGGGTACCAAACACTACCTGTATCAGTTCCAGAATTCGATGCAACCATAGCCATAGGGCCTGATGATGATAGAGAGCTGGATGGAGCAGAGTTCTGAGAGTGCCATGGCAGTGGGAGAAGAGGAGGAGCTGGAGCAGGGAGAGAAGCAAGTGGAGGAGTGCCAGACGGTCCAGACTAAGTGATAGGAAGAGTGGGACGAAAATGTTGGCAAGGAGGAGGATAGCCATAAGACTGATGCTGAGTTTGAGTTTGATTGCCATAACCGTGATGAGAAGGACCATAGCTCTGCGGGTTAGTGCCATATCCTTGATTGGTTGTTATAAGATTGGTCTTGAGAAGAGTAGTCATAGCCTTGACCACGGCCACCACCATCATAAGACTGATCAAAGTGGTACCAACAATTGAGAGCTTCATGGCCTCCCCTTCGACAGATCTGGCAGTAAGGTCTTGGGCCGAAACGACCTCCTCTGCCACGACCAGAACGTCCACCTCGATAAGGAGAGCCAAAAATGGCATTAAAGGGTAGAAAATGCGAGTGTTGAAAATAGCCTTGAGATGGAGAGGAGGTAGAGGAAGGTGGTACCTGAGTGGGGAGATTCGGTGCTGGAGTGGTGGAGTGAGCAATATTGACCGCAAAGGCATCGAAGGTCAACTGAGATTCTTTGACCTTGTTGCGCTCAAGACGCGATTCACGGAACAGGAGAAGCGCCTCCACCTCAGCAATGGAACAGGTGTCCAAGCGACTTTTGATCGTCGAGAAAAGAATATGATAATCCTCCAGCAACCCTTCAAGGATGGCTTCAAGGTGTTCCTGAAGTGAAATGGGGTTCCCAATGGAAAGAAGAGCATCAGCGAGGGCCTTGATGCGAGAGAGATACTCGGAAATGGTCTGATCGCCCTTTACCATGTGACGGAGCTCGGAACGTAGCTGGGTGCTGCGAGCTTTGGTTTGGGAGTTGAAGTAGCTGTGGAGTTCATCCCACAGCTGCCAGGCGTGCAAACAGCCAACCACCCTTGCATGGATGGTGTCAGAGATGGAGTTGAGAAGCCAGATAAGGAGGTGCTGGTCCTGAGCTTCCCAACTGAGAAACTCGGGGTTGACGATGCCATGGAGACGATCAGAGTCCGAAAGATACTAAGGTGGGATGCGCGGGCACACAACGTATCGTTCAAGACGATTAGCATGCAGGACCGCCTCGACAATCTGCTTCCAGTGAAGGAAGTTCTTGTCCATTAGCTTCGTGGTTACGATCGAGGACAAGTTCGGAACAGAGGAGACCGGCGGTGGAGTAGGAAGAGGCGGTGGAGGAGGAGGCGGTGGTGGTGGGGGGTCATCTCCTTCGTTGTGAGCAGAAGGCATGGTCTAGATTGAAGCTCTGGATACCATAATAGAAATAGAGGATAAGGAAGAAGGAGAGAGAGAGAGAGAGAGAGAGCTGAATGTAATTCTGCTATAATGATTGCATTGTGGTGAGCATACATAATGGACATATATAGAGGCGTGAGGCTGATAGGAATCTTTCAAGAAGAATTCCTCTAACAAACTAATGATATGTCAGCATTCTAGAATAAGGGCTGAAATAAGAAAAGGCCCTATACAATTTTACTCTAATAATGCTACTCATGAAAGACCCTGGAAATCCATCTCTCAGATATCTCCTTCCTCTGTGTTTTGTGCTAGTCATGTTTCTCATTTTTGGTTTTGGATGGACTATCCGATTAGGGGATTCTTCCTAAGATGCATGGGTACTACAATACAGCTTTCTTATACTGGGTAGGCATGCAGTATGGATACGAATTGCATACAAATGGACATGGGCATTTGGTTAAGGATTTTCCTCTCCATTATAAGCTCTTTACTGTCTATAAATAGCCCATTAAGAATTTTAATTATATTCAGGGCTCTAATTTACCTGAGCATTTTCAGCAGAGACAGAAGTGGTAGAGAAGCTACTAAGCTGCTTAAAATCTACCGACTTCTCTACTAATCCACATAAGAGAATTTGGACTTCGGATTTTCCAGTGTGTTGTAAATCCTTGTTTCAAACTTTCAGTTCCTAACTCACTCGGTCACTCCTAAACATTATATTCCTACTTGACAAACCCACTAAGCACAAAGCTCTATCTAGGAAAAGTCCATTGATCAGACAGCAAAATTCAATAGGCTTAATGCAAACAACTCATTTCAAATTCGAAGTCTTTCTCCCAATATATATTATGGGCAGATCAATCTCAAAATTCAAAAACAGTAATCTACTAGCCTACTATTCCCTCCCACTAAGCAGTCATTTTGTGATCCTCAATGGGAATTAGGTGTGCCCTTGGGCTTCAGTGCAGTTTATCAATTTATGATTCGTAAAAGTTTCAGTAAAAAAGCAAAGAGGAGGCAATCTTATGACAATATCCACTTGAAAAGATGGAATAATTTGAATATTAATGTTTAAATAGTCAATACAAGGATTTCTATTATATAGACATGGGCTCACAACTACTTACCTAGAATAGAGCTATATTACAGGAAACAAATATAACCCAATAATAAATAGTAAATAAGCAAGAATCTGTACATTAAAAGTAAATAAATCTAAAATGATTCTCAACACTCCCCTTCAAGCTGGTGAATGGATATGAATCATTCTCCACTTGCCAGTAAGATCCTCAAAGCGTCCCGTGGGAAGTCCTTTCGTCAACATGTCTGCCAATTGACGTCCCGAAGGAACAAATGGCTATGTTGATTGGACTACCGTCTAGCTTTTCCTTGATAAAGTGTCGCTCTATCTCTATGTGCTTGGTTCTGTCATGTTGAACCGGATTCTAAGCAATACTAATGGCTAACTTCTTATCACAAAACAATCTCATAAGAGTGTCATACTTTATTCTAAGGTTATCAAGTACAATTTTAATCCAAAACAACTCACAAACCTCTTATATCATATAGCTCAAAATTCAGCCTATGCACTAGACCAAGCAACCACATTCTGTTTCTTACTTCTCCTAATACAATATTCCCACCAAGAAACAAACAGTACCTAGATGTTGATTTTATGTCAATAACTAAAACTGCATAATATGCATCAGTGTACACATCCATAGCTAGATTTCCATTCCTCTTGAAAAGCAATCCTCTTCCTTAGATATGTTTTTTTCGCTTGTAAGTGTCGCATGGTGCACCCTTGGGTCATGCATAAACGAGCTAACCACACTGATAGAATATGCTACGTCTGGCCTAGTATGTGCTAAGTATATCAACTTCCGTACAAAACCCTGATATTGAGTTCTATCAACTTTGGGGCTTTCTTCATCACTCCTCATTTTGTGATTTTGTTCAATGGGGACACCAGTGGCCTTAAATCCAAGTTTCCCAGATTCCTTAAGAAGATCTAGGACACATTTTCTTTGGGAAATGAAAATGCCTTGTTTGGAGTAAACTTCAATCCCAAGGAAATATTTTACCCTTCCAAGATCTTTCATTTCAAATTCGGCAACCATTTTTTCCTTCAAAAGTTGTTTCTCATTCATGTCATCACCTAATATAATGATATCGTCAACATACACAAGTAAAATAATGTGTTTGCCATCATGAGAATGTCTAAAGAAGAGGGTGCAATCACCTTGACTTTGTATGTATCCCAAGGACAACGTTGTCTTTGTGAATCTTCCAAACCAATCCTGAGGTGATTGTTTCATTCCATACAAGGCCTTCTTTAATCTGCACACCTTATTCCATCCATCATGTGAGTCATATCCAGGAGGAATCTCCATATAGACTTCCTCTTCCAAGTCACCATGGAGGAAGGCATTCTTCACGTCAAATTGGTGTAGTTCCCAAACATAAGTATGCAACAAGTGAAAATAGGATCCTGACTCTGTTCATCTTTGCCATCAGAACAAATGTTTCCTCATTGTCAATTCTATAGGTGTGAGTGTACCTTTTTGCAACCAGCCATGCCTTATATCGGTCAAGAGTGCCATTAGACCTATATTCACCTATATAAATATATATCCACCTGCACCCTACTGGATTATTTTCCCCCGGTCTCTCAATAATCCCCCATGTTACATTTCTTTCCAGAGCACTCATATCTTCTTTCATGGCTTGAAATCAATTCTTATCCTTTAAAGCTTCTTGTACTAATGTGGGAATTCTAATAGAATCAATGGCTGAAATAACTTTGGTGCTGCAAGGAACATTTTTAGAAGAAATAAATGAGAAATAGGATACTTAGTGCTCAGTTTACAAGTCCTTTTCCCCTTTCACAATGCAACAGGTAAGTCATTAAGGTCAAGTTCAGAATCAATAAAGTCTACGTTTTCAGTACTTATTGTTGGTTCGGATGGCTGAAGTTGTTGTTGGACCAGTTTGGGTTGGTTTCTCTTTTGATACACCAATTTAGGTGAGTTGGCCTTGGTCTTAGCCGGTTTAGTGGTGCGAATAGAAGGTACCAATTCCTGTGACTCAGTTGCCATTTCTTGTGGCTCCAACGACATTTCAGGAGGTAAAAATGAATACTACTATCAAAAGAGAAGATCTCAGCTTCCGGATTATTATCTCCCTCTGAAGCAAAGAACAAGGGAAGAAGGACTCAGTTTGCTAAAACGTAACATCCATGGAGACAAAGTAATGACGACGGGAAGGCTGATAACATTTATACTACTTATCGGGAGCAAAACCCAAAAACACACATTTAACAGCATGAGGATCAAGTTTAGAACAATCCTGACTATGTACAAGAACAATGACAACACACCCAATGACATGACACTGCAGACTCCGCATAATAGGAACAGACAAAAAGAAAATAGTCAGACGATGAACAAGGCTAACACCACCAGGAATCCTAAAGTGTAGCTGATTTATCAAGTAGCTTGTAAAAAAAAAAAAAAAGACAGTCTCCCCCAATATGAGTTAGATACAAACATTTGGAGTAACAATATGCCCTGGCAATTTCAAGAAGGTGACGAGTTTTCTTTCAGCCACACCATTTTGTTAGGAGTATTAACATGGGTGTGTGGACCGCAAACGCTTAACAGATTTCCCAAATTGTGTTTGGACCACACGATAAAACTGTATAAATAATTGGGACACATCAAATTTGTCTTTCATAAGGTACAACCAGGTTACCTTGATACAATCATTGATAAAGGATTAAAGGAAACAAACCAATTGGCACCAGAAACATTAGACATAGAAGCAGGACCCCAAACATCAGTATGTATAAAGGCAAAAGGTCCGTCACTTTTATTAAAACTAGGAAAAAAACTAAAACGATAATGTTTAGCAAACTCACAAATGTCACAATGAAAAGATCAACTGACACTTTCAAAAATAAATATGGAAACATAGACTTAAGCAAAGTAAATGGAGGAAGCCCAAGACGTTTGTGTTGGAGCCAAACTTGAGAGGTATGAGTCTTAGAATTGGACTCATGATAGAAATGAAGATAATACAACCAAGCATGTTCCTTAATCATTCCAATCGTCCTCCTCGTGGCAAGATCCTAAAAAACACAGTGGGCATGAAAAAAGGTTACAAGTCAATTTAAGTCTTTAGTCAGCTTATAAATAGAAATTAGTGGAAAGTTTAGGGACATGAAGCACATTTTTTAAGAGAAGCAAAGCGGCAAGCTAAATGTTAACGCAACCCAAAACTGAGGTACGGGAACCATCAACCACAGTGATATGATGACTACCAGGGGATGAAGGGTTATATGACAAAAATCGGGAAGAATGAAAGGCCATATGGTCAGTAAAACCGGAGTCAATAATCCATGAATCTTCATATACAGTACTAGAAGCATGAAAGGATAATGAACAAAAATTCTTACTAGACATAGCAAGAGAACCAGAAGATGAAGGCTTACTGAGTGAGGCCATCAGAGTCGTAAACGCTCCAATTCTTCCACATAAATGCTCGAGACAACATCTTCTACTTGCTAGATGTGCCTGACTATGAAACATTCTCAGTTGCTACATTCGTCAAATGTGCCTAACTCGGATTAAGACTCTTATAGCCTCATGTACGACTCCCACGTAGTTTGAAGCAGGTGTCCTTGGTGTGACCGGATTTCATACAATAGGTACACCATCGACCAGGCTTGAAAGAAGTGGAGGAGGAACCTGGTTTCATGGTCTTACCTGTTGCTAAAGCAGATCCATCAATGGGCTTGACCTCAAGCATGACTAGTCAACGAATCTCTTCACCACAGACAGGGTAGAATACTTCAAAAAGAAAAGGCAATTTCTCTTATCGAAAATTTGTACCAAATAGGATCATAATCAGCATTCAGGCCAGAGAGAAACACAAATATTCGACCCCTTTCAACAAACTGAGCCAGTGTAGAGGCATCCTTGGTGCACTCCAGCGTCAGATTTTGATATTGGTCCAACTCAATCCACACTCCATTAAGAGTCCCATAAATATCAGTGACCGAAAGCGTTCCTTGTTTGGTGTTGAATATCTTCATCTTCAAATCATAGCAAGTGGCAATGTCATGTTTCATAGAAAAGGTTTGTTGGAGATTTTCCCAAATTTCTCAAGAAGCAAAAAACATACACTTTCGACTACTCTACGAAGTCATTGAGTTCCAGAGCCATCTCATAATCAAAGAATCCTCATATCCCATGTCTCAAATTAAGGGTCATTTTTCTTAGCAACAGTCCCCTCAAAATGGTTTAACTTTCGACCTTTAAGAGTAGTACGAATAACATGAGCCCACTGTAACTTTTACCATTAAGACAATAAGAAGGATGCAAAACAGGCAGATCAATCGGATTTCATGCTGAAACAACCACAAGAGAATCCTTGGTGGTAAATAGTCTCTGTATCAGACAATTTTGGAGGACCCACACCCTAAAACAGAACAAGACGAGGCTGACGAGCAAAACGAAGGCCCGACGCACTGTCAGGCACAGCTGGGAGTCGTGGCACGTGGATCTAACGCGCATGGAAGGAGGCAGCGCGTGATAGAGGTTCGGACGTTATTTTTTTGTGGCTGGCCGAAAAAGGGACGACAGTCCTTCTGATAGAGTCGTCTATGTGAGAAACGATGGTGGGCAGCGGTGGAGACGAGTCCCCAATGAAGGCACAAAGAACCGGAAAGGAATGAGCCACAATGAAGGTGGCGGCCGCAATGAATGCAGGCTAGAGTTAAACGGGGAAGAAGAATCTTCCAGATTGGGAGCTTCGATACCAATAGGCATGGCAACGAGGCGGGACGGGGCGGGGCGGGGCGGGGGCGGGTTTTGCCTTTCCCATCCCCGCCCCCGGCTGAATACCGGAAACCCGCACCCGCCTCAAATCCCCGTTGGGGATGGAAAAAACATCCCTATCCCCGCTAGGGTTCGGGTTTCCCCGCCCCGCCTCCGCCCCCGCCCCAGGAGCCGCAGATGGAAGGAGAAGCAGATCAGCAGTGTCTCGCGGTGGTCGGAAAACACGATGGAAGGAGAAGCAGATCTGTGTCGCGTTCGTGTGGGTGGGTCGCTGGGTGGCTCCCGCTCGCGTTGCTGGGTGGATCGCGGTGGTGGGTCGCAGTCGCTGGGTCGCTCGCGTTCGCGGTGGTGGCCCGTGTTCGCTGGGTCGCTCGCGTTTGCGGTGGTGGCTCACGCTCACGGTGGTGGCTCGCATTCACTGGGTGGCTCGCGTTTGCTAGGTCGCTCGCGTTTGCGGTGGTGGTTCGCGTTCTCGGTGGTGGCTCGCGTTTGCGGGGTGCGTCGCAGTGGAGGCCGGTGGGCGTGCAGCTGCTGGATGGAGATAGGGATGGGATGGGAATGGGAGCTGCTGGATGGTGATGTGCGGCTGCTGCTGATGAAAATGAAACGTTTTAAATTTCACAACCCTAAACTCTAAGTTATAATTAAGGGTAGTATAGTAATTTCATAATAGCGGGGCGGGTTCGGGTGCGGGTTCGGGGTGGGTATCAATATCCCCATCCCGTCCCCGCCCCCGCCTATGAAAAGCGAGGAAAACCCGAACCCGAACCCGAAAAGATAGGATTTTCCCCGTTCATAACGGGACGGGTTTGAGCGGGTACCCATGGGGACGGGTTCCGTTGCCATGCCTAGATACCGACTTGAAACAATGGAATAATCTAAATATTATTGCTTGAATGGTCAATACAAGTATTTACTTTATATAGACATGGGCTCATCACTACTTGCCTAGAATAAAGCTATATTACAGGTAACAAATATATCCTAATAATTAAAAAGTAAGCAAGAAACTGTATATTAAACGTAAATAAATCTACAATGATTCTCAACACGTACATTATACAATTCTTAAGTGCCTTTGCCTGGAGGAGAATGCCAATACCATTAAGGGTGTCTCTTTATCGCTAAACTTCTTATGTAGGATAATATTTGTGCTTCTTTTTCATGTTCCGATCATGGCGGTTCTAATGTAGTTCCCATTTCTAACATGCATAAAGACTGGGCAGCCTTGCCACATTCTTTATTGTTTTCATATTTCTTGAAGTATATTTTTCTATTTTAGAAAATATTTTACGGTCCAAAATGGAGAAAGATGTATAAAACCTTAGGTATCGCTGGTAACTCTGAGACTCCGCAGATTCAAATAGATAAAGATATGATCCAGAAAGAACCAGGAAACAAGGATGCCAAGTAGCAACAGAATTGCCAATTCCCTGTAAAATGAAGATTATTGAATTTCTGAATTGTGAAGCAAATCATTACCCAAGAAGTAAATGCCTAACATCAAATTTTACAACGATTTGAGAAAATACCTTCCAAACAAGGATTCTACCATCAGTGGCAAGATCTGCAGGACTCCAAGGAGTAAGTTTAGCTTGGAAGCTATCGTCTGTAGACAGATTATAGGTGTCCATAGTCTCGTACAGTATGTTCATCAGTTCCATGATTCTGAAATATCTCTCTGATGAAAAGTGAATGCCAAGGTTTGGCACTTGAACGGAAATACGAGTGGATGGGTAACTTGGATGAGGTACTTTAATCTTGAATAACCAGAGTCAGAAACATGGTTAGAACAAATTATGCTCTCTAAAATGGCATTCAGAAAATTACTACAGATCAGGTTTGACAAGTATACATAACAAACAAACCTGATTAACAAGTACTGCCATTCCACACCTATCAATGAGAGAATAGACATTTTCAACTTCTCTGGCAATGGGTGAGTTCATTATTTGACTATCATAATTTGGTTTCACCAAACTGCAACTCCCGAAATCAGAGCCACAGTCTGTAAAAAAAGCGGCAATATCCCGTCCAGCTATGTAAAACCGAGAGTAAAGATTCTGCCTCTGCTCATCAGACTGGCTTTCCTGAGAGAACACCAAATCATTTAAGAAAAGGCCAAGCCACATAAGCACAACTCAAAACCCCATATCTCAAGAAGCATACCGCGGTGTGTAGTGTAAAATGACCAAAATCCAAAAGAAAATGACTATCACATCTGTCTGAACTACTAGTTCTTAGAGGAACTCTAACTTTTGGAGCATCAAGATCAATGTCAAACGCAAATCTGAAAAATCAGTCAGAAACAGGAATCTGTAAATGAGCACAATATGCCTTTTCAACTTAAAAGAAAACAATAAATTATACAAGTTCAAACTTTCATCCGCGTGAAAAAGATGGAAATTGTCTCTCCCGTGACACCAAACCATGAAATTAATTTGTACCTTAACCATGGAAATTCATGTTATACACGCTATCAATGAATCATAACCCCATTTTGAAGCATAACTCACACTCCTAAGCAACCACTGAACTTAGGGCCATTCAAAACCACATCCAATGATCAGCAAAATGGAAGGGTACAAGCACATAATTTAGAGAATCCTGAACAATTCACAAACCTAAACCAACCGCAGGCATCATTACAGGATGATATGTGCCCATGAACTTGGTGCAAGAAAGGGTAAGCATTTGAAGGCTGCATTTACATTATTAAGAAGAATATTTGGCTCAAATACAATTTTAAAATTAAAAGGCAAAGATAAAATGTTGAGGAGATGCAAAAGTCTTCCCTGAAAAGGTTATATAGCTGGTAATTGGTATTGAGAACTGAAGAGAGGAGAAGTAGAAAGAGAAAAGAGAGAGAGAAGGAGAGAGCACTTAGAATCTAAACTGCATTGTGTTTCTGAATTGTGATATTTCTTTCCACCGAAAAGCTATTTTATAATTTGTGATCCCGTTGCCGTGTTCCTATTTCTATTTCTACTATTTTCTTATTAAGTTACTACCCTCTTTGTTGTGGTTGTGTTTTTTCAGACACAATGGTTCAAATAAGCAGCAGTGCTTCCCGGTTCTAAAAATTCAGACCCGGTAGAAGGAATGCGAGACGGAACTCACAGACAGACATGCAGTAGTGCTTCCCAGATCTCAAAACTCAGACCCGGTGGAACTCCTGAAGAAGACAACCAAAAATAAGGGGATATAATATGTTCTCTAAATTCTAATGTGGTAGAAATCCATAGGAGCATGGGTGGTATCAAAGAAAATGGCAAATAATGGACAAGTGAATGGAGAAACAGGGCATTGGTCTTGAGATGGAGAAAGCTGATGAGCAACACACTCCGGCTACGTTGACTTTGCAGCAGAACAAGAAGAACACGGAGGCTCAACAATACGGTGATTTCGAGTACATCACCAATGAATATTGGTCCTCGGAAAAGAAAGGCCAGAACACTGCCGTGAAAAACCGCCGCCGCCGGATCTGAATATTCTCACGGCAGCCAACAGTATACTTGTGACTGAGAAGGGGCCGAAATGTTGGTTGAACCTTTATCAAGCCAGCAGCACCATTCTCGAGGAGCATGGCACAAGGGCAGGAATGGAATTACAAAAATTAGGCCAGATTTTCACCTAATGAACCAGGGCTCAAATTGGTCTCAGTCATGGGTCTCATGAAGGAGAGGTGAATCTGAAATTTTGTCAAGTTAGCTCATTGTTGGAACAATTGGGCCAAGCCTAAATCTATGAGCAAAACAGCTGCAATCTGACAATAGGAAATGTTTCCTATTTGGTCCTCATGCAAATTGGCATCTCTCCGAAGAAGGAAGTGGAAAGAGCTTCCAACCTTGACGACAAGGTTGTTTCATGGGAGGACAGTATTGTTAGGGGCCAGCCCAATTAGGAATAATTGTATAAGTTTGTTAGTTAATTGAAGGAGTTAGTTAGTCAGCAGAATAAATAGGGAGGCAAGTTTAACGGGAAAGGGAGTTAGTCATTTGTGTAGAGATTGGCGAAATTGAGCAGTGGCTCGGTGAAGAGTGTAATCTAAAGCCGGGACTCGGTTGTAAGGGGACCCCTTGGGGAGATTCTTCTCCCAGTTTCTATAATAGCCTTTCTGTCTTTCTATTCTTCTTTTCTTTCTACATTCAGAATTATAGTCTAGGTTAAGGTTCCTAACACTAAGTTACATTAATACTAATGGTTCCAAGATTATTATTTTCAACATGTACCATGGAGACTTCCAGAAAGGAACAATGTACTAAAGTAACATATCATTCATATTTGTGCCAATATTGCCGGTAGTTTGAAAATGAAAAAAAAGAAAAGAAAAGAAAAGAAACTTCCACTATTACACAACTAAAGGATGAATAATTTTAGTGGCATTTTTTTGGATAAAAGAAAAAAACTATTAGAGAAAAAACGAGATAGAAGTAAAAAAGATTGGAGGATAAGGAATCCTCAACAAAGTCAAAGTAGACGAAGAAAAAACAAAGATAGGGAAATCCTAAAAACTAGTCGGTGTAGAAGAGTTGTCCATCTTTTGGCATATTCGAAATAAAGATCATGTGTTGAACACCAAAGAGAACCCACAAAGACAATTCTATCCCCATCACAAATTAACAGATGAGGATGCACCTCGAAGATGCGGGTATTCCTTTCCACCATTAAAACCACAAAATCCCATAAACAGTACATTGCCACAACATTTAATCCTCACCCAATAAACTACCGGCAGTTATGTACTCATCACATATTCCTTCGAAAAACCTTATCTGGCTACACAACACTCACATACCCAATATTTCAAGCAAAATGCATTGCTGGATTGAACAACAACAACCAAGTCTTTTCCAACCAGGTCGGGTCGGCTACATGGATCAAACAACACCATAATGGGCTATCGTAAATCATGCCTATAGACAAACTATTGACCTCTAAATCTTTCTTAACAGTTTGGCCTATAGTTTTCTCGGCCTCCCTCCAAACCTGCCTATATTGTGCTTTGTTTCAAAGCTATACATAGCCGGTCTCAAGCCCAGAAAAAAGGAGAGTGTTGTGTTAGGCAGTCGACAACCAACATAAAACTGGTCGAATCTAAATGACAAGGACCATCGATGCTGGATTGAAGAACACTACAAAGTTATGCATAATTATGAAGATAGGAAAGAAATCCAAAGCAACAGAAAACACTAAAAGCAAACACATTGAAGAAAAAAAAAACATAGGAAAAAATAACAATGAGTGATAACCTGCTTTGTTCCTCTAAAACCATTTGAAATTGCTCCTGTGCTCTGCGAGTCACTTTCTCGAACTTCATCTGCCCTTGCATTTATTAGTTAAAAATGTTAGCCCAGAAATGATATAAAACAGGTTCCCACTCAATCATTGCTAGGAGAAAACATTTCACATGAAGACTTCATGAAAGCAACATTGGAACCTTAAATGTTTGTTTTATTTTATTACATGTTTCCTTGTTCCTCCTATTTACTTAGAAGGATCCAACTTCTGTGCCTCAATGCACTTGGTTCAACATTGTTAAAGGACGTGTTCTAGACAGAAATAAGATTTCTGAACAAGAGAGAAAGAAATACAAGGAGTTAGGAAAATATAAACTCCTAAACAAGAAGACAAAAATATAAACCAATTAAAGAAAATAAACTCATCAGTCCAGGCACTATGATCCCTCTGCATCTTTGCTCTCTGAAATCGTTTTCACATAGCAGTCTCAAGGCAATTAAGGCCCAATTAATTCAAACAGAGATGACCAGCGATAAAGGCCAGCAGGTATTTGATATCGTCGGCAGTGAAGGCTAAACGATTAACATATCAGAAACGCAGAAGGAGAAACATAGACTGTCCCAAGAAAGAACAGCTCTGATACCATCCCAGAGTTTTAGAAAATGGAATATTATTCATTGAAAAAACAGATAATGGACCAATGGGTTATATATACACCTATATATACAATCATGGTTTGCGGGAGTGGTTAGCCAATAATCTCCGAGTCTGCTCAGTCGGCAACAGTGTGACACATTGGCACTTATGGTTTGGCTTTCTTGTTTGGGAGATTTGGAAAGCACGTAATCGAAGAATTTTTGCAGGCGAAGTGATCGATATCAACATCATCATGCACGCAGGTGCACGAATTTGTCAAACTAGAAGGTATGCATGCTGCTCCTCGAAAGCCAACGCATAGACTGGTAGGGTGGACCTTTCCCCCTGAACAGTGGGTTAAGAGCAACGTGGATGGGTCTGTGCTACAGGGTCTAAGCGGGCAGCTTGTGGAGATGTTTTTCGGGATGCTTTGGTCGTTGGATACGAGGCTTTTCAAGGAATATAGGCTCTTCAAATGTGTTGATGGCTGAGCTATGGGGAATTTTTACAGCATTGGATGTGTTGTGGAACCTTAGTCTGACAAAGATTTGGGTTGAAAGTGACTCTAAAGTAGCAGTGGGTCTTGTTACATCAGACGTTCCTAGAAGTCATCCTTATGCTCCGTTAATTTTGGTGATCAAGGGTCTATTAGCTAGGTATTGGACAGTTAGGATTACTCATGTTTTTTGAGGGAAGGGAATAGAGTAGCAGACTGTATGGTTAATTTGGGTCATAGTAGAACATTGGGAGTCCATTTGTTTGATGCACCTCCTCAGGGATGTTGGGATCTCCTTACCCAGGACTCAATTGGGGTTTCTTTTTCCCGTTTAGCAGCTAGTTAGTTTTTCTTGGGCTATGCCCTCCTGTAAACCAAAAAAAGAGATAATAAATGCAGACCTATTTACAAGAAATAATTGAGCTAATCCCTATACAACAATAACTTTAGCTATTTCCTTAGAGAGGGACTAGTTCCAAAGAGAAGACTCCCAATATAAATTAATCAACAGGGTTTTCCATATTGACTATACAAAGTTTTCCATATTGACTATACACGGTTTTCCACAATCCTTACACATATTAAACATGAGCTGAATATACTACTCTTTGCAAAAACAAAGCACAGCAAACAGCAGAAAGTAAATTCTAAATTAAAATGGTGTTCTAGCCTCCTTACCAATCATTTAAAACTTAATCAAAAAAATTTTTACCCAAAAGTCAAGTACAAGGATATAATTACCTGCAAGGCAGTAGCTGTCTCCAATGCAACAGTAGGACTGACTGCCTTACTTCGCTTCACAAACTCTAAGACGCGTTCAATACTTTCCATCAAAACCTGCAAGCAAAGAGTAAGAAAGATTATGAAGCTGATGAAAAACCAAAACCTTAAAAGAAGTTTGATTTCTCTCTTTCTAGCCTTTCAGCTGAACAACACATTATCTTCTCAAGAGAATTCAATTTTTAAAACATTTTGTTGGAGAGCCGCCTTAATTGCTGCAACTTTGGGCTGCCTTCATTGCAGCCTCCAACACCTTCATTGTGTTGGATGTAGGGGGTGTTTAGTCTCACATCACCTAGAGATATGGCCTAAGTAGTGCTTATAAGGCTTGGGCAGTCCTCACCTTAAAAGCCGGTTTTGTGGGGTTGAGTTAAGCCCAAGCCCAAATTTTAAGATGATATCATAGCCTATCCGAGATCCTTTGTTGGGTTGCCTGCATCGTCCACGCTCCAGGTGCATAGCCCTAGGCCTGAGAGGGTGTGTTGGAAAGCTGCCTTAATTGCGGTCCCCCTAGCCGCCTTAATTGCGACGACTTTGGGCTGCCTTCATTGCAGCATCTAATACCTTCATTGTGTTGGATGTGAGGGGGTGTGTTTAGTCCCACATCGCATAGAGATATGGCCTAAGTAGTGCTTATAAGGCTTGGGCAGTCCTCACCTTACAAGCCGGTTTTGTGGGATTGAGTTAGGCCCAAGCCCAAATTCTAAGACATTTGATAAGCAACCAATTTCTTTGCCTTTTGAATAGATTTGTCTGCTCAGTTTTTCGCAAGTGTCAATATGTTGTGTTTAGGGATGTGGTGTGTTTAGCAAGAATGCAATGCCAAACTCTTCACACAGATATAATTCTATCCGTCTTGAATTACAGTTAATTTAGGGGGAGTGGGAGAGTTTCATTATTGGACCCACATAGAGAACTATATTGATAGAAGAAGAAACTCGTTAAGACAATAAGAAGAAAAGTACAAGGAAAATGGAAGATAAATGATACGTTTTTAGGGAAAGACCGGAAGATGTTTCAATTTAACTACCCACTTCCTCTAACCAGGATGTTGAATATCACAATATATCATATATAAGTTTTAGATTGAATTTGTAGTTTTGTTAAATGAATATAGCTCATGGATGTTGTGATCAAATGTCATTCCCACCGTTGCTCAGCCATATAAGTTCAGATAAAGGGAAGAATGCAGTCATTTTGTGCAACTGAATTGAAGGTTCATTTTAGCGCCTTGCCATTTGAATTGAAGGCTCCGCAGCATAAAATAAATGTGTTTATCCTATTTTCTCAATATATAGGGTTGAGCAAGGGTAGGAATCGCACTTTACCACAAAGCATCATAAGCTAACAGTTCAGTTAATGAACCCATTAGGCCTGACAGCATTTTGGATTTAGTTATAGCACTTATTATAAATACAATGGAATTTTGTAGGTTTTCATAATAGAAGGAAGGCCTGCATAGTAAATGCAAAATATCAGCTCAGTTAACACTCCTCTTTCACTCTCTCAAAGATTGAGAAATACCGTAACATGGCAGGGAGCAATTGTAGCAGACAATCTCCAGTCAATATTCTCCCCAATTGGTAAGTGCACAAAACTAGCCACTAATGCATTCACCTTCTGCTCACTATAGACACTCTGCACATCAAGTTCCCAAGAAATATGAACTAGCAAATTATAAAATCTAAAAAAAAAGTTAGACATCAATTACATTAGGATATGATAAACGATATAGAAACTTAAAGAATCAAGAAAAAAAAGGATGGGACAAATAGTAGAACTGGAAACAAAGGATTCCAGTTTGTAAGTTAAACAAGATGAAAAGAGAGAGTATGAAAGAAAATAGAAACAGATGCAGAAAAGAAATCAAATAATTCAAACCTGGGTAAGTGAACCTTCAGGAGCAGATAAACCATAAAATTTTAGTAACACATCACAGTAAATACTGCGATGCTTAAACTTGGTTGACACGTGAAGTTGCTCAAATCGACCACAGACAATTTCCATCTGATTCACACTGATAATCCTGGCAGCAGCCTGACCAATAGATACGGTTACGAGAAACTGGACCATATTCTGCATATCTTTTGCAGAGCGTAGCACCAACTCCTCATCAGGCTGGTAACTTAATAACTTATTGATCGCTTGCCACTCCTCTTTAGTCAATCTTTCTTCTGTAAGATGTGACCCCTCAGAAGAATCATCCAAAGAGGCCTCTTCTGTGTCAGCACTCCTACATAAAAATGCAATTACACTGAATCACTGAATCTTAATGCATACCAACAAAATCTAAGGAAAAACAGACTTCAGCAAGACCAGAAAATGTGGCTGAAATTTAATCTGCCACAAGCAAAAATATGAAGCAAAACAATCCCAGGTGATAAGAATATGTAGAAAGAATGAAGTTGTCACATACCATCTAAATGAAAACCAGCTCTTTTTCTTGATCCTCCTTTCTTCAGCAGCTACCTTTGATTTCACGGATTCAACCTTGGCATGAGCTAGTAGCCTAAATGGTAGCACAAAAAAATGATAAGACATCGTCCTAGTAGGAGTAAATCAAGAAAAAGTAACAAAAAACAATAAAGAAAATTCAGAAAGAAATTAATTAGTATGAATTAGTCTTCCAACTTCTCGGATTATCTGCCAATGACAAATTCACAAAAATAAATGAGCTAATCACGTTAGCAAAGTTTATTATCTTCATTCTTTTGCCGGATAGGGCTGTCTTTATGACTTCCCTTGGTCATCATCAAGGTATATTAAAATGGCTTTCTTTGAAGGACGTGCAAAGGAACATAAGAGCACTTTTAAACTCAAGTATCTTGCTCAATAACTTGGTCTATTTTACCTTCTTTTATATGTGTTTTCCCTCCACCTGTAAAAGTCCAACCTCCTCCCAACGATCTTCTTTTACTACTTCCCCTCCCAAAAAAAAAAACCTAGAAATCCAAAGCAGAACACCAGTAAAAATATTTACCTTCAAGTGGTTATTTTTCCTTCATATAAATATTTTTAGGAAAAGTTATGAAAGTCTCCCAAAGAAAAAACGTTTATCTTAATATTTATTTTTGATGGAAAAAGAAATTCATTAAGAAAGAAGAATTACAAAGACAGGAGGAAAAGATGTCCTCCACAGCAACCTACTAAAAAAGAAAATTTCAAAGAACCAACAAATCACAAATCAAGAACAACAATGGATAATTGCAGCCCAATCACTATGCAAAGTAGAAACGGCAACCCTCGTTAAAAAGACTACGAGCTGAGCACCAAAGAGAAGCCAAAACCTTATTCTATCACAAGATTCACAACATTTATAAAGACACCAAAACACCTTGAAAAATCCAAGCATTCCTCTCCAACCTTATGCACCACAGAAGACTGCATAGTTCCACAGAATCTTGACCTCTTTACTTCTTCCAAACCCTTCAAAATTTATTATCAAAAAGGTCTCTAGAGAATTCAGGCAAAACCCCTCTTCCCAAACAACACTAGGCACAGCCTACTCTACAAAGAATTAGCAACGGACAATGTAAAACATAAGTATAAGTGTATAACTGATTCAGAATTGTTATGCACATAACACAAATATTAGGAGAACTAGCAGTTTTAGACCTACGAATTTGCAACAAATCATTTGTATTAATCCTACTTGTTGATATGTTTTGATATGCTTTATATTTGGTATTGATATGATCTAATTTAGTTTCCTACTTTCCTAGTTTCATTGTAAATAGGAGATTTGGTCAATCCCTACAATCAAGGGATTTGCCATTGTATGATTGTAAATCGAGTAAATCGTCAATATGGTCCCTGAAATTGCAAGGTAGTATCAACTTGATCCCTGAATTGAACGAAATAGCAAAACCATCCCTGAAATTACGAAACGTTATTCAATTCAGTCCCTCCGTCAACCCCAGTCTCTTGACGCCGTTAACGTGGCTGATGCGGCACATTAAGGGCTTGGGTAGCACCCATATAAGTGTCCATGTGACCCTCCTCGTCACAAATTAAAATTTCAAGGATCAATCGATAATTTCAGGGACCAAATCGATACTCCTTTCTCTCCTCCCCCTCTCCTCCTTCTTCTCTCGTTGGCCACCTCCCCTCTCTCTTCTCCCTCTTCCCCTTCATCTCCTTCCTCCTCTCCTCCCTCCTCTCCTCCCTTTTTATAATCATTTCTTACACTTTCACTTCCTAGAATCAGTACATCAAATAACCCAAAATGCACTAGAACTTTCCAATCTATAAACCTGGTGGAAAAAATAATTCCCTTGCAAATCCTTTTGGGAGGGGAAGAGGGAGAAGAGAGAGGGGAGATGGCCAGCAAGAGAAGAAGGAGGAGAGGGGAAAGAGAAAAAGGAATATCGATTTGGTCCCTGAAATTGCAATCTGTGACGTGGAGGGCCACATGGACGCTTATATGGGTGTCACCCAAGCACTTAACGTACAGCAAAACCAAACCGTAACACCCCATACCGCCACCCCCTTTGTGCTTGTCGATCCCTTGCGATTTGTGATGCGGCAGCGAGGAACCATCTGCAAAAAATAACGAGAAAAACCTCTGACTGCAAAAGGAATTATCTTTCCCGGTCAAAGGCAATGGCGAAGGCGCTGCCATGGACAAACGCTTGTGGCACAACTTGGATTAAAGCTCCTGGTGGCTGGGCAGATGACGGTGGCGTGATAAAGGTGGTGGTGCACAAGTGGGTCTTTTGCTCGTCTTGGCAGATCGTCTTCCCCAAGGCCAGACTTAGCATTCTTGCTCGAGGACCTCCATCACCCCGCTTTTCTGGTTTGTTGGTTCTTCTTTTGGGGGGTGGTTCGTCTTGGGGAAAACGGTTCGTCCCTTTAGCCCCACTTGACCATCGCCCATTTTGCTCGATGGTTCGTCTTTCTGGTTTATGTGTAGGTATCAAAGAGATTGGAGAATGGTGGTGGTGAGGGAGAAAGGAGGGGGATGGTGGTGGCAGTGGTATAAGATGGGGGATTATTTTCCAATTACTAAATTTTTTTTAAAACCGGTTGTTCAGGTGACTGGTAATCAATCGTAGCCTTTCAATTTTTATAATAATAACTCAAGGGTGGAAGTGAATGGTCCCATGCATGCACCTTATTTTAAATGGTGCACACCATAGATGGCACCTTGTAAGGGTACTCAATATAACTAACAGATTAACTTGGTACAAAAACATCAAGCATGTAGACAATGATATTGTGCATTAAAAAAATTATAGGGGTTTTACCTATGCATTGTAGAAATTTAAACCAGTTAGAAATAATAACATGATTTAGGAAAACTCATGGTTGGCAGCAAAATTTCAACAATTAAACATCCAAAATCATTAGAAAATGTGCAGTTTAGTATGTCCAAACCTTTGACCCTATTCACTTTAATCAAAGATGCAAAAAAAAAACTGCATACACAGCACATTGTCATAATGCCATCCACGCACCTACAGAAACCTTGATTGACAAAAAAAACACTCCAAATTCTAAGGACTCGCCCAAGATTTCACCATATACACTGAACAATGAGAAAACCAAACAACATATGGTAGCGGTTGAATGGTGATGTAGCACTAAATGTGCAGTTGCTTTTAAGGACTCGCCCAAGATTTCACCGTATACACTGAAAAATGAGAAAACCAAACAACATATGGAAGCGGTTGAATGGTGATGTAGCACTAAATGTGCAGCTGCTTCTAAGTTAGAACCACACATGAGTCATGACACATGAACCAGGAGTAAGACACAAATCATTGGTATTAATCATATTGAAAACTTCTGCACAAATAAAAAACCTTCATTTTGATGTGGTCTTTGGAATTACAAACAGGCTTTTTAAGAAGAAATTTATGTCTGTTTGGGGGATAAATAAGGAAATGTATGGACTTGCAACCCAAAAACACTGCAGAAGAACCAAGGGACTAAGTCCTCAAATTCAGATTAGAAGACAAATGGAAAGTCCTCAAATTTAGATTAGAAGACAAATGGACAGTGCTTACAACATGCAAAAGGGATTCCAAGTCAGAAACACCTCTATCAATAAATTCCTATTGAATTTTTTTTCTTAAAATAAAACCTACAAAAAACTGAAGTTACAAGCTTCTCTATAGTCTATCTCAGCGAACCTCACATGCACAATATACAAGGCATGTATAAGATTTGTAGACGAAATCAGAACCAAATTTTTTTAGCTATTTTTTAAATGAGAAGACAAAAGTCATAAGGTATAGCATAAAGCATGATATTCTTCGGAACAAACATAGCCAGTCTGTATCATCATCAGGCATCAGCACAATGAGCATGGAAAATGATATACAGACCTCCAAAGAAGAATCACTTTTGAATCAAGATCCTTTTCTATTTCTCTGATTTCGGTGAGGTTAACATGTGATGAATGTTGAAGAGAAGCCGCATACAACTGAATGTATCGCCGCCGACGCTGACAAAGATGCCTAATATGGTCCCAAGACAAGCGGTAACTGATTTAATACAGAAAGCAAATAGTCAGCCTTAACTGAAAGAATGAACATTAAAAGCACAGAATCCACATTATTCAGCACCTTCTGCACTGAGATACATATTTCATTGAAGGGTGGATTTATTTCAACAAAGCAACAATTAAGTTACCACATCAGCTGCTGCTGGAGCGTAGCTTGCGCAGCATACTGCCACCACAAATAAGGAGCCTTTGAAATGGAAACTGCCGGTCGTAAATGAGAGACTTCCATATATGTCTTGTATCTTGAAACAACTTCAAAAAGTTTAATCCAATCATGATACTGAGCCTGTAGATCAGGGAAGAAAAAGTAAAGAAACAGTATTTTCAAGGAGAGGCAGATAAAGGGCAAGTGCTACAAAGTAAAATTGTTAGTATGTACTGAAGGATATTGGGTTAGGCTTATACTAATTGTACTACAGTTAAACTTGGCTAAGGCTTAATTCAAATGTATAAATACATATAAAAGGAATCTAACTAAAATAAGTTAGAGATCTCCCTTTCTCCTTTTCTTAGCTCTTCATATTGTTTTCCTGTTATAAAATCCTGTTCTTATATCAAAATAGGAAAAAAAAAAAGGTAGGGAAGAAACTGGTAGCTTTAAGAAAAAAATGAAAGAAACAAGACAATATGAAAACCTAGGAAGATAGCCAAAAGCAGAGAAAGAAACGAAGGAAACAAATTCACTCAAAAAATTTCTCCATTCCTCTGCTCATAGAAAAAACAACCCCATTAATAATAAAAATAATTAATAACAACAACAATATGATGATAGGAACTGGTTCAGAGTAGCAGGAACCAACAAAGAAGCTAAAAATGTTATTCGAAAAAAACTGAAAGGTTCTATGTTGAACAATTCCCACATTAAGCTTTAGCCAACAGCCCAGTGACGCAACATTGCATGTGAAGCACACCAACATAATTTCTTATGATGAACAGATTGAGGTACGACTATCGAGATATAGCATTTCATAAAAGATTAGGATATGGTTACAGCAGGATACAATATAACATATATATAAAAAAAATTATATATATCATCCTTTGAAAGATCAAAAAACATATAAAACCACCATAACAAATCATAAATAAAAAATACTAGTTGGACCATCAAATGATTTAGGGGAATGTGGAGGAAATAATTTTCAGTAATGTTATTTATACACCTGAAATTTGTCAACTTGCGACCCCTAGTTAATGGGGTTCAAAATCGTGGTTAATCATGCGTTGGACTTGGTTAATGGGTACACCAAGATAGATAACTTGTTAACCATCCATAGGGATGGCAATTTGTACTCGTGCGTGGGGTTCCCCGCAGGGACCGTCCCGAATGGGGCCCCGCAGGCGGGGAATTTTTCCCCGCAGGGGCAGGGATGGGAGAGAAAATCCCGCCGAAGGCACTTTGTGGACGGGGATGGAGAACATACTCCCCACCCCATGGGGTCCCCGACCTCAAAAATATTACTAAAATATCCTTAAAAATATATTTATATAAATTGTAGATATATTTTATTAATATTAAATATATATTATTTTATTAAATAAATAAAATATTAAACATATATGTGTATTATTTAAGGTTGAACTTGTTACAATGTCTTGAAGATTGCTTTAACTTTAAATATTTAAGATTTTTAGTGTTTTTATATTTTATTGGATTTTAGTTAATTACCTATTATTATTTTTTTATGAATTTTTAGGGTCTCCAAACTCCCCGCGAAGATCCGTGGGACATGGCGACGGAGGAGAAAAACTCCCCGTGGCGGGGAGCGGGGGAGTACTCCCCGCCCCCGCCCTGCACCATTGCCATCCCCATGGTTGTTAGAATCGCGAGTTGACTCGCTGACTCGGACGATTCCACGAGTCTGGGTGTGGAAATCGGGTGAACTCGGAGGTAGACTCGCGGGAGGGGTAGACTCGGCCGTGACTCGCTCGGACTCGGCTAGACTCGGTAGACTCGCGAGTCCGAGTCCGAGTCCGAGTCGGCGAGTCTGGTTTGTCAGCTTTGATGCCTGAAACGCTGCGTTTTGGGTCCAAAATTTGGATCCATTTTCTTCTTCTTTCTTCTTCCCGAAACCGAGTTGCTTCTTCCCACCGTTTTCTTCTTCCTCTTCGCAAAAACACAGTGCCTCCAACCCTAACAACGTTCTTCCTCCCTGCCTCGCCTCCCTTTGGCCGCGCCGAGCCTGCCTTCTGTCGCGCCTCCCTTCCCTGCACGCAAGTTCTCCTCCTCCTCCCTTCTCCTCTCTGGTTCGCAAGTTCTCCTCTCTGCCTTCGGTCGCGCCTCCCTTCTCCTCCCTGCACACAAGTTTTTCACTTGCTCTCTTCCTCTTCACTTAAATCACTTCACTTGCTCTCTATTCCTTACATTGTCCGGTTCGGGTGTTGGTACCAACACAGCTTCAGCATCAACCGGCTCTTCCAGAGGTAGAGGGAGGGTTAATATCCCAGGAAATAGGACTAATCCTGGTTGGAAACATGGGACTGATGTTCTAGACACTGGAAAGAAGGTTAAATGCAATTATTGCTCAAAGACGGTTAGTGGAGGAATTTACAGATTCAAGCATCATCTTGCCGGTAGCAGGGAAGATTCTAAACCATGTGCTTCAGTGCCGGATGAAGTAAGACAATTGTTTATGAAAGTTGTTGCGGATGCTAAAGAAGCATCAAAGAAGAAAAGAAGATTAATAGATGTGGAGGAAGATGATGATGATCAAGTTGATGCAAGTGGCTCTAAAAAAAGTGTGTTTTCCTTTGCTAAAGGAGGAGTAAAAGTTGGAGGTGGAGTTCAAACAACAATCAATCAAATATGGAAAAAGGATCTAAAGGAGCAAATTGATGAGCAGGTAGCTAAATATTTTTATACAAGTGCCATTCCTTTCAATTGTATAAAAAATGTAGAGTTTGAAAAAATATTTGACATGGTTGGGAGATATGGAGTTGGTTACAGACCTCCCTCTTATCATGACATAAGAGAAAAACTTTTGAAAAAAGCAGTGGTTCGAACCAATGATATGTTAGAAGAGTTTAAGGAGGAATGGAAGAGAACCGGGTGCACAATCATGTCCAATGGGTGGACGGATAAGAAGAGGCGTTCAATATGTAACTTTTTGGTCAATAGCCCGAAGGGGACAGTCTTTCTCTATTCATTGGATACTTCTGACATCTCAAAAACGACTGATAAAGTTTTTAAGATGTTGGATGATACAATCAATCAAGTTGGAGTGGAGAATGTGGTTCAAGTGGTTAATGACAACGCCGCAAATTTCAAAGCAGCGGGTGAGATGTTGATGCAAAAACATCCTCACTTGTATTGGACTCCATGTGCTGCCCGCTGCATTGACTTGATGTTGGAGGACCTTGAGAAACATCTAAAGGAACACAAGGTTACTATAATAAGGTAGAAAGGTTTGTACCTACATTTATTGTAGAACTTTGTTAATTAGCTTGGTGAAGAAATTTACCAAAGGAAATGATTTGATTAGGCCTGGCAAGACTAGATTTGCCACTGCCTATTTGACATTAGCTTGCCTTAATGAGAATAAGGCTGCATTGATGAGCATGTTTAGCTCAGATGACTGGACTGGAAGTAAGTTTGCCAAAACCCAAGAGAGGAAAAAGTGGAAGATATCATTTGTGATAATCGGTTTTGGAAAAACATAATAGTATGTCTAAAGGCAGCTGCTCCTCTCATTGTTGTCCTTCGTTTGGTGATTCTGATGAAAAACCCGACATGGGTTTTATATATGAAGGGATGGATTTAGCGGTGGAGAAGATAAAGAGCAACTTCAATGGAGTTAAGAAATGGTAAACTTGTCTAACTTTATCTCATTTGAAAGTTATTTACCTTATTTGTGAGTGTTAGATTGTTACTAATATAGCATAATGGGTATTTGTAGCTATGAACCCGTCTGGAAAATTATTGATGAGCGATGGAATAACCAACTCCATAGGCCCCTACATGTAGCTGCATATTACCTTAATCCAGCATTACACTATGAGCCGACTTTCGATCATGAAGATGTTGAGGTTACAATAGGGTTGTACACTTGCATTGCAAGGTTGGTTAAGGATGATGCGGAGAGGATCAAGGTTCAAACACAACTTGCCGACTATCGTTATGCTAGAGGGCTCTTCGCTATGGATGCTGCAAAGACTAGCAGGAAGACTATGCTTCCAGCAGAATGGTGGGGACTTCTATGAGGATGGAGTGGTAGAATTAAAGAGGTTTGCCATTCGTGTGCTAAGCTTGACTTGTAGCTCTTCTGAATGTGAACGCAATTGGAGTTCATTTGAAATGGTAATTGTCTAATTGAAGTTTTAATTCTGTTTCTAGTTATTAATTGTCCTAGTTTAGAAATATTGAAGTTTGGTCTTTATGGTTTATTTTCTAGGGTCATACAAAGAGAAGAAATAGGTTGCATCAAAAAAAGATGAATAGACTTGGTGTATGTGATGTACAACCTAAAGTTAAAGAGTAGAGAAAATAGAAAAAGTGTTGCTCTTCCATTTGAGGATATTCATTCTGATGATGAATGGATAACTGAAGATGGGGATGTTCCAATTGTTGAAGAGGATGAGGAGAATGATGAGCAACCTATAAATCTTGATGAAGAAAATGTTGAGATTGAGCAAGAGCAAGAGCAAGAGCAACCTATTCATATCACTGATTTGACTGATCCACACTTTGATGACAATATTGAAGATGGAGATGGTGATAATGGGGAAGAACTTGATTATGATGATTCAGATGATGATGATGGAGATGATGTAGTTGGAGGATTAGATTTAGACATGTGAAGAAATTGATTATGTACTTGACTTATGTTTGTATTCCTAATTTACTACTATTTGGATTTGGATTTGGATTATGAGTATGTATGACTACTTAAGTTTTAATGATTATGAATTTATGATAATGTTAATTGGCTTTATTACTATTTTGTTACTTTGGTGTTATGTATATATATCATTTATAGGTATTTTTTATCGTAGGTAGACTCTTACGAGTCTACGAGTCGAGTCTACGTGAGTCTACCCCCCCTTCACGAGTCAACCTAGACTCGCGAGTCTGACAACCTTGGCCATCCCTAACCATCCACCGAGCTTCATTAACGAAGATTTTATACATCATTAACCAAGTTGTCGTTCAATGAGTTACCCATCTACTACAGGTGTACCCATTAAGGCATTAACCAAATCCAACACACCATTAACTACGATTTTGAACTTCATTAATTAATCAAGTGTCGTAAGTTGTCATATTATGTACAAATACCATTTTGAATAATTTTTAATATCCAGCATTAGTCATTACAGACAAAATAGAAGACTAGCATTTGTCAAATTCTTATGATATCCCACCCCTGTATTGACACAAAAATTCAAGAATGGAAAAATAAAAAAAAATATAGGATGCAAGCAAATAGTATCAGATGGTGTTAATGGTGCATGAGGAGTATCTGGTACGGTATCCAAAACCGAAAGTGTCTGACATGGGCAGGGCAAACATTCTCAAGTATCCATGCTTCTATACTTTTCTTCTTAATTAGATTCTTCTTTAGCACCAAAATCAGGGAGTGATTCTATAGATAAATCAAATAATTAAAAAATAAATACCTCTGTAACAGTAAGAGAGACATCTGTAAGGACAAGGGAAACTTTCTCAAATGGAATTTCTGGATTCACTCTTTCTTGGTTTCCAAGACGATGATACTGTAGGACTGCATTGATAGGATAAACCAAGTACCTACGGTTCATAGCCCACTTAGACACCAACTTATGGTCATCAGTAGGTTCATTTATGCCATCTTCAAATATCTAGTACAGAACAAAAACGAAAAACACATGAAATGAAGAGCACAAGTCACATATCAATAAAAGTTAAGTTGACAGTTATATATATGTAACATAGAAACGAAGACAGAACTATCAAATTAGAATAAACCTCAATCCATTCATGTGGACTAATATCCTCCCATCTCTTATCGACCTCCCAAGGAAGCCTGTCAGAATCATGATAAAGAGCTAGCCTCTCAAGCTGCACTGACTGTGTAATGAGAACAAAATATTTATCAGACGAAAAGAAAAAAAAAATTCACTAACTGTAAACAATGCACAAGCCTAAGACCATCTGCTGAACATAAATTAGATAATTAAATTAAAAATAGGATAAGCAAAAATCAAACTATATTAACATGTTAAGACCCAAGTCATCCCAAATGCTTAAACTTCCAAACAATGGCTTCATTAATACCTTGAAGACCACTTGCCTTGATCGATGCATAGGGATTAGGCCACGGGGGTAAAAAAGGCAAAAGTAACAAAAAATTGTCTACTAAAATCACATTATGAACACCACTATAAATCAGCCAGAAATTGACCCTGAAGGTTGAAGCAAACAAACTCTAGCCCAAACCATTTATGCATCATGTTTCATGTAACCATACAGAACCATCAAAGCTTGATGCACTACCCACAGCACTCCAAGCTATTGGATAATAGAGCAAAAGATGGTCCATTTATTCTGGAAATATGAACACCACCTGCCTTAGTATAATTATGAAGCGTAGTTGGTCCGCTAAATTCTGGAATATTACAAAACAATTCTGTGCAACCAACCAATAAGTAAAATCATGAGTGTATGAACTACAACATACAAGGCACACAATAAGAGATAAAAGCTTTATTTTATCAAACATGACCATGGTGTGTCTCAATTTGGTTTGCTAAATCAAATAAACATTCATTTGACCGTTCATAAAATTGTCTTCGCAAGTAACTGCTCACCTTCCTCAATCTATCCAAAGCACCACTGGTATCAAAAGTTTCATTCCCCTGTTCATCCATTGTAAAAGCAGCAAGCTTAGCCAAAGTCACACCTGAAGAAAACGGATGGCCCGGATTACTGCAAACAACATTTGTTTTCATAAGGCATAAGCAGACGGAAATCAAGCTAAAGGAAAATCCCACTAATCTAAAAACAGAAAATTGAATTAAATGTCAATATATATGCACAGTTTTTTGTTATAGAAGAAATTAAAGGATTACAAGATAGGAGGATAAGATATCCTCCACCAAAAAAAACTACAGAGAGAGAATTACAAAAAAAAAAAAAGCCAAAAAACTCCAGAAAAAACAATGCACAAAGGAGCCCAAACTCTGCATTTCCTCCTAAGAAAACAAAAAGAAACACTTAGGAACCACCTTTAAAGAAACCATGGGCTGAACACCAGTACACCACAAAGAAGCCAACAGAGTGACTCTATCCTAAATATTATCTACAGATGAGGAAGTTCCCTTGGAGACTCTGGCATTCCTTTCCAACCATATGCACCAAAGCACAGCAAACACTGCACTGCCATAGAATTTTAGCATCTTTACAGAAGCTAAAACCTCTCAAATTAATAAGAAACTGATGCAAATCCTTAGGGCAGACCAACTCTCTCTAAAGATGGCAAAAAGCTTATTCCAAGATGAGTCTCGTTTTCCAAACTAGAACAACACATCACACACATATTAGGGGACAAAGCAGGGAGAGGTTTTTGCTTTTTTAACATGCCATTAATATTAATCATGTTAAGAACAACAGTCTAGAGTCTAGACAAAAGATTTGACCTTCGGGGGAGCTTCAGATTTTCATATGGGTTTATCCAAAAGGAATATTTCTCTATTAGGAGATTTAAAGAGGAACTGAAAATAAGATTTGCAAGTACTGACAATGAGGAATGCATGTGAGGAATTAAAATGGTACTTATAAACCAACCTGACTGAATCTTCATATCTGATATGCACATTACTGATAGATATCTTGAGATTTCCAATAATCGTAGAAATTAGAGAGCTCAGCCATGAATTTCCAGAAGATGGCTGTAAGACAATCAGCAGTCAGTCATATTATTAATATTACAAACACACATACAGATACATATATATAGAGCAGAGCACCAAAACTCAAAAAGAAAAGAGTGCTCAATATCAATACTGCCTTAATTATTTCCAAAAATAACACAATCCACGTCAGTACCTATGTAGTCAATCCAGGAAACCGGCGCTAGCGGCCGACCCCAAAAATGCTATAGTGGTATAGCGGATAGCGGAATAGCTGCTATACCGAAGATAGCAGATATAGTAAACATAATTTTTCATACACGAATTTTGTTAGGAACCTAAAAACAGAGTTCTGAATATAGAAGAAAAGAATGAATCTTTATTGAAAGAATGAACAAGAACTTAACAATAGGAGAGTAATTCTCCTCCAAGGGTTTCCCCTTCACAAACCTTTCACAATCAAGCCTATGCTTAATTCTCACAAAGTATATTTCTCAATCTCCCTCTTCACACTCATTCTCCCTTATATATAACCTCTTCACTTGACTAATTAATACCTTCTAACTAACTAACTATTACATTTCTCTTTATTTCCTATTGGGCTGGGCCCTAACAATACTGCCCTCCCAAAAACCAACCTTGTCCTCAAGGTTGGAATAGAAGTGTAGAACCTGATTCTGGAAAAAAAAAATCTCCCTTGCTGAAATGCAAGGGTACCAATCTGCTGGAGGATCAAATAAGGCCCATTTTGAACTTTACCATTGCAGTGCTGATCTCCATAGATTTGGGCTTGGCCAATTAGGTTAAAAATTGAACTTAGTTGACCACATTTCCCTTTTACATCTGCCTCAGGCACCACATGACCAAAACAGATTTGGGCCTGGCCCATTAGGTCAACAATTGAGTCCTTTTTGCTGAATACCAGTTCTGCGCCTTGTCCTTTCTCCTCTATCATAGTGATTTCCAGCAATAAAAACCATTTGTCTTTTCTAAGACAGTGCACGTTGGACCACCATGGCAGCTCAGCTAAGAACAACTCACCCGCCGCCGCATGTGGGCTTAAGGTCGGCGGTCCTAACGGCGGCGCATCAGATGTCACTAGAATTGGCGACTCCGACGGCAGCAAGGCTGGCGATTCTGGTGGCTGTGGATCAGGCGGTTCTGGTGGCGGTGGGTCAGGTGGTTCTAGTGGCGATGGTAGCACCTGAGCGGCCCTCTCCTAAACTTCTCTTTCTCCTTCTTCAGAATCATTACGAGTGCTGCTGCATGAGTTTGAGGCCGGCGGTTCATCAGGTGGCTCCAGCGGCGGCCTTTTCTTTTCCAGCGGCTGTAGGCCGTCTCCCCCGATCTGGGGGGTGCAGGCAGTGGCCTTAATCGTAACAAGCTTCTCCAACTCCGAAGCTTTTTCTGGTCCCTGAAGGAGACTGTTGCCCATGCCCAGCCCCCGGGTATGGGTGGTTATGGTAAGCCATCTTCACCGTCATGACGTCACTAAGGCACAACCATGACAGTGGTGGTTTTCACTCCCTTGAGACTATCTTTTTTTGGAGTTCTCCCATCGTCACCTCCACCGGGTCTGAGTTTTGGAAACAGGGAAACACAATTGCATATCCACATGCTATTTCCGTCTTGATTTCCTCGACTATATTTTCGGCCCCAAGCTTCCCCACCTCTGGTTCTATCTCCTTATCCGCTTTTGATTTTGTCTCGGGGTCTGCCAAAACATTCTCCAACTGCGATTTAGGCAATGCAACCTCCTCTACCCAAAAACTGGGTTCTTTCTTGCTGCAAGCATTGGGTTCTTCAACCTCGATCTTCTCATTCTCAGCCTCCTCCTCGGCTGAAACCTCTGCTTTGTTGACCGAACCAACGTCTCCATCATCAGAAAAAGTCTTCCCTTTCTTCGACAAACATTCCAAAATCAACTCTTTGATTTGTTTCGCATCAGGCATGCATTCCTTGATGAAAGCGATATCCCTCTGTAACTCAGCCAATTTCACGCCATGTTCGCTGGTTATCTTCTCCAACGTTCCCACTCTATGCTCCATCGCGATCACGAAGATCCGCAGCACTGGCTCTCTCTCTTAAGGAATCCGGCAGGTCGGACCAATTTGTTAGGAACCTAAAAACAGAGTTCTGAATATAGAAGAAAAGAATGAATCTTTATTGAAAGAATGAACAAGAACTTAACAATAGGAGAGTAATTCTCCTCCAAGGGTTTCCCCTTCACAAAAAGTTTCCCCTTTCACAATCAAGCCTATGCTTAATTCTCACAAAGTATATTTCTCAATCTCCCTCTTCACACTCATTCTCCCTTATTTATAACCTCTCCTCTTGACTAACTAATACCTTCTAACTAACTAACTATTACATTTCTCTTTATTTCCTACTGGGTTGGGCCCTAACAAATTATCAATACTCAGTTTATAATTTACAGACACAATTACCATTAACATCAAACATAAGAAATAATAATAAGTTAGTAATAATAAAAGCCATAACAATACATAGGTGGGTTTGGCCAGAGAGGCTAAAACATAAGCTGACACAGAGCAAGAAATTGCATGGAACAAGTGTTGGATGCTGGGAACTTGCCAAAACAAAGTGCTGAGAGTGTGAAACAGGTGTTCTCTGCTAGCCTAGAAACTTGTTGAAATGGGGGTGGGCGCTGCTGGGATAAAACCAAAACAAGGGGGCTGTTACAATCCCTTTCTGGGCTATGGCTTTGTGAGGAGAAGAAGAAGGTCTGTTTAAAAAGAAGCATTTGTGCGAAGAAGAAGGTCTCAATGGAAGAGGCAGTGAAAGTAAGGGTAAAATTGAGATTTAATTCGTTTAAGTCAGGGTAAACAAGACATTTGATAAGATAGAGGGGGCAAAATAGGAATTTGCTGAGTTAAAGAAGGCAAGATAGAACTTTGATGAGTTAAACGGTAAAATTGAAAGAAAAAGTAAAGAAAAACATAAATGTAAAAAAAAAAAACTAATTCTAGCTTTCGAGCAGCCGCATGAAGGTTGCCAGCAGTGCAATGAAGATAGCGGCCGCACCGCATTTGACCAGGACAAGGAAACACTCTGTGATGTGTTGTGCATCACGGACAGGGAGCGCGACACTCCACAACAGCGTAACAGTGCCACTATTGCACACTATCGACTACACAGGATGGTACCTCTTCACATTTTTTTCTCAATTTAAGTTAACGTGATTAAACATCATGTCCAAATTTTGTCCCATCTATCATCAACCAATACCAACATGCTCTATAATCTTTTTTATCACAACTCACTTCTAAACAAATCTTGCTTGTTGACATAATTGCATCATAGAAGTACAAAGATAGGAACTTTCAAAACCGTCAAAGTTGAATTATTAATTATGCATAAGAAACCAAAAAATGAATCAGATTTTAGCAGTACATCTGTTTAATTAATGATCTTTCCAACTTTAACTAAATGGGCAGCATACTCTTCTATATCCTCCTACAGATAATTGAACCAATAGCCTTTCATCTACTATTTGATTGAAAATCAGACTCCACGGAAAACTTCACATGAAAGCAAGGCATGACCGCATGATAACAATCAATTTCAAAAAAACTGACTGTAAGTCAAAATCGTCCAGATTTATTTCAATATAATGGACACCATGTAAAAAAAATCTGAACAGGTATGACTTTACACATAGACATGCATTCACTTCTTTTAGTAAATGTTTAAGAATTTGAAGATAAAATGGGCAATAAAAACAATGAACCAAATGAATTTCAAAACTAATAGCCAGACTATATTGAAGTCATACACTTCCAAGCTTTGACTTAGATATTGCATCAAGTGTAGCTGACTCTGCTTCCTGCATGAAGACAACAAAAAAAGGAGTAGAAGTCAAAAAAAACATATTACAAAAAAATAACTTATGAAATAAAACTAAATGAAGTTTAACAAGCAACTGAGCTGTAGAACTATTTCTGGTATGTTGACAACATGGTTTAGATCAATAAAGACGTAAAAAGCTAATTCCTACTTGTATCCTTTTTTATGATAAAAAAGTAATATGATTAAATGAAGAGAGGATAAGACATCCTCTGACACAAGTTAAAAAGAAATGAAGACCCAAAAGAATGGGGAAAATGTATCAAAACGGAAGAGCCACCAGATTCTGCAGGATACCAGACAATCATTAATGTCAAATGCTAGTCGGCAGACAGGACAAAAGACAGAACAAACAAAGTTCAACAGTTCTTCCTCTTAAACTACATTGATTTACACTAAGGTTTACAAAATAACAAAACCTATGCAAATACCCCCCCTCTAGTTTCTTTTTTATATTAATAGAAAGAGGGGGTTGGGCCATGGTAATTTAGTGTCTAAGAAGTAAGAACAAGGCATTGGCAGCTAAGTGGCTTTGGCAATTTCCTACACAATCATCCTCTTTATGACATCAATCCATTCAAAGTAAGTACGGTTTGCATCCGGATGGATGGGACACCAAGTCTGCGAGAAGAGTTATTCATGCTAGTCCTTGGAAATTTATTTCTCAGGGTTTACCTTCTTTTTTATCTCTTGGGTCCTACAAGTTGGGTGATGGCTCTCATATTAAATTTTGGGAAGATATTTGGGTTGGTATAATTCTTGTTTCTGAAACTTTCCCTAGGATTTTTCATTTTCTTCTTTGTATAATGTGCCTATTTGTCAATTCTACTGTCAGAATAACTCCTCTTGAAACCTTCACTTTGTCAGAAACTTGATAGAGAAGTTAATGAGTTAGAGTCTCCTTTGGTTTTAGTGCTTGTTTGGGAATGCTGGATTTTTCCCATTTCAGCTGTTTTTTGGCTAAAAAGCTGTTTCATACATAATCTATCATGTTTGGCAATTAGCTTAAATTTATAAAAAAGCTTTTTTTGGGGAAAAAAAGCTGTTTTATGTCATCTAATTTGTTTTAGCTTAAGATTGTTATGATTTGATTATTTTTTATTCTCAAAACTCTTTTCCCTATTTATCCCTACAAAACTAACTTCCAAATAAATATTATTAAATTATACAAATAACTTCATACCCTTTTTCGTAATTTACTATGTAAAAAGCGATTTTTTTAGACCATCCAAACGAAAAAGATTATCTTGAAATCGCTTTTCAGCAAACAGACCCAAACAAAAATAGATTCTGATTATAATCGATTATCACAATAATCGATTATTCATAAATCGATTATCAGCATAATCTTTTTTTTCCAGCTTTCCCAAACACACCCTTAATCAATTCTACTCATCGTTCTTCTATTCCCGATACAAAGAGTTGGGTCCTTGATTCCTCGGCAGTGTTCACTTGTAAATCTTTTTTTCAGTTCTTGGTTCGCTCTCACAATACAGATAGGATTCTTTTGGATAAACTCATATGGAAGTCTAAAGTTCTGTCAAAGGTTAAAGCTGTTGTCTAGACTGTTGATCTTAATAGGATTAACACTAACAACATCCTCTAGAAGTGTAGACCTCTTACCACTTTGTCCCCTGATATGTGCATAATGTGTGGTTCAGATTCGGAAACCAGGCCTCATCTTTTATTGCATAGCTCAGGGGTGAAGTTATTTTTGGAATAGGTCGTTTGGGATCTTCGCAGAGTCTTGGATCCACCCTAGGGACTTGCATCTTTGTCTCCTTAATAACTTTAGAGGTTTTGGCTCTCATAAAGAAGCTAAGATTTTGTGGCAGTGCTATGTTTTTTAAGTACTTTGGTGTTATGGCTGGAAAGGAAACTAGATTGTTTAATAACTCCTTTTTTTACCCTAGACTTTATTTGGGATAAGATTACTCTTTTGGCATCCCTTTGGTGCTCTACACATGGGTCTTTTAGAGATGTTTCTTTGTTAAATATGCAAAAGGATTGGCATGCTTTGTTGCATGGTTCTGTATCTTAGATTTAAGGTTATTCTTTATGTTATGTTTGTTTATTCTTTTTTCTTGTACTTTTCTCTTCTCTTTTAATAATATTTCTTTTCTTATAAAAGGAAGTATCAAATCACATCAATACAACACCATATCAATCTAATATCTTATTATTCCAAGTACTCCATTTCTCTTCCTTTTGCTCTACCTAAACCAATGATTCTGAACAACAATAGAAAGGAAAATTGATCCCAGCATATTTTCAATGATAATCTTACACACGTTTACTAAAACTAGTAACACAATTGACTCAGCAATAACAAACATCTGTACACCTTAAAAATAGTACACAAAGTTGCATGGAAACTGACCTCAATCTGCTGGAGCTTGGCTTGGAAAAGTTTTTCCCTATCCTCCTCCTGTAATAAAACATGATCAATTTAGCAAAAGAAACAAGTACTAATTATACCAAATACAGAATATTGACATACCTTTATAGTCCGACTATCAGGAGCAGGATGAGCAAGAACAAACACACGATCGATCAGAACAATCACAGGTTCTTTCCCCAAGCTTTTCCAAGGAACCTATATTACATAAGAGGTAAAAAGAATAACTCAAATAAACAGCCCAACTGAAAGCACGTGGTAGTATTCAAGAGGGGTTTAAAGGTAAAAAAAATGAACATTGTAAACCAGAAAGCATTGACAAAAATAATATAAAAAAAATACACTGAAATTATGAAACCTTACATCCATGCGTGTATGCAGTTAGTTTACTTTTTTATACAACCTAAACATGTGTGTAAGTATGTATATATGTTTATACATATAAATTCAGATGCGTAAAAATACACAAAGGCACATGTGTATAATATGTGTATGAATAACAAACCCAGGATAATAGCCCCAAAGTTAGCAGTGGACAATCAGTAATGGTAAATGTTACCTTCAATGTAATGGTACCAACAAAGCCAGCTTTGACAGTAACAGGGAGTTTTAGTGCATTCAGTGCCTCTGCCTTCAATTTCAAATCTTTGAGAACAACATCACCTGCAGAGATCAGGCCTTTGGTTGGAACAACACTGAACAAGACATATCTCAATGGAGTACAAAATCACTTTAGATTAAAGTGAAATTTTCCAAGCATTATATGCATGACATAAAGTTTCAACCAAACACAATGTATTTTGTGAAAAACTCATCCAATAAAAATAAATTGATTGGCAAAATAATAAATTTAGTAGTTTTTACTCCCAAAAGTATTGGTGCTTCAGTGTGTCACAGTCAATGTCCAAGACATGGCTGAGACAAATACACCGCTTGTGTTGAAAAATTGTGAATTGAATATTGAATGACTAAAGAAATGAAATCAATAAAAAGAACGAAGAATTAAAAGAATGATTTAAGATAAGAAAAAAAGTTGTATGGATTCACAAAAACTAAGTGGATAGAAACAAAAAATAAATATCGAAGTAGTTTGGATAGTTCAATGTTTTCAAAGTGTACTACATATATTAGACCTCAGTAACGAAGCAAGAATATTAAATTTATGCTTAAGTTATTCAGCACAGGCAATGAAAAAATTGAGAGTAAGAAGTGAGAAAATGGCATAGCAGAATAGAATAGAATACAAACCCTTCCAGACACTTATTCTCAAGGCCTCCGTAGAGAGTCCATGCACATATTCGCCCAAATATCTTCGAAGCAAATGAAGTACCTAACAGACAACAAAGCAACATTACTACCAACATTCACTGAATATCATCAATATTTATAATGACTATAAGATCGTTGAAGAAAATAAAGACGCGGAATAATTTCGGAAGGATTCTTACATGAGCTTCGAACATGGTGAAGAATCGCAGTAAATGTATGTCTGGAACGATCCGAAGAAGCGATCAATCAGCAAATTGGAAAGGATCCATTATGAGTTTTGCGATTGTGAGAATGCCGAGGATGAGAAAATCGGTGGGAAATTAGGGTTTGATGAAAGGAGGAATTAATCGAAACGGTTGGAAGAAGTTGCGTGAAAAAGAAACAGGAGCGAGTGAAATGGAAATGCAGATGGAATTAGAAATGAGATGTAAGTAAGCAAATAAACGAGCTATACAGGTCCCGGTCGCTTGCAACTTTATGAGTGGGGACATGCCATGCTTAAAACAAGAACCTGGTACAGACACCGCCTTAGTTTTGCGGACCCCTCATTTTTTTTATTTTTTTTTACTAAAATTTGTTCTTATTCCTATTTTTCTTATCTCGTTTTTTATTTAGTCTTTACTATACAACTTTCTTTATTTAATCTTGTATTTTTAAAATTTTAAAAGTTAAATCGCAAATATGTGTATACTTTTTTTTGCATCCCAGCTATCACGCGCGCAATTGCGAAAATTAATCCTTCGAACCGTAATAGAGTATACGTTTACATGGCTTCTGTATACTCTAGAGTACATTTGTAGTTAGTTTCTCCCTTGTAACTAACTTAACTAATGGCTGCTGAGTCAGCACTGTTAGTTAAGTGTTCCCGCCCCTTTTCAAATTGGTTTGTTGGTATATAGACTCTGGCATACACTTGTAATCATTTGAGTTTTGATAATCAATGAAAGATCTATTTTCTCTCTCCTTCTATTTCTTTCCCTAGTTCATCTTCTATTATGGTATCACAAGCCTAATCTTGAACCTTGATTCGTTCTTCAATGGCGGACTCTTCGCAATTCGGTTCGCAACCGCTTGGCTCTGACCACGGTCATGGCGGTGTTCACATCGGAAATCCATTTTTTGAGTCTACCATCGGAGGATCTCCAATTCCGGCGCCGACGACGTTAACTTCAATCATTCTCTTTCGGTCAAACTTGATGATCAAAATTTTCTCCTTTGGAAACAACAAGTTGAAGTTGTGATAATTTCGCACAAGCTCTATCGATTTGTTTTTAATCCTTTAATTCCTCATAAGTATGTCTCTGATGCTGATCGCGATTTGGATATTATCTCCGATGGTTATCACCTCTGGCTTGTTCATGATCAAATGCTCTTCACGTGGCTTCTCGGCTCCTTATCCTCGTCGATTCTTCCTCGATTCATCAGTTGCAAGCACTCTTGGCAAGTATGGGAGAAAATTCACATGTTATTCTTCTCACAACTTCGCTCCAAGACGTGCCAACTGAAATCGGAGCTGAAGAACCTTAAGAAAGGTACTAGATCGGTGCCTGAGTTCTTGATGCGCATTCGTTCCCTTGTTGATTCTCTTCAAGCTATTGGTGAATCCGTTACTGAACAGGATCACATTGACACGATCTTGGAAGGGCTACCACAGGAGTATAATTCGTTTTTGATGTTGATTCACACTGTTGATGATGTTAAGTCACTTCTTCTAGTTCAAGACTCACAGTTTGATTGCTATAAACAAGATTCTGCTGCTGCATCAATCTCTCTCAACCTTGCTTAAAAAGACTCTGCTCCCAATCTTGCTGCTGATACCACTCCTACTCAGTCGTGTAGTGATCAGCATGGTGCTGGCAGAGGCAGGGGACGTGGTGGCCGTGGCCGTGGTGGCAATCGACCTACTTGCCAGTTATGTCGCAAGTATGGTCATGATGCCTTCAATTGCTGGTATAGGTTTGATGAGGATTTGCCACCGCCACCACTTCAGCCCCCTCCACCGGTGCATCAATATGCTGCTTCCACCACCCAATCTACTCCTCCTCAAAGTGCTCAGTTTGCAAGTTAGTTTGCAAGACCTTATCCTTCTTCTCATCAATCTAGCACTCAGTTTCAGCCTAGCACTCCATCTCAGCCTAGTTCTCAATATCAGCCTAGTTCTCAATATCAGCCCAGTGCTCATGTTGCCACTCAACAGAGCGCCTATCCTGCTAGTCAAGGTGCTTCCAGTGTTTATGCTCCCTCCACTGCCGAGTTCACTGCTCCAAGGACCTTTGATGCTCAGTCTTGGTATCCTGACTCGGGTGCTTCTCACCACATAGCTCCCGATGCTCACAATTTCAGTCACAACAATACTTTCACTGGTCAGGATCAGGTGCTCATGGGAAATGGACAAGGTTTTGCCATCAACTCCATTGGTTCTTCCAAGTTCACTTCACCATGTCACCCACACATCACTTTATCACTGAACAACATGCTATTGGTTCCGACTATCACTAAGAACTTGGTTTCTATTTCTAAGTTTGCTAAGGACAATGATGTTTACTTTGAGTTTCATCCAAGCTCTTGCTTTGTCAAATCTCAGGTCTCTAACCAAGTCCTTTTGGAAGGATCCCTTGGTAGGAATGGACTCTACTGTTTCAAGAACATTTCAGTTCTCAAGGATTTGGATCATTTACCTCAGCCAGTAGCTAAGTACGCTGCCACTGTTAATAATACTGTTGTTCAGCCTAGTAGTTCTAACAATAGTTCTTATTCTACTTCGCATGCTATATTAGGCTATGCAAATACTGCTACTGTTAGAACTATTCTACAACTGTGTAATATTGCCTCTCCTTATAAGAATGAATTTGATTTCTGCACTGCATGTTGTCATGGCAAGGCTCATAGGTTGTATGCTCCTCCATCTACAACTATTTACACAGAGCCTTTGAACTTATTCACAGTGATCTCTGGGGTCCAGCTCCCTTCATTTCTTCCAATGGTTATAAGTACTATATAACCTTTGTGGATACCTACACTAGGCACACTAGGATTTATTTCTTGCATCAAAAATCTGAGGCTCTCGCTGCCTTTAAGCAGTTTCAAGCTCTCATAAATACCCATTTTCAAACCCAGATTAAGGCCCTGCAGTCTGATTGGGGTGGGGAGTTTCGTCCCTTCACCAAACTTCTTCAAGAACTTGGTATCAATCACAGGCTAACATTTCCACACACTTCCCATCATAATGGGACAGTTGAGAGAAAGCATCATCAGATAGTTGAAATGGGCTTAACTCTCTTATCTCATGCTGCCATGCCTTTGTCTTACTGGGATCACAGTTTCACCATGGCTGTTTTCCTCATCAACAGGCTGCCTACTACAGCCCTGACCTCCTTCTCCTCACCCTTCCATGCTCTCTATGGCACTCTTCCTGATTACAAGATCTTAAGGGCCTTTGGATGTGCTTATTTTCCTTTGCTTAGACCATACAACCAACACAAGATGCAATTTCAGTCTACAGAATGTGTTTACTTAGGCCTATCCCCTCAGCATCAGGGCCACAAGTGCCTAGCTCCTTGTGGAAGGTTGTACATATCTAAAGATGTTCTGTTCAATGAACAAAGATTTCCCTAGACCTCTCTTTTCCCTTTCGTCCCTACACCTGCCTCACCTTCTACTTTTCCAGCATCTATACCCATCTCTACCCTTCCCCCTTTATCCCCTCCTCCCTTAAACCTGGTTCCCCCAACGACTCCCCTCCCAACTCCCCTAGCCCCATCACCACAGCCTTCCCCCTAGTCCTAGTTCTACACCCCCCCCACTTTATCACATCCACCTACTCCTCCATCTCCTACCTCTACCTCACTTCCTCCCACTGCCTCACCAACTATATCTCCCACATCTACTTCTAGTCCCACATAACCTCCTACTCCCTCCTCTAGTGCCACTGGCTCCATCTATAGCCCATCCCAGCTTCCACCTCAGTCTATTTCTATGCCTCATCCCATGCAGACCAGGTCTAAGACAGGCAGTCTTAAGCCTCGGGTCCTTCTTGCTCATGTTGAACCTACCACTGTTAAGCAGGCCCTTAATCATCCTGATTGGCTCACAGCCATGCAGGCTGAATTTTCAGCTCTTATTGCTAACCAAACATGGTCACCGGTTCCTCTACCCTCCCACAGGCAAGCTATTGGTTGTAAATGGGTCTTCCGGGTCAAGAAGAACCCCGATGGCACCATCAACAAGTACAAAGCTCGGCTGGTTGCCAAAGGCTTCCACCAGCAATAAGGATTTGATTTTCATGAAACTTTTTCCCCAGTGGTGAAATCAGTCACCATTCGGCTTATTCTCACGTTGGCTCTCACTTATAAATGGCCTCTCAAGCAAATAGATGTGAATAATGCCTTTTTGAATGGCATTCTGCATAAGGAAGTCTACATGACTCAACCTACTGGTTTTGAATCGACTGATAAGTCTCTGGTCTGCCACTTGCACAAGGCCCTTTATGGCCTTAAGGAGGCTCCTCGGGCCTGGTATGAAAGGCTCATTTCTGCCCTTTTGTCCTCTGGCTTCAAGACCAGCAGGTGTGATCCTTCCCTCTTCATCTATGCCAAGGATTCTATCTGCCTGTATATGTTGGTGTATGTGGATGATATTATCCTCACTAGTTCCTCCTCTACCCTCATCACTGATCTGATTCATCAGCTCAATGCCAATTTTGCTCTTAAGGAACATGGTGATCTTGATTATTTTCTTGGCATTGAAGTCAAGAGTCTTCCCTTTGGTGATCTGCTACTGACCCAGTCTAAGTACATTAGAGACCTCTTGGCTAGAGCTGATATGACTGAGGCCAAAAGGATTTCCTCTCCCATGGTAAGCAACTGCAAACTCAGTAAATATGGCATTGATTCCTTCTCAGATGCTCATCTTTACAGGTCAATTGTGGGAGCTTTGCAGTATGATACCCTGACCAGACCTGACATAGCCTACAGTGTCAATAAGGTGTGTCAGTTCATGCATCATCCCCTTGATAGTCATTGGCACGCTGTCAAGCGAATTCTCAGGTATCTTAAAGGCTTCTCCAACTTTGGTTTGGTGCTCAAACCCTCAGTTCCTGGTCAGTCTCTCACCCTCCGGGCCTTCTGTGATACTGACTGGGTCAGTGATCCTGATGACAGGAGGTCAACCTCTGATTCCTGTATTTTTCTTGGCCCTAATCTCATCTCCTGAAGCTCAAAGAAGCAGCAGCTTGTGGCTCGATCAAGCACTGAAGCTGAATACAGAAGTATGGCCAATACCACTGCTGAGGTTTTGTGGATACAGTCTCTGCTTACTGAGCTTGGGGTATCCTTTGCTACACCTCTTCTACTTTGTGCCAATTTAAGTGCAGTGTCCTTGTCTCACAATGCTGTTCTTCACTCGAGAACCAAGCATATGGAGCTTGACATTCACTTTGTAAGGGAAAAGGTTGTCTCCAAGGCTCTACAAGTTCTTCATATGCATGCTGCTTCTCAGTTGGCTGATGCACTCACTAAGCCCCTCTCCTCCTCCAAGTTTTGTGAATTCCGAGCCAAGCTCAATGTGGATGTCTTTCATCATCCACCTTGAGCTTGAAAGGGGCTAATAAAGTATACGCTTACATGGCTTCTGTATACTCTACAATACACTTGAAGTTAGTTTCTCCCATGTAACTAACTTAACTAACAGCTGTTGAGTCAGCACTGTTAGTTAAGTGTTCCTGCCCCTTTTCAAATTGGTTTGTTGGTATATAAACTCCAGCATACACTTGTAATCATTTGAGTTTTGATAATCAATGAAAGATCTATTTTCTCTCTCTCCATGCCCCTAATTCATCTTCTATTAAGCCGAATAGAACCACAAAAGCAACAAAGTTCTCTCTCAAAAGTTTTAACGTTGTTGTATTCTCAGTGGCCAAATTCAAACTGAAGACTAGAAGTGTTTGTGAATAGGTTTGGATCGATTTTGAGATAAAAATTCATCCGATCCAAATTTTAAAACAACATGCGGTTCGATTTGGTTTGAATTGCTTTCTTAAAAAAAATCTAATCTGATCCGATTAAATGCGGTTTGGATTGAATCAGTTGATTTGATTTTTGCCGACACATCATTATATATTTATATTACATCAAATAATCAAGATTACAAGCTAAATTGAACAAAATCTTAAAATTTGTATATACTTGTTGATACATTCATGTAATAAAATTTCATAAAATATGTCTAAAATAAATAAATAAATAAATATCATCATCATATTAAAAATATTAGAAAATTACGTCAAATTAAACTAGTAAGTATTATTAGGAACAAACCAACTAATAAAAAATCAATAATGCAAAAAATAGAATAAGCATATATTAAATTTTATATATGGAGTTTGGTTTGGTTCGTTTCAGTTTAAAAAAAGAAATCCAAAATTCAATCTAATCTGGTCGGTTTTCACAAAACAAGATCCAAAAAAATCCAATAGACATCGATTTTATTTGGTTTTCAGTTTTTTTGGATCTGTTTACGATTTTCTTTTGAATCGATTTGGTGTGAAACCCTTACTCATGACCACGAGTCAAGCTCGAAGAAACCTATGTCATCTCATTAAAGCGTTCTTGGGATTTGTTTGGGAGTTGGGAGGGGAGTGGAAGTATTTTGGGAATTTTTTATAAGAAATGATGGAAAGAAATTTTAAAAGCCCTACAAAATCTCTCATAGGCTCCTAGTTCATTTTTTTATTTCTTCAAATTAGGAGGTTTTGACTTTTTTATTGGAAAATAAACCTCATGCAAGGTGGGGGTCTATCCTCCTTTCCCTTATTCATCATCTCTTCCCTCTCTCTTGCACTTCAAACCCTCCCCTCCCTTCTCTTCCCCTCCAAACTCCTAAACAGACCCTTGGGTAAATATGTGTATACTTTTAATATTAAGATCAAGGCAAAATAGGTTGATTGGTCCTATACATTTATTTAAATTTTCACATCACTTTCATACGTTTTATTTTTTTCAAATTGGTCCTACATGTTATGTTTCATTTTCACGTTAGTCCTTTCCGTCAATTTCGACCTTACGACGTCAAATCAAAAGCCGCGTGTAGCATCAATATCATAGCCACGTCAGGTCAAAACTGACGGCGTTTGGTCGAAATTGACGGAAAGGATTAATGTGAAAACAGAATATAACATGTAGGATCAATTTGAAAAAAATAAAACTTACAAGACTGATGCAAAAATTTAAATATATAAACGTATAGAACCAATCAACATATTTTGCATAAAATCAACTTTAGCGTGTAGAAATCAAGTCATCAATTTATCAATCAATTCTATAAATATTAAATTAAAATATTAATAAGTAAATATTCAATTTGGTCCATGAGATTGTAAGGTCGTATCAATTTAGTGTCTCACATCATCAATATTCCAAAATGATCCTTGAAATTACAAAATGTTAATCAGGTTCGTCCTTCCGTTGATATTTGCTTAGACTATAATGACATTAAGTTGGTAATGTCTGGAATGCATTTGAAACTAAGTGAATAATGTCTGGGATGCATTTACATTTTGCAATTCCAAGGATCATTTTGGAATATTGATAATATGAGGAACTAAGTTGATACGACCTTATAATTTTAGAGACTAAATTGGATATTTACTCAAATATTAATGCTCCAATGGGAGACATGTTTTAAAAATACTATTCTCTCCGTGTCACATCGCTTCATCTAAATGAGCTATAATTTTTAATATTTTACTTATTTAATATTTTTTTTAAAATTTGATAATTAATTGCTACAATTATTATCATTTACTATATTTTTCTCCTTTTTATGTTTTTACATCCTGCCTGTGTAGAATACGTATAGAATTTTTTTATACAACTAAACTTTTCTAAATACTAAAATGGAAAAATGCAATTTTTATCCTTTTATCAATTTGATTTATGTGGAAACAAATTTCAAAAAAGAATTTTATTACAATGATTATTAACATAGAGGAATTTAAGTTTAAAATAAAGAATAACCTAAAAATTAAGTATTTTTTTTTAAAAAAAAGAAGAAGTAAAAGACAATGATGGATAAATTAAGAAAGGCAAATACTAATCAGTGCTCTAAGAGCAATGATTAAGAATTTAAAGATAGAAACTTTATATTAAAAGTAATATATTCAATATATTTAAGATTTAAAAGTTATATTTTTCAATAAACTTTTTTTAATTTTGGATTTTTTAAAAATATCTTTAAAATACTTATTAACAAGATTCCTTAAAAAAAACACTAAACAGTCGCTTGTCAGAATTATTGTCGAAATATATTGGTGATGTTATTTGCTATTGGATAGATGAGTGATCACCGTTGTTACATATCCAATAACTATCCTTAAATTTCCCTCGAAAAAAAAAAAAAACTATCCTTAAATTTTGACAAATTCTTGTGAATTGTGTTAAATTGTTTCTAATTGTGTAGCATCTCATAAATAAAAAAAAGTATAAAAATACATCAAATAGATTTTTCTTTTTGACAAAAGAAAAATCGCTTTGTTTGTTTTAAGTGACTTTAAAAATTTAAAAAAGTTTAATTGTTATATATTATTAGTGTAAAGTTTTTTTTACATTGACAATCAATCAGAAATTATGATATGTGTGATTTTTAAGGTAGTTGGGATAAGAGTCAAACACTTTAGCTTATGTGCAAAATTCTAATTAATTATCTGTGTAAAACATATTTACACTGACATTATATACCAATTAAATCCAAATTAAAAACACAAGCGTACAAAACAAAAGCATTCATCATTTAAAAGAGAAAAAAAACGCCAAACTATTTAAAATGATGTTAAGCAATTATACGATTCGACAAATTAAATGAATATTGTGTCTTAATTTCAAATCTGAATTAATTAAAGGTAATATATTCGATAGTATCACACCACTTACTCAAAATAATAATAATAATAATAATAATAATAATAATAATAATAATAATAATAATAATAATGAGATCAAATGACACTAGATGCCAAACTTAATTTTGATATCAAATCCTGTCCTTTAATTATGGTTTAATCTAATGGCTTAAGTCTATTACTTTTATTGCACAGAAAGAATAATTAAAAGTAACTTTAATAAGGAGAGAAAAAATAAGATTTATTTAATAAAAACAGATACTAAATATCTTGATTTTTTATTAAACTTGTACTATTTATTAAATAAATATTTGGTATTTTTAATTCAAGAATACTTATTATGCGATAATTTCTTAGAAGATACATTAACACTATAATAAGATAATATAATATACGATAAAACTTGGGATTTAATTGATATATATTGGCAATGTAAAAATTCTTTACGCCATCGACCAATCATAAATTGTCAGATTAGCTAAAATGTTTGATACTTATCCTAACTACATTAAAAGTCACATATACCATGATTTTTGATTGGTTGACAATGTAAAAACTTTACATCGACAATGTATAACAATTAAACTCTAAAACTTATTAGATACTGTATAATTTTATATTTAAATAAAATTGTATAATATAATGTAAAATATCATCAAATCCTGTCCTTTAATTATGGTTTAATCTAATGGCTTAAGTCTATCACTTTTATTGCACAGAGAAAATAATTAAAAGTAACTCTAATAAGGAGAGAAAAAATAGGATTTATTTAATAAAAACAGATACTAAATATCTTGATTTTTTATTAAACTTGTAATATTTATTAAATAAATATCTTGTATTTTTAATTCAAGAATACTTATTATGCGATAATTTCTTAGAAGATACATTAACACTATAATAAAATAATATAATATACGATAAAACTTGGGATTTAATTGATATATACTGCCAGTGTAAAAATTCTTTACGCCATCGACCAATCATAAATTGTCAGATTAGCTAAAATGTTTGATACTTATCCTAACTACATTAAAAGTCACATATACCATGATTTTTGATTGGTTGACAATGTAAAAACTTTACATCGACAATGTATAACAATTAAACTCTAAAACTTATTAGATACTGTATAATTTTATATTTAAATAAAATTGTATAATATAATATAAAATATCATCCATATATTATGAATCCACATTTTATATTCTAATTGTGAACATACATTACAATCAACCAAAGCATTAATTACAATACATTATATTAAAAGTTATAATTTTATTTGTAAAATATCGTATAATTTTACCTTAAAAACATTAGTTTCTCACTTATTTCATCATATAATTATTTCAATAAAAAGATAAAAAAAAGTATAAAAAATAAGGAGATAAAAAACACTACAAAATTTGTTAAATAAACAATAATATATCGATGAATGAAAAATATAAAGTATTTATCAAATAAACATTTATATTTTAATTTATGGATATTAATTATTTTTTAGTTATCTTTGTAATAATTTTTTAACTTTTTATTGAAATAAATGAACAATAAAATATATATTAAATTAATTATTTATCTATTAATGAAGGATAGGTATTAGAAAAATATGTATTTTACCAAATAAAATTATTGATCAAAAAGTTAGTATTTCTAAGAATTAAATTTTTACGTAAGTCAATATTTATAATATATATTTTATTATTATATATTAAATAAAGTATAAAATTAGACTATACCTTATAATGTTTATCATACATTATATTCTTTATTATAGTGTCAATTTATTGTAATATCTATTTAATTCAATAAAATAATATATCGCAGAATGAAAGTTATTAAGAATATAATGTCCTTTATTGTGATATATGTTCACAATTAAAATATAAAATATGGATTAAGAATATATTTATGATATTTTACATTATATTATATAATTTTATTATACAATACCTCATAAATTTTATTTTATATTATATTATTTTATTATAATGTTAATGTATCTTATAAGAAAATATCGCATAATAAGTATTCTTGAATTAAAAATATAAAATATTTATTTAACAAATATTATAAGCTTAATGAAAAATCAAGATACTTAGTATCTGGTTTTATTAAATAAATCTTATTTTTCCTCTCCTTATTAGTTACTTTTAATTATTCCCTCTCTTCAATAAAAGTCATAAGTTTAAGCCATTAGATTGAACCATAATTAAGAGATAGGATTTGGTGTCAAAGTTAAGTTTGACACCTAGTATCATTTGATCCTATCCCATGATAATATATGCAATTATTTTGTCATGTATTTATGTCATGATAAACATTATAGATCCTATTTGTTTTAGATTCTACAAAGACAAAATCACGTTGAAAGAAAGTTCCTCTCACATAACTTTCAAGATAATTATCTCGAAAAATATTATTTTCATATTTACGTTGAAAATAATCTAAACTAAACAGGCACGTATAAAATATAAGCCGACAGGTTAACATCTTAATAGCTCTTGACGTTAGAAAAGCAAGGTATTCTGTTAAATCTTGTTGTGTCCGTCCGTGTTCATTGATTGTAAAGAATCACATAATTGGATTAACATACAAATTCTTTTTGGACAGTCACCCAACATCTACTTACATAGTATGTGTGAATGATTGTTTTCAGAGCCGTATCTGGATTTGAACAATGACAAATTATTTAGACATTGCCCCTTAAGAATGTTAAGACGAAAACAGTATAAGGAAGTAAATTACTTCAATGCCGGTACCAATGCAATTGCCAACATATGATAGACAAGAGCCATCCTTATCTTACAATTAGAAAGAAGGATTTCTCGTCAAAAATTCCCTGCACTGAATAATTTATCAGCAATTGCCTTTGCCAAAAATGAGATACAAAATTAGTCACACACAAAAAAAAAGATATTAAAAACTTCAAATATTGATGGGGCATGCCACCAAAACCATCCATATATGTACATAAATAAATTAATATGAATATCCAACCTCCTTTCCTCAAATTGGATGGCCTTGCACCTGCAGGTCTAGGACTAAATGGAAGCAAAAAAATCAATCTACTGACATACTCTACTACAAGAAGAAAACGAGTCACTTGACTCACTTCCTTTCACACACACTTCTTACACGTTGCAAAACACGGACAGATTCACAAAACAATGAAAAATCAAAAGCTGAGAGATTTTGACTGACTTGAAGAGCGGAACTTGAGGCATTGGTCGGGTGCTGAGCAATGACAAGGTCAAAAACACCAAATTTACTAACTAGATTCTCAAGAGTTTTAGTAGTCAGCTTTTGAATGTCTTCCATCTGAACCAAATGCCCAGTTTGTCCAGAACTACGCCACCACCTCTCAAGCATTTTCCTCTTTGTCTCCGAAGTCTCAACTGAGACAACAGCTTTTATTTTAATATCAAGGCGGTGTAGTGCTACTTCTGCCCCACCAATTCCACTATAAAGTGATAGAACTGTCAATCCGCTAGGAAAAATGGGCTTCAACACAGAAAGATGATATCCCAATGTGTCTGTCTGGAAGCAGTATTTTAGTGATTTAAGTCTTTCGGTCAAATTGCTATCAGCACCTCGAGTGTGATTCAAAGGATAGCCTAAGATAAGTTCCAAGTGTTCAGGCTCCATAGGACCCAGCTTGTATTTACCAGTCCACACAAGATTCAATCCACGACAATAACGAAGAATGTCTTTCTGCTGTTCAGATGAGGGCACTCCACCAGAATCAGCTAAAATCCTTCCTAACCTATCACAAAGTGGAGCTATTCCACCAGTTTCACAATTGATGCAGCTCAACTGCTTCCTTGAATCCCAAGGTGGCCACCATTTCTTTGTCCATGGTATTGCATCTTCGATTGTCATAGGAGGCCTTGGAAGGATGTGGAACCTGTTTTCAGTTGGAAGATTGTGTAGATAACCTTCTCTTCTATTTAAGGCCGAAAAGAACCGAGTATTCACAAATTCAGGTTCAACAGCATATAAAAACTGAGACAGTTTTGCCCATGAGTCAGATGATATGCTTGAAATGTTTCCATATAAAAAAAACGGAGGCTTTGCTGCCACACTACTAAGACGCCTGGATGGATTTGATTTGTAAATTTCAGACATTCCAGCATCAGTATCAACCTTTTCTTCTACCCAATAAGGATCAAGAAAAAAGCTTGAATCATCTTCATATTCATACTTGGGCCTTTTACCTCTATCATTCTCCAAGAAATCAGAATATATCATGTTAGAAACTCCATTGGGAAATTCATCCATACACTCTTCTTCCTTCATCTTGGTACCACTGTAAGTTTCCCCTAAGTTGACCTGCCTTGATTGTGAAGGTTCCTGGCTAAATCTCTCAGGTTTTACTTCTGTTGTACCATATAAATCCGTTTGTGGTTCATCTTTGATCCCCACAGAATACCTAGAAGAAGAAGGATACTAGACAAACAAGAAAGTTCGACATTCAGTAACCACCTGAATGGTTATTATTACTAAGAAATGACAGGGGAAGTACCATATTAGTCTAAAATAGGCCACTCTTTAACTTCATTTAAAAGGTTTCCCAGAACTGCTGTTGATTTCATGCATTTCACACAACATTTAAATAACATAATATAAATAGAAAATCAAAGTTCATTCTTTTATATAAACTTTTGATATTGTACAGCTATAAATATTCTTTTCTGTATTTTTTTGTTGGTACAATTCTTTTTTGTATTCAAGTTAGTACCTCATAATATTTTTCATAGATTATGGATATTAGCTGCATATTCAAGAAAGACTTATTAACAGTATGTTAAATTAATTAAGTAACTTATTATTTTTTTATGTCTATCAGATTATTATAAAATACAAACCACAAGTTCACAACCAATCACATAATGAAAATTTATGTCAAAGTAAAATACATAATAATGAGCAATAAAAAAAAAATCATATGTACTGATTAATTAATGTAGTACAATAATATAAAGGTCTAAACACAAGCTGAATTAAAAATTATAATGGAATATATAATTTAAAATATAACAAGTATAAAAGTCTAACCTGATATTCCATTACATACTCGATCCCATTTTGCATTGCAAAAATAAAGTTTGCAAACTCTGAAATTGGAACATCAGGGCCTGAAAAACAGTCAATTAGTAAGCCAAAGATGCAGAGACTAAAGTTGAAAGTCTTAGAAAAGGAAATGAATGGCAAAGAATGCATAGCATTTCCGAAATTTATACAAGACAAGTGAAACGAGTTCTATTACAATAATGCCATCTCATCCCTCTAAAACATAAATACTTTTCAAAGGCAAGACTGCAAACATGATCTCACAGCGCTCAGTTCACATAAGATCAGCTGTCACAATTACTCACCTAGTTTATCAAATGCTGATGATACTTCATTCTCAGAGAAACCCATTTCAAGCAGTTGAAGTGTTTTTTCCATAATCCCAAAGAGTTTTTCATTGCTAGTCTGAGATTCGGAGGGTTAAAAATATTAGATACCTGATACGGACATAATACTAATACACATAAAAGTATAAAACTAACATAATAAGGGGGCAAATTTCTTGATAGGAGAATAAGTATAATTGAAAAGAAATACAAAGAAAGAGGATAACAAAGCTCGGTTAAAATAAATCATCAATACAAATATATTAAATCCCTCTGACCGTTTTCCCTTTGAGTAAAAATCATCTGTGGACACAAGGGAAGCCGTGAAGACAACCTACCCTATAATAACTCTACGTCAAAGGCTTCTTTATTTCCCAAGCATTCTGCTTCTAGAAAATACACCAAACCACAACATACAAAGCACATAACTGCAATGCTTTGTACTCCTTACTCCTGTCAAAAATCCTCTAAAGCTAATCTAAGAAAACTACTGCAAATTCTGAGGCCAACCAAAAATCTCTGGAAATCCCAAAGAATCTACTCCAAATGGATCAAACTTCTATTCTGGCACACAAAAATGAGTATCAGTTTTCAAACTATAACAACAAAGAGTTCACATGTCAGGGAAAGACATTGACAAAAGAAATTAACTGCCACACAACCCATCTATAGAAAGATTTGACCAAAGTATACATATTTTCCTCTAGAGGTAAACTATACAACATTAGAATCACATCTCTTAAGAACAAGGTTCTAAATTGCGGACCGCATCACGTATTGCGGCCGCAATATTGCGGTTGCGGACTGCAGCGCAACCGCATCACACCGCGATTGCGGTGTGATTTACTTTCATGTGTGACGACCGCAACGCAACCGCATCGGACACCGCAACGGACCGCATCAGAACCGCAACGAATCGCATCACACCGCAACGGGTCGCATCAGAACTGTAATGGAGTTTTCAGTCCCGTTCCATTCAATGTTACTTTCAAAAAGATTATGCAATGTCTTAAAAATATTATTTTCACTACGGTTAAATTTAAATTATTCATAAAAATGATGCAATGTCTTAAAAATGAATAAAAATGTATATAATATTATTAATAGAAGATATATAAAGAATTATAATAATTATAGATTTTTTTTACATTTGGTGCGAATATAAAATTATTTTACGCCGCAACGACCGCAATTCGCATCGTAGTAACCGCAATGGCCGCAATCGCAGTGATCGCAATCGCGACCGCATCCGCGACCGCAACCGCAATTTAGAACCATGCTTAAGAAAACCAAGCAGGGAAATAGCTGTGTTCGCGTTGTAATGTCTAGTTTTTTTTGTATACATTATATTATATTTTCTCATAAAAAAAGTCAACAACATGTAGCCACATGGTCCATATTATTTTGTCTAATATAATGGAAAAGAAAATTGATAGTTAACCTAAAAAATCTGACTGTTAGAACTTAGAAGCATAGTAATTATATCCTTAAAATCTCATTAAATGGGTCAAATATCAAAACCTCATTTCCTCCGCCAAGACAGGTGATATCATCATCTGTTTCTTTTTTGAATTTTTGAGCAATCCGGGCAGCAAAGATGTCATCACGGGTGATATTATCCGTCTCTTTTTTGAATTTTTCAGCAATCTGGGCAGCAAATATGAAGTCCACCAGCTCAGGAACTGACGCTTCAGAACCTGATATGAAACAAGAATCAAGAAATCCATTTTGATGCAAGTAATCCATAAATGTAGATGAAATTTGATAGGAACTAGATAAACATGTATTGAAAAATAGAAGAAAAATGGAGCACTGCTCCGTACAATAATGTAGAAACAGAAAGTAAACAATAAAGCAAGACTGAACCAGAGCAGAATACTCTGTTACAGCCAACCCCAAAAAAACCCCAATACCAAAACGATCCCATACCCCCCCTCTCCCCATCCCTCATTCCCTTCATATACAGCCCGTTTCTCTCTCTCCAACACCCCCTCTCCAATCTCAGGCTGCCACCTGTCCTATTTGTTAAGATTTAGCATAACAGAATTTCCCCCACTATTAACGGACCTCCCTCCACTGTTACACTCTCACGGGAGGCCGTTATCAAAATTCCATCTGTAGAAGTTTTATAAAATACATATGCTATGCCAAGAAGTTATTTGGATGTCAAACAATCACTGAATGGACACACCCATAATAAAATCTGCAAAATGACAAATTTAAAAACTTGCCTAAATTATTCACAATCAGAAGTATTGTTTTCAATTTTTGTTATGAGTCCAACCATAGTCAGACAACCTAAAAAGTTAATAATCATAGCACAAATTATATGCAATATTCCCCCGCATGTCTAAACTAAAGACACTTTAATATAATGTATGAAGAACTTCAATTTCTTGTTCATGTAATTTGTCCTGGTATTACTAGCATGTCCAAACATGCAGGCTGGAATTAATAATTCAAGCAAACATATTATTTATCAAAGTCCAGCCCCACTTCCTTGGCTACTCAAAAAGACCAGTAAAACATAGGTTTCCAGGTCAATTAGGACAAGAAAAACTGATAAGAAAATAAATGAGGGCGCATATAAAATCAGAAAGTATATATTGATCATACAGACAGCCAACGGAAAACCTTGTCAAAACTCTACATATTGATCGTACAAAAGCAGCAGTGCAAGTAAAGATGTACATTCACATACCGAGCCTATGGATTGCAAACTCTACTTCCTCCGCAGAGAAATTCATCATCAGTAAGGTTCCTCTTTTATTGTCAATAACTTCACTAAGTTCATCAGGTTCCTGAGAGAGAGATTACACCAAACAAGAATCAAATTAAGTTAGACAAGATATTAAGGATCCTAATGAAACTAGAAAATGAGTTTCACTGCCAAGCACAAGAACAAGAAAAAAGCCAATGGCACCAAGGGAAAGGTTAAATATATAATGCATAGTCAATTTTCAGTTGTCACCCTAGACAGAAAAAGAAAGTGTATCACTTGTCAGACATGTGATAAACTGGTAACCAAAAAATGCATGATGCATATGGTAAATGTGATAAACTGGTGACCACATCACAATAATAAATTACATGTGTGGTTTTAAAGGCTGACAGTGAGATGCAAGAAAATCTGGATGACATAAGAGTAAGCCTGAACTTTAAAAAGATTAAAACAACATACAATGGCACTGGCAGATTACAGCAAGCACAAATGTGTGACAGTAATAGATCAGAAGAACCAGCTAGTAATAAATGGTTATAGCAAGGATTAAACATGCAATAGAGCAAAAGTGGAATAAACAATCAACTCATTTCTATCATGATGATGCCCTGATTAAATTTTGTAATAAACACACTGAGGTTCCCTGAGGAATAAGAAGCAAGCACCTCTTTTAGTTGATTAACCGTGGAAATCTCTGGAGGATCCTTATCATCAAATAAGCTATCCAGAGAATCGGAAGACTGCGAATTTGATTTTTGAAGAGCCTATATAATTTCAAAGCAAGTGGAGAAAGCAGTTAAAAAATTTACATAAACCATTTAGACATACCAAATCCTTAAAAAAGGACAAATGTAAATATAATCAAACTTTTAACATAAAACAGGCCAAATGTTTCTTAAACTTTTAACCCATACAGTCCAGTAAATGGAAAGATTCTACAAAAACTAGAATTTCTACCGTAAAAGGTTAAACATTGGGGAGGGGGATGGGGAGGACAAAAGGGAACCAGGTTACCTCTTTTGAGTGACCAACAGGACAAAAATTTGGGGCACTTCTCCTACCCCTTCTTGTATTAAGAGAGCCTTCCAAAGAATCTGATGAGTCGGAATTGGATTTATGAGCCTAATCCATTGGAAATCAATAGTCAGTATCAGAATATTCAGTGGATAGTTTGAAAAGTATATTGGTTGCAGCATCAAATAAGGAACAGACACAACAGCAAAGAATATTATTACAAGTATCCTTTCTTTCAAAAGATATATTTTGATCTACTTACAGAAGATCTCAAGAGAACCTCTAGTAACATGTCAGAATTTTCTTCACCTATAAACTTAAAAGAAAATCGATCAGAACTGTAGTACTTCAATTTGCACAGTGAAATATATCAGAAGTTCATCAAATGCGCTGTGCAGTTAGTGCATGACATAAACAAAAGCATCCTGCTCACTGCTCACACATAAAGTACCATTCTCTTCAATCACTTTATCAACAAGGGATGGTAGGAATCCCATTCCAATAAAGAATGCTCGTAGTTTGCCTCCAGATGAACTTGCAACATTGTCCTGGTAATTGTAGAAAAAAGTTAAACATAAGCAAAATGAAAATTCAATGACGACAATTACTTTATAAATGTTATATCAATATGCTCTGACTCTGATACACATTGAACATGAAGAAATAGCGTATTGTCATGTTATAATTCATGTATACAGATAGAGAAGTACAAAATGCAGGCATGGTAAGGGTTAAACCAAATGAGCACAATTAGGAAATACTTAAAAAAAATATTCAAAGTCTCATGCAAATATTAGTATATCTCTCTCACATGCAGGGCTATCAGACATGCAGACATTTTTCATTGGATGTCTTTCAAGAAGAGTTCATTTCAATTGTAATTAGGTTATTCTCCAGGTATGAGGAAACTGCCAAAAGGAACTTAGCCAAGACCCTCACTTTTAGCTTCATCATCACATTACCTAAGAATAATATGTCCTGTGAGAAAATTGAAGCTCATAACAAGCTCTGTAGCAGAGATTGGAAACAATAAGTGCAAAGTGATAAAGTATAAGCTTAAGTTAACCCATAATTGATTTACATGAGAGGGTTCGTTAAAGATGTAAATGAAAATTTCATTTTAGGCTTGAATCTAGTAGTTTAAGCTTTTGAGGTGAATAGTTTGTTGACAAAATCAGTTGACGAACGTACAACATAATATCGGCCAAAGTTTATTAATTATTCAACTGTTTCAAGCTCAATATCAGGCAGCTATAAGGTAAAGCTCAAAAAAATGGTAATGGGGTAGAGGTATAATAAGAGTTCGAGCATCACAAGATAAGATACAATTTAATAATATCTAAGGCTCAGCATGTGTGCGTGTGTGTTGAGATATGCAGCATAAATACCCCAAGATCCCCTGAGAAAGTAGTATAAGGTGGCAACTCATAATCCAAGTCCTCAGTTTTTGGAATCATCGCTTTTTTGCCTTCTCTTCCATTTGAATTCCCGGCCATTTCACCTGTAAAATTAACAATTTGTGAATGCATAAATACATTAGGTACGTATAGTGGAATAACTTGCATAAATTATACGAAAGTAAAACACTATTAGCAAATTTATAATATAGCCATGTCTATCACAATATAACTAAAATTTTATATATTATTATATATGTTTTCATGTAATATTCGTGGTAATTATTTTAGGTTTGATTAATCTATAGGCCCCTGAAATCTGAACTATTTAGGAACTTTCAAATAACTACCTGTAATTTCAAAATTTGTAATTGGGTCCGTGAACACATAAAAAAATTGTAATTGGATTGGATCCCTCATACACTTTTCCGTTAGGCTTTAGGGTACCAAAAATTACATGAACCTATTTAAATTTTCCTAAAAAGTATAGAAAATTATTTGAATTTTTCCAAAAAAATTCAAGGATGGACTATATTTAAATTTTCTTAAAAAGTATAAGGAGCTATTTGATTTTTTTTCAAAAAATTAATGGACCCAAAAATGACGAGTGGATGGACCACTTAACCATCCACTTAAGGGAAACTTAATGAAACCCTAATGACACAAGAGACCCAATTGCAAATTTTCTATAGATTCAAGTATCCAATTACAAACTTTTATGAACCTATTTGAAAATTCTAAAATAATTAAGGGACATGCAGATTAATTTAACCATTATTTTATTTAGTTATTTTGAGGTATAGCAATTAATTCTGAAATAAGAAGAAAAAAAATAGAGAAACACAATGAGAGAAAAAAATAGTTGGGGAATTTGTGGAATGGTTGTTAGAAGAAAACAGAATTGAGAAAGTGATGGGGGTGGAATATGGAATGTGAAGCCCTAAGGGCAAGCGCGATCGCTGAACCAAGCCGGTTCAGCCCAAACGAAAATGAAACCGGCGATTGGAAAATGCATAATACATTACCTGAAGCCGAAGGGGATAGAGTTTGACGGCACGCGCAGACGACACTCTCTCGCTCCACACCAAACCAAACCAAAGTCAAGAACTCAACTGAAGTGAACTCAACTGGACACCTCCACCAACAACACAACACAACAGTATTTGTACCCCAAAGAAAATAACACAACAAAACAAAACAGTAAGGTAAAAAATCACATTTGAGTTTTAACAGTGGCAGTAAGGTAAAAGTGAACTGACTTCGTCACACGTGTACTCTTCCAATCAGTTTGCATCGGATCAGGTATATGGGCTGGAACATACCCATTTCCTCTGAGGCCCATCAAAGGCCTGATGTCCATGTTTCTCAGGCACCAACATCTCACCTTTTCAGCTGAGGTGCTTTCCTATTTTAATGTTAAAAAAATATAGTACAAATATCAATCAAAAGTTACAAAATATTTATAAATGACCTTTTAATGAATAATTAGCAACTGAAATCCAACCCAAAATTTTGAATTAATGTAGTTCGATCTTTTTCAGGGCTTTAACCGCTTGAAAGCTCTTAAGTTTATATATAATTTTTTTATGTAACAACTTGACCTTGTACCCCAAGTCCGAAGAAACTTTCTTTAGCACCTTCACAAAATTGTCTAGTTATGCCCCTCCGACCCTCATTGAGAATAAATTTGAAACAATATTTTTTTATCAGATAAATAATTTAATTGAATTAGTTAACAGATAAAATCATGCAATCTTAACACTATGTTTGGAGGATATGTAATAAGAGAATGGAAAAAGAAATATGGGGACAAGCTCCTTTCTTTGGGAGTTCAAAAATAGATAGGAATGAGAATGAACTCATCGCAAATTATTACATTTTCTTCTCTTCAAGCGTAATTTTTGTTCCCGTGGAAATTAGGATAGAACGGGAGAAATAAAAAATTTAATGGAGTAAAAAAAAAATTATCGTAGCTCCATCAAGTTCTTTTATAATGTAACTCCTAAGTGGTTGTATTGAAATTTCGTTTTATTCCTTTATTAATTTCACTAACAAGTAAAAGTAACTTTGTTCTATTCCTTATCTTCTCCTTTCAAGCTTATTTTTTGTTTTATTCTATTAATGAATAAATATCCAAACACATTGTAAGTTAAAAGTTACACCCTCTCCACAAGGATAATTTTTCACTTATGACTTATGGCTTGTAAATTGAAATTGCTCAGTATCTAGCTTATCAAATCAAATATGATTAGTTTTTCAACAGATATAAGTAAAATTACAACTATGATATCAGTCTTTAAATAAAGTTGAGTTAAAAAAATAATAAGACCCATATACAGGTGCAAATATGCAATTATATTCAATGGAAAAAATAAAAGCTCACTGATAATTGGAAAAGCAGCAAGCTGTTATTTTATTAGACATAAGGCAAACAGTTCCTCAATTTGACAAAACAACCCTCAAACAATGATGCATGATTCAGTTTCTAGAGATGAAAGAAGGGTATGGGATAGAAGTACAAACGAAGCAGAGCTATGGGAATAAGAGCATATGGAGTACATGGAAGAAGCCTTTTGGTGAGGGAGACTTCTATGTGAAACCAGTCTCCCATTTGCAACAATATTTTAATGATAAAGGGATAACCGGTTACAAATTAAAGATTAATCTTACCCATTAGATTATTTTATTTTATTGTAATAACTAGTCGTATACCCGTGCATTCGCACGAGTCGCGCTCTGTTACTTATTACAATTTTTTCTAAAAGTAACATTGAAAATTAATCAATTTTTTTACTTAGGAAATAAGTGAATAAAGTAAATTAGATACCAATATTGACATAGTTATAAACCATAGTTATACACACATTGTGATTGTAGCAAAATAGCTCCACAATCCATACTGTTTTGTCTTCTACTTGAGTTTTCATTTTGAAAATTCAAAACATATAACTCAATGCTTGCACTTGCTGACAAAAACAATCATAAGAATGGAAATCTTGAACACTCATAAAAAACAATACTAATAACATTGAGTTTCTTAAAACATTTATGCGAGGAAATCCAATTATACGCAATGCACGCGAGGATTAACACAGGCTCAATAATCTAATTAGAACTTTCATACAAAAATAATTTTTTTTTACTAATTAGAACATAAAACACAAATTAATAATAAATCAATTATACTATACTAATTAACACATAATTTGCGTGAAGATAACATCAAAACTTAAAATTTTATGCTATAGTTGTATACCCGTGCATTCGCATGGATCACACCGTGTTGTTTATTACATTTTTGCTAAAAGTTAATTTTGTAAATTATATATTTTTTTATACCTATAAAAAAAAATGAATATATTAAATCATATACAAATATTCATGCTGTTATAAAGTATAGAAACTGATTTATATAATATTGAAGATAGAAAATTCATAGATCATTTTGAATTGTATATTTCATAAAATATATATAAATGTAAATTCATTTTGTTCATCAGAAGGAAATACAAAGAAAAAAGATAAGGAATAAGCTTAATAACACCATTTGCATCAGTAAGTAGTTCTCCCAAAGCAGGAAGTCCAAGTGACAATTGTGCATGCATAAACTGAAAAATAAAATTTCATGCAATTGGAGTTTAAGTCCAATCAACAAAATCTTAGTGTAGTAATTGTTTAACTACTTAATCAATAATTTATGTTAATAATTTTAAACATAAACTGTTGCATATAGACATGCATATCAGATTCAAATGGCAACAAAAAGTTAGATAATATAACTACTAAAGTATCTGACATAATAAGACAACCCGTCTATAATAACCCATCTGAGCAGAAGGGTTATAATAGACGGGTAAGCATAGACGGTTGATCACGGACGTGTGATCATAGACAGTTTACTTCAATCGGGTTGTCATAGACGGGTGATAGTAGACGGGTAATCATAGACGGGTTATCACAGACGTGTGATCATAGACAGTTTACTTCAGTTGGGTTGTCATAGACGGGTGAGAATAGACGGGTGATCATAGACAGCTTACTTCAGTTGGGTTGTCATAGACGGGTGATCATAGACAGGTTATATGGGGAAACTGAAGGAACCTGTCTATGCTCACCCGTCTATGAGATTATCACGCGTCTATGACAACCCAACTGAAGTAAACTGTCTATGATCACACGTCTATACTCACCCGTCTATGATAACCCTTCTGATCAGACGAGTTATCATAGACGGATAAGTATAGACGGGTGATCATCTCATAGAAGGGTGAGCATAGACGTCTGATCATAGACAGTTTACTTCAGTTGGGTTGTCATAGACGGGTGATCATAGGCAGGTTATATGGGGAAACTAAAGGGACCCGTCTATGAGATGTTCACCCGTCTATGAGATGCTCATCCGTCTATGACAACCCAACTGAAGTAAACTATCTATGATCACCCTTCTGTAATCAACCGTCTATAATAACCCGTCTATACTTACCCGTTTATGATCACCCTTTCTTTTGAGACACATTGGAACTAGAAGGAATGGGAAACTTGGACAAAAATGGAAGCACCAATAACTCCCCCATAGAGCGACGCTGATTGCTACTTTTGTTCTTTTGACCTTTTTTACGCTTGGTTGAAGCTGATATACAGTTGGTAGCAGTCTCCATTGGCGGCCCCTGTAAAAATTTAATGACAAAATGAAATATGGTAATAACTTAGGGTCATAGCGCAATTGAATTTTTTATCAAGTAGTAACCTTTGACAATGAAATAACACCAAGTAAGTTCGTTGCACTTTTTCTGGCAGTAAATAAACCATCCCTCCATCCGGAAATTTCATCCTAAATTTACAATGTTGGTCAGAAATCAATAGAAATATGAAAAACGATAACAAAGATATCAATTTTCATACAATATCTGAAGGAAGATTCTTCCGTATATACTCATTTGTGTCTTCTTCCCACTCTGACACATCCTACGCATTAACATTTCCATGAGAAATTAAGGAGACAAAAGTGTAGGTTAAGCAATCCAATTTCACAAATCTAGTATTCTTAAACAAAAAGTTTATCCGTAACTTTTCTGAAAAAAATTCTGACCTTCTCATTCATTATCAATGCTGGAAAGATTGCAGATTCCAATAGAGTTATAAAATGTGGAGAAAGTAATCGTCATCCCTGTATCATTGAAAGTGAACTTTTGAAGAATGTGTGGATTGCAAAATTTGCACGATCCTAACAGTTGAAATCCAATTGTTTAAAAAAATTGTAACAATAAAAAATAATGAGAAAACTACCGGCCCAGTCTCCAGTACATTTGAAATCACATCGAAACCTAGAGACAGAACCCTCTCTGGCAGGAAACGAAGTTCCTGCAAAAGGAACATGGCTATTCAAATTCTGGCATGTCCAGTCCAACAAATGAGGACATATATAAATATCAAGGTAACATAAATCCAGAATGAAGTTATAGACAGAGATGATTTGGTAGCAGTGTGTAAAGTGAAATATGTGGTTACTAAATCAAATGCTGAGGTGACAACAGTTTAAGGAAAATTATACATGAGTAGATTAGAATTTTGGCAGTTATTAAGTACAAGAATTAAGGACATTATCTTACACCGGTATGTTTGCTAAATTTGACTATGCTTAGAACGCAATTTATTATTTCTGCCATCAACCTGAAAATGGAAGGCATATATTACAATATATAACAACCAAAATGCTTACACACAATGAATTAAAATATAAGCACTATATTACTTATCAGAATGTTTTCTGTGCCGGGTGACAAGGGCAGAGAAGATAAGCAGACTTCTTTTTCCAGTCTTCAATCTTGTCAAATATTCATCTTCTTGAACGACAACACAGTCAAAGCTCAAAGAACCCAAAATGCTAATCAGGTCACGGCAGAATGAAGGCAGTAGAGGAACTAAAGTAGATGGCATGTACGACCTTACCTATAAGTAGGAGTATAAAAAAAAATTAAAAAGGACATCAAGTGAATAGCAATATAAAAAGAATTTAGCATATAACGATAATAAATTGGAGAAGAAATAAGCATAAATGTTTGCATCAGATACCATGTATAACAGAGAAAACAATAGGTCACAGATCACAATAGCTGATAGTTTCATTTTTTCACAGGGAAAGACCAACCTCCCATCAGCAAGACTACAACTTTAACAGGGACTTAAATAGGATGAAATCCCAGCATGAAAAACTGCAGCAACAACTCATATTCTTTAATATTGAATTTTATATGTATAACTATTCCGTCCCTAAAAAATACAGAGTTCGTGGAGGGATCAAATAATAGGAAACTAAAACATTCGAAGATTCAACAAAGAAAAATAGAAATAGAGGAAGCAAATTGAGAAATATTACTTTCATGATCCGTGAGAGTAGTTTACTCAATAATCAAATGGTAAGATTTCTGTATGAATCCCACTACACCAAAGAGTATAAACAACACAGGCAGTGCAGCCAGAACACAACTGAAGAATCTCATTATAGATAAGATCAAATAACTTTTAGGCTTCAGCTCCAATGTGATTGAATATTTTCAAATCAATGCATACAATAACTAATTTAAAAATCTCATGTGTTAACGCTACACATGTCAAACCAGTACTTACTGCAAAATGTAGGCATTTGCATACAGCAAGAAGGACTTTCTCAGTTTCTATTTCTGCTCTGTCATGAGTTGCTAAAGCCTGATCCATGCATCATAAAATGACTCAGAAGTGAAGCTCATAAGAAATGCTAAGGTAAGCAAAGCAAAGAGGAAAAGACAATACCTTTCCAACAAACTGATGGAACACAGCAACCAAAGGCACGAGAGTTTCTTTGGCTATAAGCACCAGTTGTGGTGGTACTGGCTCCTTTGCAACTTTGGGATTCAAAAAATACTGCAAAATGAAGGAGTGCAATCGAATATAAGACAAAGCGAGCAAAACATACCATATATCATCTCTACTTATAATTCGACAATTTGAACTTTCCAAAGATTTTCATCACTTAAAAAGTTTTAGATAAAATAAATTAAAGAGGAAGCTACTATGTTATAGAAACAGGATCAATCTTAGAGTTCAATCAGTAGCTACCGGGAAACACAAATGCACGTGATAAAGAAAAATATTCCTTTCATAATAAAAGATTGATAGACAACGAGAACAAAAATGGCAATGATTCTCAATGCATTTAATTTAAGACCAAATGAAGAAAAGAAACAACCAGAGAAATTCGCATTTAATTGTTGCATGAATGCATGATGCATGGACATGTATCAATCACGACCACAAACCATTGACCCGTGGTTCCGTTCCCTACCCTTTTACCAAATTCATTTTATTATTTTATACAGCTCAACCAGTAAATCAACAATTTACACAAATTGTCAGTAGCCAGAATTAATTTCATATAAAAGCACATAATGACAAACTGCAACAAAATAAAGGAAAATAGAAAAAATCACTTAAGCAAAAACTTCAAATACCTGGAAGGGCCTCAGAAGAGAATGAAGAACAACAAGTGCATTGATGGTATTCCATGTAGAGTTTGAACCATTTATAAGATTGCTATTTCGAATAGCAGACTGCAGATTAGGAACAAGTTCCGGCCACAAATCCTTCTTAACAAACTCAACAAAAGCAATCGACCGAAACTGCCACCCCATAATCACACACATATATAATCAAATCATAAAAAACACAGTTCAAAGAAGCAACGAACAAACCTAAAAAAAAAAAAAAAACCATACCACTTCAACCAAAATCTTGAGATGATCACCCGTCTATGACAACCCAACTGAAGTAAACTGTCTATGATCACACGTCTATACTCACCCGTCTATGATAACCCTTCTGATCAGACGAGTTACCATAGACGGGTGATCATCTCATAGAAGGGTGAGCATAAACGTGTGATCATAGACAATTTACTTCAGTTGGGTTGTTATAGACGAGTGATTATCTCATAGACGGTTGATCACAAAGGGTGATCATAGACGGTTGATCACAGACGTGTGATCAGAGACAGTTTACTTCAGTTGGCTTGTCATAGACGGGTGATCATAAGCAGGTTATATGGGGAAACTAAAGGGACCTGTCTATGATCACCCGTCTATGGGATGCTCACCCGTCTATGACAACCCAACTGAAGTAAACTATCTATGATCACCCTTCTGTGATCAACCGTCTATGATCACCCATCTATGATTACCCTTCTGTGATCCACCGTCTATGAGATCATCACCCGTCTATGATAACCCGTCTCAAGGGTTATCATTGACGGGTTATCTAACTTTTTGTTGTCATTTGAATCTAATATGCATGTTTATAAGCAACAATTTATGTTTAAAATTATTAACATAAATTATTGATTAAGTAGTTAAATAATTATTGCACTATGATCACATGTCTATGGTCACCGGTGAAGGAACCTGTCTATGATAACCCGTCTGACTATCTTATAGACGGTGATCAGACGTGTTACCATAGACAGGTTACCATAGAAGTTTGATCATAGATAGGATGTAACTTTTATGAGATCACCCGTGTCATAGACGTTTGATCATCTCATAGACGGGTGAGCACGTGTGATCATAGACAGGTGATCATATAGACGGGTGAGCATAGACATGTGAGGGAAAACTAAAGGAACCTGTCTATGACTCACCCTTCTATGATAACCCATCTGATCAGACGAGTTATCATATACAGGTTCCTTCACGGGTTATCATAGACGGGTGATCTTATAGACGGCTGATATCTTTCTTATCTACAAAGGTAAAATCATGGCAGGCGGGTGAAGGTTATTATATCTTTCTTATCTACAAAGAAATGTACATCAGTTTCCTTATCATCCAGGGGTGAAATAACAGAAAGATATTCTACCTTACTCAGTGCACAAATCTTGTACAGTTTCTATGTAAGCTATATATTTTTTTTACTATGATGACAGTGAATTTTACTCTATGTGAATTTTATATGGATGGATTTACTCTATGACCTTTTGCATAATCATTGAGTTGTTAGCATGTAGGAATCCCAAAGCTATTTTTCTGTTGTTAACAGTTTAACACAGATATCACTCACATAGTGACAGTTAAAACTAACAATGCAATTGAGAAAAGAGTAACGCTAGGTAAACACGCATAATCAATAAAGCCAATGACTCAATTATTCACCAAAATGGACTCACAAATCAAGAAACTCTATATTTTATTTTTGCATATAGAAGATTAAGAAAAAAAACAAATACTGGATTTTCTTTCAGGAGTTAGTTAACAACTATCCATTAATTTCCTTTTAACAAATACTGATCATCACCAATAAGGCAAAAACTAATACTTAAGCCAAGTACAGTCAAAATTTTGCAGGCCAGGGGATTAGAGCCATCTTACCCCTATAAGTACCCTTTCTCCTCCAAGTTAAAGACCACTTTTTCTGCCATTTCAGTAGGGGGTAGCACATGGTTCTCCATGTTCTAGCACTATCTAATCAATTTTTAAAAAAAAGAAGACAAAAAAAAAAAGAAGAAAAAAATTTCAATAATTTTGTAGCAATAGCAAAAGAAAAGTGCAAAGCTAAATGAAATGCATGGCACTAATTTTAATAAGTATATGATGTGAAGAGGCTACTAAACAATATTAGTGAACTCACATTAAGCTTGTAAGACATCATTAAAATCAAAGAGCCAAATACTATATCAAAGATTTACTATGTCTCAAAGCTTGAGGTGTCAAGCAAAAGTGAGTAACAACCCATACTACAATTAAGGCTTAGAATGTAATGGCACATTATAGTCATATACTCTCTTTACCTAAGCTTAGAAATGCAAATGCAGCTACACTCCAGCTTGCCAATACCTTCAATAATCCTAGTCTTGAAAGCTTCAAATACTGCCTCTTAGTTGCCTGCTTCAAAGAAATGACAGAAGTAATGAATCAAAATCAAAGAATGAAGTTCTGAAGCAAAGGAATCCATTATTAGAACTGAAATAAGATAATGAAGGGAGAAAGTCATAAAATGGCATCCAAGCCCACCAATTGTAACACAGACGCTGAAGAAGAGTAGCAAGTAGATGGAGTAGACGGGTGAATAAAAAGTGAAGAAAAAATGGAGATGAGAGATGAAAAAATAGTCTCTGCCGCGTAGGAGGAAAGGAAGAAGGCCTCGCCAGCCGGGGATGCCCAGAAGCTCCCTCTCCCTGCTCTGCTGCGTGAGTTGACAGGAGTAGATGCACTGACAAATTTTTTTACGGGGAAAGGAAGAAAGTCTTGCGCATGCAAAATAATAATAATTATTTCCCCAGGATTAATTGACGAATATAACCCCAATTTGGACACGTGTCAAGATGCTAATAAAGGGTATTAGAGAAATTTCTCCAGGTATTGAAATGTATATATAGATATTTGATTTGATATATAGATATTTGATAAATAAATGAAGGGATATAAGACTATGGTTGAGATCAGAAAGTTAAGAAATAGAATAATAAGAAAGGAGAGAGTTCAACTCCCGTCCATTAATATTTCTAACAAATTTAACAAATACTGACAATTGCCTATTTACCTATTAAAAGATAACAATAAATAAATGCCTTGGATTAAAAGATGAGAGATCCTCCAAATATTTTTTGAAGGACCCTAGACAAAGCCCTGTAAAGTGGATATTAGTCGTATTTTTCGAGAGGCAAACTCTACAACTTACTTTCTTCTCAAACAGGAAGCACATGGTACAAATAAGTTGAATATTTAGAGAAATCCCCCCTCAAGGAGTGGGTCTTTGCTCCTTGGAGATACTTTGGGTGACATGGAGATAAGTTAACTTTTTCTTTCTGCTCTTGTTCGTGTTTCCGCTGCACCAAAAAATGAAAGATAGCATAGCTAAAGCAAAATTGTTACAATACTTGATTAAAATGAGAAAAAAATGTCATGACAACGTATGAAAATTCAGGGGGAAATATGCAATGCTGCTCGAGCCGAGAGCTAGAACTGGCTTTTTGATTAACTTAATATTAACTTTTCGTGTTCAAAACAACTATTAATTTAAAATTTACTAAGTGTGTGTTTCATTTAACTTCTAACTTCTGGAGATATCAGAAGTGCTTCTGTCCCTGTCAAACGTGATTTTGATAAAAACATAGATGTTTGATTACTATCTTATAAAATTGATTTTACCTTCAAACGTGATTCTAGTAGAAGCTATAATTTGTAACTTCTGCCTTGAATTGAAAATTTTACATTAAATTTTACATCAAACTTGCTTTCAAAATAAAAACATCCAAACATAAATCACTTCACTTCAAACTCAATTATATTGAAATCAATTCTGCATAATCAATTCTATCCAAAATCACGTTTATCAAACGCTCATCCAAACATACACTAAGAACATTCTAAAAATAAAAAGTTATTTGTTAAAAAAATTATCTGTTTGAAGTTTACATTTTTAATTTACTAATAACGTTTTAAACCCTCAGGTATTTGTTTTTGTGTTCAATAACAACTGCCCAAATCTCCAAAACTTAGATAACATCCAAAGGCTTTCAATATGAAACCTCGAGCGCTTAGCGTTGTCTTGGAAAAAATATGACAGATGCAGTGCGAAGATAGACTTGCACCAAAGGCAGATTACACGCAGAAGCTCTGGAGGTAGCCTAAGTAATAATTTCACACATGCTTCATGACGCAGATAACCATTAAGTACAAAACGGTGGTGGTGATGGGGAATGTTCAATACATTTTCGCAACTCCTTACATGATGCCTCAACTCTTAAATTCCGACATGGAAAATAACTCCCTGCTCTACTCACCAATCAAAAGAATAATTATATAAATCAATGAGAATTGCAACTACCCAATTCCAGAATCCCCCCTCCCACCTTAAAAATAAATAAATAATAAATAAAACTGTTTCCCTTTCCTTTATACACACAACATTGAAAAATCTTTATTGAAAAATCCCCCTAAAACCCAAAAACACATTTACAAACAACATTGGGAACACAGAAAATAAACCCCAGTTATCTGTATTGCTGGAAAAGCGAACCATAACCAGGGAAGGCATTCAGAAAATTCACCATGAGATGCGACGGTAAAGCTTGTCCTTGTATGAGCACATGATGGTATTTGTCTATCAAGGACAACACAAGTTTTTGTTCATCAACGTCAATTAACTGACCTGTATTCCGACAATGACAACAGCAAATCGATTAAAAACTGCAAATTTTCCATATAGGATGAAGTTAAGCAGCCCTAAACAAGTACAGGGAGAAGGATAGAAAGTTATTCAAGCATAAATTATTCTGGCTGCTATGATACAAAAACCTCCAGATTAATGATAATGATGCAAATACCAATTCTTTTTTGAAGATTTTTTATAGACGATTCAAATAGCAGATAATCACATAGTCCTATATGCATATATATAAAAGGTTTACCTAATTCCGTCTCCAGTTCTTGATCATCAAGATCAACATCCCCCTCTTCAATAACTGAACCATTTGCCAACCCTTCAGCAGCTTTAGCATACCTACCAAGAAATTCTTCTTCTGTTTCTTCATATTCCTCAGCCTCAGAGTCCTAATTTAAACCCCCAAAAAATGTCAAAAATTGAATAAAAAGAAATGTGTATGTGCTATGAACAACACTAAAAAAAAGATATAAGTCAACAAACTGCAGAGATCAACCTCAGCATAATCTTCAGAGTCATCGTTGTCACTGTCCTCATCCCCATCCTCGTCGTCATCATCATTTTCAGCCTCTTCAGTTTCCTGTTCATCTCCTTTCCCATACTGCACTTCTTTCAACCGTACAGATACCTCCAACAGTGAAGTAAAGCAGTTTCGAAGTGAATCATCAACTGACTTCCCTTGTCTCAATAGTTGCTCTATCAATCGGGCCAGTGTCATCACTAAAATTCACCCAAAAAGAAATAAATAAAATAAAATGGTTTGTGCCAAACCAGTTTCAACTGTTCCACTGTGTATCTGTAAATAAACGTATTATACTACCACCAAACTGTTAAAACTTTGATGAACGGCTACCACAAAATTTAATTAAAAATACAATTATGAGCAAAGAACATCAGTTCAATGCAGAACCAACTATATAGGGTAAATCCTTGAAAGTGTCCACAAGCAAGGTGTATGTGATAAGATAAGTTTACACTCCCAACATTTGGCTTCAGCACAAACAACTACATCAAGGATGGCAGAAAGCTAAATTGCTTAGGGAAAAAACAATTTTAGAGGGTAAATTTGGGCAGGATGAAGGAGAATACAAACAAGGCATATAATGGAGACAACCAACAGTTATGCAGGCCATTATTCAAATTGAATAAAAGCAAAACAGATATTCTCTAAATTTAGTAATGGCTGAGAAAACTACTTACCAATCAACTTCATCTCAGACTCCTCTGTCAGACCAGGCTCAAAAGAGCTATCGCATACATGACACAAAGCAGATTCCCAAATTGTGACACCTCCCTCACAACCCTTCTCCAGAACACCTTCTACAATATCAGGATAACACAAATAGCATGAAGATATAGCAAGCAGTAGAGGCTTCCAAAGTGAACTAGGAGTGCTTCGAACTTCTACAAAGTGAGAGAAGGCTGCCCGACTAAAAGCGATAGCCAATGACTGCTTTACACCTGTTTCAAGAGAGTAGGTTGGACAATGTAGTAATATATGGACACATGAGCAAGCTCTCAATGTTGCAGATTGATATTGCTTAATGGCCTCACTGATGAAAGTGCCAATGCCCTCTATGATTGAACGTTGAGGCACAGGAGGAGCTGGAGGGGGTGGCATCTCTTTTACAAGAAAGTTTTTTATCCCATATTCGCGATCTAAATTCACCACTTCTTTAATAACATCAAAAATTGACAAATCCTCCGATTCTTCCCAAGCATGCCACTCTGCAATCATTTCAGCCCAAACTGACAGCAGCTCTGATACTTTAAGCTCTTGAATCATGTCATTTCCATTAATAGATAGCATGATAGACTGTAGCAAAGTTGAGAAATCTTCTATGCATGATGAAGGGGGAGAATGCTGATCTTCTTGATCCTTACCAAATTAAGGAAAAATATTTTTTAATAAAAAATATTATTGTGACATCTGTTAAAACATTTCAGGAATTCAAAAAGAAAAGGAAAAAGAATTTGTTGTGACAACTGACAAGTAAAATCATCACAAATTAGATCAACAACACCATTCAAATTCCCTTCCTACTTTCCCTCCGGAGCATAAACCTAAAAAACAGAGTTGGTTCAATTTAGAAAGGCTCTCAAACTAACCAGTGTGCATAGAGGCGTAAGCCAAGCCTGCTGCAACAATGCAGCAAAAGCTCTACCAATTGTCGCTTGACCCACTGCCCATTTTTCACGAGATTCGTTTGACTCAGATTCTTCAGGCCTGGAGTCTTCCCAAGTCTGGCCCATAACTGCCAGAGCTGCGATTGCACGTTCAACCACCTATAGCAGGTACATACTCAGATTAAAAGTAGTACTTTGTGTTGCATCACCATGGTTTGAAATAACAAACAAGAAGAAATGCATATGTGCTCATCAAACAAAGCAACTGAACAAAATAGGAAGGCAAACACATCACTGCGGGCACCAAAAGGCAAAAACATTGCACTCAATGACACCAGAGGTAACCCTCTCCATTATATTGAATGCAGATCAAGACAAATGGATGTATAAAGACAAAAAGGAAACATAATGTTATGCAATATGCATAAATGACTGTACAATTCACTTAAAAGAACTGTACACCAAACAAATTGGAGCTAAAGAAACAACCTATAAAACAAAGCATTCAATTTTTCAAACCATAACCAGAATAAGACTTCCATTTTCATCCAACTCAAATCATAAAAAGTTCCGGTCTTGAAAATCATTTGGATTCACAGCAAGAAATTTCAATAAAACCTTGATACAAAGCTAAATATATTTAGCATACCCAGATTTAATATGTTATTATGTGATTGGAATTGTTTGCGATACAACCAGTAGAAATGATTACTAACCAACAAATAAAAAGAAAGATCAATACATACTTGAGGCCAAGGCTCCAGACAGGGAGTTAACCACTTTGACATTGGACCCACTAATGATGAGACAATATGTGGGACATGGACTGCAACTTTCTCATCACCTGCTTCCACGATAGAACTGAGAAGCTGAAATAAGATGGAGTTCTCACTCTCATCGTTTCCAATGTTGCTAACTATTACTTGGAGAAGAGGTAGAAAATCAGGGGGCATATAGTCATTCTGAAAACAGAAGTTTGAGAGGCAAGTCAGAAAAAGATTACACTTATCCTGGTCCACAATAAATCAAGCAACTAAAAAAGCTCACATCAAGTAGTGTAGTAATCGCCCCAGCAGCTGAAACCCGCACCGGATAGCAAGAAGTATCCTCCTTATCTGGCATGACCAACGCCATGAACAATTGAGAATAAACATCAGCACTCATATCCTGAAATGACAAAAAAGTCAAACAAAGTTGGGATCGCCTAGGAATGTGTTCAAGATGTTATATCACAACAGTCATAAACATTATTTGAAAAAGAATTTGCTTCTGAGTTCTAATAGCTTGATTGAGATTTTCCCTTACTTCTGGTAGACAGGAGCCTAGTTCTCCAAGCACCCAGTTTGCACTTGCAACGAGATATGGTACGGACACAGCTACTGTATACAGTGGCAAAATCCGTGTACGAACCAGAGTTGTTACATATCCAAGTTCATGCTCCCTCAGAAACTGTATAAGAAATAGAAGAGTCTAAAATTTCATTTTGTAAATTAGCATTGAAACAATGATGGGTGATTGAACAAAAGGTCAAATGTCCTCACATCTTGTAGGCCGCCATATGCCATTAGAACACCAAAGTAACTGCCATAGTTGATTATGTAACAAGAATAAGTTGACAAAAAAGCAATAGAAAGAAGGGAAGATTAAATTATTAATAAAATCAAAATACTAATTAGAAATTAAATATGTACTGATGTACATAAACAACTGCTTATAACATGATAATCATAATGAGTACAGGAGGAAACAACGTAAAAAATGAAAAGGATTAAAAAAATATACACTAAACAATACCTACAAAACAAACATCCTTGTCCCTTTCTAAGTTTCTATCAAGTATCAAGAACAAAGTTTAATTTAAAAATAATAATAATAATAATAACAATAATAAAAGGGCATAATCAACACAGAATATGTATAAGGCATCAAATGGTACAAATTCATCATGGCCATCATAAATCAAACCGATTAAATTCAGATAAATAAATCCCTTTGAAGTTGATTCGGAAATTCAGTATTTTACATCTATATTACTGCTTTGCCAATAGGCTGCCAAAAGCATAATAATAAATGACATTTATTATTATGTTACAAAATAAAATTTTCAATGGTTTGATCAGGCATATGTAAAGCATACATAAAAACTCACTCATTCAGGATTTTCTTTTGAGACACATTGGAACTAGAAGGAATGGGAAACTTGGACAAAAATGGAAGCACCAATAACTCCCCCATAGAGCGACGCTGATTGCTACTTTTGTTCTTCTGACCTTTTTTACGCTTGATTGAAGCTGATATACAGTTGGTAGCAGTCTCCATTGGCGGCCCCTATAAAAATTTAATGACAAAATGAAATATGGTAATAACTTAGGGTCATAGCGCAATTGAATTTTTTATCAAGTAGTAACCTTTGACAATGAAATAACACCAAGTAAGTTCGTTGCACTTTTTCTGGCAGTAAATAAATCATCCCTCCATCCGGAAATTTCATCCTAAATTTACAATGTTGGTCAGAAATCAATAGAAATATGAAAAACGATAACAAAGATATCAATTTTCATACAATATCTGAAGGAAGATTCTTCCGTATATACTCATCTGTGTCTTCTTCCCACTCTGACACATCCTACGCATTAACATTTTCATGAGAAATTAAGGAGACAAAAATGTAGGTTAAGCAATCCAATTTCACAAATCTAGTATTCTTAAACAAAAAGTTTATCCGTAACTTTTCTGAAAAAAAAAACATTCTGACCTTCTCATTCATTACCAATGCTGGAAAGATTGCAGATTCCAATAGAGTTGTAAAATGTGGAGAAAGTAATCGCCATCCCTGTATCATTGAAAGTGAACTTTTGAAGAATGTGTGGATTGCAAAATTTGCACGATCCTAACAGTTGAAATCCAATTGTTTAAAAAAATTGTAACAATAAAAAATAATGAGAAAACTACCGGCCCAGTCTCCAGTACATTTGAAATCACATCGAAACCTAGAGACAGAACCCTCTCTGGCAGGAAACGAAGTTCCTGCAAAAGGAACATGGCTATTCAAATTCTGGCATGTCCAGTCCAACAAATGAGGACATATAGAAATATCAAGGTAACATAAATCCAGAATGAAGTTATAGACAGAGATGATTTGGTAGCAGTGTGTAAAGTGAAATATGTGGTTACTAAATCAAATGCTGAGGTGACAACAGTTTAAGGAAAATTATACATGAGTAGATTAGAATTTTGGCAGTTATTAAGTACAAGAATTAAGGACATTATCTTACACCGGTATGTTTGCTAAATTTGACTATGCTTAGAACACAATTTATTATTTCTGCCATCAACCTGAAAATGGAAGGCATATATTACAATATATAACAACCAAAATGCTTACACACAATGAATTAAAATATAAGCACTATATTACTTATCAGAATGTTTTCTGTGCCGGGTGACAAGGGCAGAGAAGATAAGCAGACTTCTTTTTCCAGTCTTCAATCTTGTCAAATATTCATCTTCTTGAACGACAACACAGTCAAAGCTCAAAGAACCCAAAATGCTAATCAGGTCACGGCAGAATGAAGGCAGTAGAGGAACTAAAGTAGATGGCATGTACGACCTTACCTATAAGTAGGAGTATAAAAAAAAATTAAAAAGGACATCAAGTGAATAGCAATATAAAAAGAATTTAGCATATAACGATAATAAATTGGAGAAGAAATAAGCATAAATGTTTGCATCAGATACCATGTATAACAGAGAAAACAATAGGTCACAGATCACAATAGCTGATAGTTTCATTTTTTCACAGGGAAAGACCAACCTCCCATCAGCAAGACTACAACTTTAACAGGGACTTAAATAGGATGAAATCCCAGCATGAAAAACTGCAGCAACAACTCATATTCTTTAATATTGAATTTTATAAGTATAACTATTCCGTCCCTAAAAAATACAGAGTTCGTGGAGGGATCAAATAATAGGAAACTAAAACATTCGAAGATTCAACAAAGAAAAATAGAAATAGAGGAAGCAAATTGAGAAATACTACTTTCATGATCCGTGAGAGTAGTTTACTCAATAATCAAATGGTAAGATTTCTGTATGAATCCCACTACACCAAAGAGTATAAACAACACAGGCAGTGCAGCCAGAACACAACTGAAGAATCTCATTATAGATAAGATCAAATAACTTTTAGGCTTCAGCTCCAATGTGATTGAATATTTTCAAATCAATGCATACAATAACTAATTTAAAAATCTCATGTGTTAACGCTACACATGTCAAACCAGTACTTACTGCAAAATGTAGGCATTTGCATACAGCAAGAAGGACTTTCTCAGTTTCTATTTCTGCTCTGTCATGAGTTGCTAAAGCCTGATCCATGCATCATAAAATGACTCAGAAGTGAAGCTCATAAGAAATGCTAAGGTAAGCAAAGCAAAGAGGAAAAAGACAATACCTTTCCAACAAACTGATGGAACACAGCAACCAAAGGCACGAGAATTTCTTTGGCTATAAGCTCCAGTTGTGGTGGTACTGGCTCCTTTGCAACTTTGGGATTCAAAAAATACTGCAAAATGAAGGAGTGCAATCGAATATAAGACAAAGCGAGCAAAACATACCATATATCATCTCTACTTATAATTCGACAATTTGAACTTTCCAAAGATTTTCATCACTTAAAAAGTTTTAGATAAAATAAATTAAAGAGGAAGCTAATATGTTATAGAAACAGGATCAATCTTAGAGTTCAATCAGTAGCTACCGGGAAACACAAATGCACGTGATAAAAAAAAAAAAAATATTCCATTCATAATAAAAGATTGATAGACAAAGAGAACAAAAATGGCAATGATTCTCAATGCATTTAATTTAAGACCAAATGAAGAAAAGAAACAACTAGAGAAATTCGCATTTAAATGTTGCATGAATGCATGATGCATGGACATGTATCAATCACGACCACAAACCATTGACCTGTGGTTCCATTCCCTACCCTTTTACCAAATTCATTTTATTATTTTATACAGCTCAACCAGTAAATCAACAATTTACACAAATTGTCAGTAGCCAGAATTAATTTCATATAACAGCACATAATGACAAACTGCAACAAAATAAAGGAAAATAGAAAAAATCACTTAGCAAAAACTTCAAATACCTGGAAGGGCCTCAGAAGAGAATGAAGAACAACAAGTGCATTGATGGTATTCCATGTAGAGTTTGAACCATTTATAAGATTGCTATTTCGAATAGCAGACTGCAGATTAGGAACAAGTTCCGGCCACAAATCCTTCTTAACAAACTCAACAAAAGCAATCGACCGGAACTGCAACCCCATAATCACACACATATATAATCAAATCATAAAAAACACAGTTCAAAGAAGCAACGAACAAACCTAAAAACAAAAAAAACAAAAAAACCATACCACTTCAACCAAAATCTTGAGAACGGGAAATTGAACTTGAATCAGAGCTTGCAAGAGCTGCTCCTTGAACTCCTTGCTGACATTGGAAGGTGTATCGCTGCTATCGATGGTACGGCGTGTGAGATTCTTGAGGTAAGTAGCAGCAGCAATTTTCTGACCTTGATTTTCTCCTCCTGTTCTCGCGCGAAAAATCGTTAAAACAAAATTACGAGACTGAAAATTAAGAAAAATGGAAGAGGGATATTAATTACCGGAGGAAATGGAGAGGAGATAGAAAGGGAAGTGAGGAGTAAGGGAGAAACGATCGAGGGAATCGGTGGCGTAACGAACAACGCTGACGTCAGGGCTGAGTGTCTGGTTCAGAAGCTCGCCGATCTGAGCAACAGTAAACTCCTCCGCCATCTCACTGTAGCTGCGACTGCGTGCTCAGTCACAAACCCTAGTTTGCATCTTGGCGGGAATGTCTATCTATATATCTGACACGCGCCATGCTTTTTCGATATTTTTTGGGGGGGAAACAAGAACAAAAATGCATGGCAAAGTAGGAGGGTGAAGGTGTTTGGGGAATTACATTATATTTATTGTTGGGTATTTTTAAAAAAAATATATATGTTTTGTTGGTATTTAGATTTTTTTTAGTTTTTTATACGAAATTTCTGAAATTAATTTAAATGTTTGTTTGGTTTATGATTTATATTTATATTCTTGGAAATATATGCTATAATTTTTAAAATATTTCTACTGTATAAAATATTATTTAAATATTAAATTTTTAATGCAATTGAGAAAAACATAATACAAATCAAAGCAATCATTAGAGTTACAATATAAAATAAATCTTTTTATATTTTTAATGATTCTTTATAATTAATATGGCATATATTTTATGATATCAAGAAATTGCATTCTGTATCCTTGAGATTGCTTTGATGACATGTATACTCCCTCTAATCTTGTAAATGACACTAACCTCCCTTACTTTTCCTTTTTTAGAGTATGTATGTTTTATTTGGTTTGAGAAAGAAAATGAAAAAAGAGAAAATAAAAAGAAGGAATGTAAGTAGAAAGAAAGTGGTGAGAAAAATAATGGATTTTAAGGACTCTTTGATATGAGAGAAAATGAAAAGAAAGTGAAAAAAGAAGATGAGTTTTTTAATAGACAAGTGTGTCCCAATTAGATGAGAAGGTTGCTCGTAAATGAGAGATAAATTTGACATTTCTCTAGTACGTGAGAGAGATGTGAGTTTTAGGCGGTTTGCGTTGTTTCTTCTTTTTTCTTCCCATTTTTGCAAAGAAAAGTTTTAGCTGGGTTCCTTGGTTTCTTTTTCATTCTTCACAAATTTTTTTCCATGACCAAACGACTTCCTATTTTTTTTCCATTTTCTTTTTTTAATGGTAATGTGTAGCACGTGCACATGTTGTTTGAAGCTATAGATGCTCCAAAATGACATTTATGACCTTCCTTTCTTTTTGGGTACATGAATTCTACGCCCACTCCTTTTCCCTCTCATGTTCCCCCTTAACTTCATCCCATGCTAGCTTAGAAATTGTTCTTCTTGCCCTCTATGACGTCGAAACCAAATTCCGTTTCAGCAAGCTCGTACTCCTCACCATCCCCGATCTTTCCCAAACCTCCATCTACCACGCCTCCATGAAAAAATCTTTTACTCCTCCTAGCTTCCTAATGATGTCTTTAGTTTTTGTTATCCCTCCTCCCTTCGTACCTCAAGTTGTCGTCAAATCCACTAAATGAGTCTACGTTGTTGGGTTGAGTTTCTCAAAAGGGTTAGGATCCCATTTTTTGTGGGAGCTTCTTTCACCTATTAGGGTTATGTTTAATTTATCGTCGGAAACATAAGTTTGGGTCCAAACGTATGTTTGCCCCAAAGAAACTCTACAGATATTTTGCCTCAAACGTACATTTGCAATTTCCTGATTGTAAATCACATGCACTAATTTAAAAATCATAAATCATTTGATTGAAAACAAGAATGAATATGTAGTATAGAGGTAAAGAAATTGAATGCTTCACATATACATTTTAAAGTTGAAATTTGTCAATTTTGGCAATTTATAAAAGCATTTGGAATATGGCATTATGCAGGTTGTGATGATGCTCTTTTGAGTTTGAAGGAATGGCAAATATAATTTATATGTAGTTTTTATATGTAGTTTCTGCTCGCAATTTAATGTTCCCAAAAAAACATATAGATCCTCTTTGAGACAGCTGAATTAAATCCGTTTTAGTTGTTTTTTTCCTTAAAAAGTTGTTTCATGGATAATCAGGTATGTTAACATTTTATCTTAGATTTTAGAAAAGTTTTTTTTTGGAAAAAATATATTTGATCCACCTCATGGTTAGGATTGTTGGATCATTTTCATCCGATTATTTTTTAACCTAAAAAACCCTTCCAGATCTTATCCCTGTAAAACTAACCACCAAACAAATATTATTAAATTATACAAATAATTTCATACATTTTTTCATAATTTCCTATATAAAAGTAATTTTTATCACCATACAAACGAAATAGATTATCTGAAAATCATTTTTCAGCAATCATACTCATTTGTGCATAGAAGTTTATAAATATCAGGAGAATTTAACCTTTCAATTTTGAAGTGAACCTTTTAAATTTTCTTTTATTTCATGTGGAAGATTATATATCTTTTTGTATATTTACTATGCATTTATATTCTGTTTAGTATATTGTTGTTCTTTACGTTTTACTTCTTTTTTTAAAGTTCAATGAGAATTTCATGGTCAAGAACCATCACCCTAAACCAGATTATATCATGTAAACTTAAAATCCCATATCAAATCCTGAATCTATTTAACGAAATATCACCGTAAACCGTAACGTTTCTCCCCATACTTGTGTCAGTGAATATCATTTACTCTCAAATGTCGAAATGAGCAGCACTAAAGTAGTTGTCCAGTGTAGGTATGTTCCTGCCAATTTCAGTTACAATGGCCTATCAAATTTTCTGAATGGTACTTATTAAAGTGGCACAAGCTTTTGCATCATATATATATATATATATATATATATATATATATATATAATATAGTATACTAATTGAACGGTTACGCATTCCGATGGAGCTTGACGACTGTTCATAATGTAAACTAGTTTCCTTTTGTTCAATTTTTCAACATGTGGATCCCAGCACCAGCCTGTGTCCAACGTTCAAAAAGCTATTTCAAATTACCTAAACCTATGCGAGTAAATTACGGACATTTTTGTATACCTTTTTATTCCAGTATCCCAAAGTCACTCATCTTTTGCACTTTGCTCAAAACAAACGCGTTGTTGTTGTTTGCTCTCTCTTCTACTTGTAATAATTTGTGAGCATGCAGATGCAGCTTCCATTACTAGCACCCTTCACCATCTTCAAACTTGTTATATTCACATTACAACTACAAGCCATTCCAATAACTCCTACACTCTCCCCTTGCAAAAACTCATGTGGTAACATTCCCATTAACTACCCATTTGGCCTAGAAGATGGGTGTGGAGCACCCCAGTTTAGGCACATGCTAAACTGCACCACTGACTTGTTCTTTCAAACACCTTCAGGAGGTTACAAAGTTCAATCCATTGACTATGACAAAAAATCTATGGTAATCTATGACCCAGCTATGTCCACTTGCTCTATTCTTCAGCCGCACCATGACTTTGTCATGACTGAAGTTCAATCTGCTATAATCCCTCCATCACAGGACACTGTTTTCGTGCTACTAAATTGCTCTATAGACTCTCCTATTCTCAACCATTACAAATATCTCTGCTTTAACTTCGAAGGCCACACATGTGATGAGCTTTATGGTTCCTGCAATGCCTTCCGGGTGTTCCATTTGTTGACAAACAGCTCCCCGCCGTGTTGTTTCACGAGTTATAATACGGTGAAGTTCATGAGCATGAACATATTGGACTGCACACACTATACAAGTGTGTTTAACACTGTTAATTTGAAGGGTGTTGAACCTTTGGACTGGGTTTATGGGATTAAACTGTCTTTCGGTGTGCCGGATACTGGATGTGAAAGTTGCAAACGATCTGGTGGCACGTGTGGGTTTGATACTGATACAGAAGGTCTGCTCTGTCTGTGTTCAACTTCCACCAATTCAACTAGGGAATGTGGTAAGTATTACTTCATTTTGAACTGCTTCGTGCATCTTTGGATTTAAGTTTAAATTGAATCAAAGGGACGTTTGAGTTAAAGCAACTAGTTTTTTTTTGTCTCGGGAAGTGTCTTTTTAGGTTAAATGTTTTTTTCAACTAAATCCAAATACACCCTTATTAAGTAACTATAGTCTAATCAGCTTTATTTAATTTAATGGTTCTATTTCTGTATTGTATTTCAGCTGCTGGAAGCGTAATATCAAAGGGACAGAGCCATGCTCCTTGGACACTCTACCGATGGGTTTTATTTGTTGTAACTTTTCTTCACACGGTCATGAGGCTCCTTTTAGAGTTTTAAGTTTAATTGTCTTTAACTCCTTCTCTGTTAGTAACTTAGAGTAGAGAGAGCTTGTGCAGTTGTGTGTTTGTGATGTGCGCTTCTTTGACAACAGGAACTGAAATAGTATACGGGATACAGTATATTTATACAAAGTCCCGTATAACTATATGATAGTTTCGTATTTTTAAATTTTTTCATGCTCTCTCTTCTCTCTTTGGTCTCTCTTCTTCTTCGCCCTCAATTACCACAATTACCGCCGGCCGAACACTGTCGTCGACCGTTGACCATCATTACCACCGGCGATAATCCGAAAATCATCAACGTTCTTAACTTTTTCAACAAGCTTTAATAGTTGTCAACGACCAGTCGTGAACCACCACCCAGGTTGTCGGCGTCAACCGACCATCACCTCAACTCGACAGATCCACCCATGCACCATCACATTATTATTATTATTATTATTATTTTTAAAACTATTTTTTAAAGCATTTTAAAAAAAATCTCCAAATGTAGTGAGAGTAAAAATGATTTAAAACATTATAGTCTTTGTTTGTTTTAGATTTTATTAAAGCAAACGTCCCAAATTCGGCTTATCAATGCAAGTTTGATGGAGTGAGGAAAATGTTACTTCAAAAAAAATCATCTCACGAAGACGGATTTTTCCATCTGCGATAAAAATCTAAAACAAACTGACACATAGTTCTCATTCTGCTGACAAGTAGTGTATTTGGCTTAAAAAATCCAGCAAAGTTAAGCTGAAGTCCGAAAACTCCTTATTCTCATATAGCCAGCTCTTACGCAAAAAATTGGACAAAATGCTTAATATGATTAGGAGGTTCATACGACGAGTGTACCGGTGAAATGTAGCAATTAGTAATTCATCTAATATTTAATCTTGTGTCTCAGATAAATATAAAATTTCGGAGCTGCTAGGATACCCGAGATAATTTAAGGGTTTTGAAATAGCTTTGCTTTGAATGAATAGATGAAGAGCTTGTATTTAATGAATTGATTTATTATTCATTATATCAAATTTCTTCTTTTACAATTTAATTCATCTGTAAAAGTTTTTTTACCCTGATAAATTAAAATATTAATTATTAGAAATTAAAAAATATGATTTATCTAAAACTTAAATTAAATATTGTTGGATTAAATAAAATTAGAAAAAGAACTGAGATCCATCTTCTTCTCTCAGGAACATTTCCTTATTTCATGTTTTTCCCTTGGCTCAATGTTCTCAATAGTGCCGCCGCCTTGTCTTCGCCACCGCGTCTCCTCCATCTCTACTATGTCTCGTGCTGTGGTCGTCTCCGGATCGTGTCTCCTCCACTGCATGTCTGTCTCCGCCCCCACTGCCGTCTCCGTCGCTTGCGAGCTCCACCCTCGGTTTCGTCTCCACCGCCTCTCTGTGTGGTGCTGCGGTCATTTGTTACGCTTTTGGCACACTTCGTATCAGTCTTTGTCTCCGTCTGCGCGCGAGGTCCGCCTCTCTGTCTCCACCTTCGTCTCCGTCTCCATCTCGTGCTATGGCCGTCGCTGACTTCGTCTCCACCGCCCTCTCCATTTTGAGTCGTCCTTTCTTTGTTGCTTTCCAGATGGCTTTTGTAGATTTTGTTTGTAGATCCCATGGTTGAGTTGTTGGTTTTGTAGATCTTGTTTGTTAGATGTTGTTGTAATTTGAATTTGGGGTTTATTTTGTTTTTTTTGGTAAAATGTTGTGATTTTGAATGTTATTGCTTAATGAGACGAACGAACTTGAGAGATGGAGACGAACGAACTTGAGGTGAAGGAGGAATTAGGGTGAAGACTGAAGAGGGACTTAGGGTTCACGATGGTCATGGATCTAATTCTGCAAAATGACAATACACACGTTTTTGAAAAAAATTCATGTTTTTCAAAATTTTAAATAATCAGAATTAAAATTTTTAAGGTAAAAAACTTGTTTAATTACTAGAGACTAATCTGTAAAAGCAAAAATTTTCAGGTTAAAAAGCAAAAGTTTGACGTAACTTCATTAAATGCATTAATATTCATCTATTGGTCAAGGCTAAACTGTTTCAAAACCCTTGAATTTTTCAGGGTACCACAGAATTTCTCAATAAATATAACAAAAAATAAAACAAATTGAGTTTATGAGGAGTGTTAGCAATACACTCTCTTTTCAATACAAACTCTATCATGAGTTGAAATTCACGTGGATCCCACAAATTCATGTGGGTCTCACTAAAATTTTGTATGACCCACATGAATTTCAACCAATAGGAGAGAGTGTGTTGAAAAGAGAGTGTTAAAGAGTGTATTGCTGTCATTTTGAGTTTATACTTCAATATGCATGATTAAACAGTGACCACTAATTGTTAAAGGCATTGATGCTTTCATTAAAACCAAAGGGCACAGAAGAAAAAAGTCACCCTATAAAAAGGGAAGGGGCAACGAAAAATATTGAATGACCTTATTGGTAGTTTGAAATGTTTATTTATAAAATACTTTTTTTTAGAATAATAATTTTATTAAAAATGCTATAGTTTCCCAACTCAAATACATTGATAATTTAATTGTCCATTTGCACCCTAATGCCAAGCTAGTCTGTATACCATATAGATATCTTGAGAATACTACACCAAACCGTAGAACAACGGGCATGGGCAGAGCCATTAAAGACGGAGTTCACCACGGAGACACTCACGGTATAGGACTTACGAGTTGAACCCGGCATGTTTGTGGGCAGAGTAATGGTTTTCCCGTTCACTAGAAATAAGCTTCGATTAGTGCCTTTATTGGACCAAATATAAGTGTAGGTTATGAGATTTATTTTAGTGTAGATAGAATGATAGACCACAAAATTTACATAGAATAAATTTGGATAAAATAAATGATTGATTTAACTAAGTATAATCTCTCTACTCAATTTAGAAGTCTCGATTTTTAAGAAGTTTTTCGTCTTTGAACCCTCCCAACTCATGAGCGCGCTTATGCTAAGTTGGTTTGATAGACATTTCAATTATCATTACATAATTTCAATTTGAAACCGGGCATAAACACCATGTTTCGTTATTAGGGGTAAGTTAAGTTAGTTACTGCAGTTGTAACTATGTATCTAGTCATGCATATATTGATTGGGTACTATATCTTGTAATCAGTTTTCTTGTTTGATCATTTTTCAATGAGAATCATTGAGCACAAAAGCTCTTTCTCTTCGAGTTTCTTTGGGCGCTTCATTCCACGTGGCTTGTTTGCAATCATGGACAATCAAGCTAGTCTTTTCTTCTTGCATCCCTCTCATAACCCTAGGCTCATGCTTGTTTCTCAACCGCTTACAAAGGATAACTTCAATTCTTGGCGTTGTGCCTTGAAGATGTCCCTAATTGCCAAAAACAAGCTAGGTTTTGTGGATGGCTCCATCGTGATCTTGGAAGAGGCCGATCCTCTATATCATTTGTGGCTCCACCACAATAACATTGTTGCTTCGTGGCTTTTGAATTCGGTGTCCAAAGAAATCACAACCAATGTGATCTACTCTTTTACTGTTGTTGAAATTTGGCTTGATTTACATGAAAGATTTCAACAAAACAATGGCCCACTAGTCTTTCAATTGAAAAAGGAGTTCCTGAGTTGCTCACAAGGGTCGCTAGCAGTGAATCACTACTTCACCAAGATTGAGACTCTTTGGGAAGAACTGAGTGATTTTCGATGGTGCATCGATGCACATGTGGAGGTGCACAACCATTTGTATTTGTAATTCAACTAGCAAGCAATCCCACTTCCCATGAGCGATCCAAACATGTGGATATTGATTGCCACTTCATCCGGAAACATATGTTCAATCCGAGTTTCTTAATCTCATTCATGTTAAAACTCAACAACAACTTGCTGATCCCCGTACCAAATACCCTACCTAAAGCTCAATTTTAGTATTTACTATCCAAGTTGGGAGTACTCAACATTTACCTCCTAACTTGAGGGGGAGTATTACGGGTCAGTTAAATTAGTTACGACAATTGTAAGAGGTTAAGTCAATTAGTTGTATACTTGTATCTATGCATCTGGTAATGTATAGATTGATTAGGGACTACATATAGTAATCAGTTTTTTTGATCATTTTTCAATTAGAATCATGGAGCAAAAGCTCTTTCTCTCTATCTCTTCAATATTTGTACAAAGAGCTTAAAGATCCATGTTTTTTTTTTTGATACCCATGTGATAGGTGCGAAGTATCCACCGTCGTTAACTGTAACTAATCTCGGTCAGGAAACCTGAAGGCACACAAGGTGAGTAGTCCCCTCCCAACCAGATTTTTTCCATTCGCAAGAGTGAGGATTCGAATCCCTAACCACTAGCTTAAGAGACCAAGCCTTTACCACTTGGACCAACCTAAGTTGGTAAGATCCATATGCTTTAAATTATGAATTATAGTGTCAACTCTAACTATAATTGTACATGTTACTCATTTTATTTTAGAAAAACGGAATGCGAAGGACTCGGTATAAAGAATTTAAAAGTAACAAAAAATAAAGGTAAAATTTGTGTTTTGGTCCCTTAAGTTAATTTAATTTTTTAAATTCGTCCTTTAAGATTTTTTTGAGACAAACAGATCCCTTAAGTTTTTTTTGTGACAATCATGTCCCTTAAGTTGTTATGACAATATATGATCTTTCTATTAAATCAATGAATTATGATGTCATAAAAAAACTTAAGGGACTTGTTTGTCACAAAATAAACTTAAGAGACTTGGTTGTCACAAAAAAAACTTAGGGGACTAATTTGAAAAATTAAATTAACTTAAAGGGATCAAAATACTAATTTTGCCAAAAATAAAATTCTAGTCAACATTCCTAATTGTCTTTTGCTATCCACTATTTAGCTAGTTACAGTTATATTTTTCCTCTATAATATTATAATGTTCGTGCCAAAGTAATCCAAATCTACCTTTACAAAAGCAACAAAGGATCCCTCGTCATGTTATAAGTTCAAATTGACGCTCATAAGTTATCATTGCTTGAGTGTTGTAGGCCACTTTCTTGTTGTGAAAATAATCATTATTGAATGTAATAGCAGACTTCAAATTTAAAACCCGCTAATTGATGTATTCGTGTAAATTTAATTTGATTTCTAATAAGAAATTAGTTTAGTTTTCATGTTAATATTCGTGTAAAAACTTTGTATGATGTAACTTAATCTTGTACTGTTTAATCATTTAAAAAATTTAACCATGACAATCACTATTTAGGAAGTCTAATTTCTTTAATGAATAATTATGTGTCTATACCACATATAATGATAGCATGAAAAACTTTACGTTGATAAGGGACGGTAGTAAACAAATCACCACCATATCAAAGGAAATAAAATCGAAACTTTAAATAAACTAACTGTTTACATAACTAATCTAAGCACACATGGTCCTGTTTTAAACAAAGGAAGCAAGCACTAAATGCGATTCGTACAAAACTTGGAAGGGAAATGCTAAAAAGTGTCCTTAGAGCATTAGTTAAGAAATTAAAAAGAAAATTTTATATGAATAAATGATGTATTTAATTTTATTTTTAAGGAATATATGTAATACATTGAAAACTATTACACTTAGTTTCCCAACAAATTTTTTTCCTTTATTGATTTCTTAAATCATGCCTTTAAGACACTCGTTAGCAATGACCAAAATTTAGACTCTCCTTATCGAACATGCCTAACAATTAGAATGGTCTTTGTCCATTTTCAATTAATATGACTATAAATATTTTTACAAAACTAAACTCCTACAAATTTTGTAGTCACACTCAATGTGTGTTGGTCTAAGTGAAAGAGATTTGAGTTCCTTAAGAATGTGATTTTGAGTTCGATCTATGGATTTATATGTATGAAAAAAATATCATTGGAAGGAATTCCTACTTAGATGTCTATTCGTACCTTGGATCTCAAACCTATCAGGTGCGAGGATATTCTAGAAAATAAAAAAAAGCTAATGATAAAATTGTGACATTAATGGAACATGTCCAAACTATATTTAGTTATTTACTCGTAAAACTTACCATTAATATTCTTTCATAATTCTTCCTCCTGCTTTACAAATAAAAATAAAAAAAACCTCAGTTTCTTAGAGCCTGTTGAGCAATGCACTTCAACGAGCTTATAGCGGATGAAAAAGTAGTCCCGTTTGGTAAGCGCATTTGTCACGAGCTTATAGAGTTTTTTCATGAGCTTATAACGTTTTTTCTGGACGCTACTTGAAGTAGCGTTTGAGCTTATAACTTATAGCGTTTCATTTTTCTTTTCACTTTTATCCTTAATATCTTCATTTAATTCTACCTTTATTCTCTTCTCTCTCTTTTATGTAAAATCATTAATGAAGATGTTCTTTTATATCATTTTATATTTTTCAGCTAGTTCAACCGCTAGTTTTACTAAACACTTTCACAGAAAATAAGCTAGTTTATCCGCTATTCGCTATCGGCTACCTCATCCGCTATCCGCTATAAGCTATCCGTTATCAGTTAGCTTATTCCCTAATAGCTAATTTTTTCAAACAGGCTCTTAGTAATATCATCATTAAAAATTGTATTGTTTTAAGGAAAGAAGCCATTAAATTTATCATAATTTACCCATTTATGTTGTCTATTGGACGTTGGCAAGTAATAACATTGCTTCCACAAATGACAAGTGATGCCTCCAAAAGAGGTTTAAAATTTAAAGTGTCGGGGGTCACATTAATATTAAGAAGTTGTTAAATGGCAGATCTACAATTTATTCAAAGTACAATTTGAAATCAGGCGGGGCCTCCTATTGTATTGTCAATTGTGACACACACACACACTCGAAGTGGAAGCAGCTTGTTGAATGTTGATGAATCATCATCAAAACCTATCTCAGTGAAAAAATTAAAATCACATCCACAAAAATGTCAGGTCGAAGGAACCATCAAATGGAAGAAGCAAACGAGAACGAATTTGAATCGTCGCAACAGAACCCAGTCAACTTTCCACCTCCTCGAACCCCTTTGAATTCCATACCGGACCCTTCTCAGTATCAAAAGGAACCTCACGATTCCGATCCCGAACCTCACCTCAAATCCGAAGCTCTTCGACCGGCTCGGTTTTCCTCCGATAGGTTTGGAAATGGGAGCTTCGGTTCGGGTCGAACCGGAAAGGCGCATTCGGAGCCAAACTCGGCTCAGAGCACGCCGGCTAGAAATGCTTCGAGGGTTTCGCTTGGAAGCAAAGGAAGAGTAGCGAGTTCGTGTGCTTTGCTGAAAGGGATAACGGTTTCCAACTCCGACTTGTGTACGCAACTTCCACATTTCGAGCTCAAAGATGATCCTTCGTTCTGGATGGATCATAATGTGCAGGTAGGTTTTGTGAAATCGATTTTTCTTGTTTCTGCTATTATTGCATCGTTTATTGAGGTTGTGATGTTGTTGTGTTTTCAGGTGCTAATAAGGATTCGACCTTTGAGTACTATGGAGAAGCTTTCACAAGGATATGGAAGGTGTTTGAAGCAGGAAAGTGCGCAAACTTTGGTTTGGCTTGGTCATCCTGAAACTAGATTCACCTTTGATCATATAGGGTGTGAAACCTTATCCCAGGTAACATTTGTTCTTATTGTTCAGCCAGGTCTATACTATTACAATGTTAACCATCTATCCGCAGAAACTGTTTTTTGTTTAATATATCTTGCAAATTTTTGTTGTTTTGGTATTTTTAGTTGCTTTTCTTAATGCTAAATCAATCCAAATGGAGACGCTTGTACTTAGCTCAAGACTGAAATATTGTGGTTCATGAGTTCTGGGTGAATTTTGAACTTGTTTTCACTTTCCTTATACATGATGATCATTTTATGAATTTGGTCTCTATATTTTAACTTCAACAAACGGCAATATAATACAATAAACGACGAGAATCAAATTAAAAATAATTGTACATATAGGGACTGATTACAAAAATTTTCATTTATAAGGGACCAAATTCAAAGTTAGTGTCACGTATAGCGACCAAATGATCAGTTTAACCTAACTTTTAAAATAAAATTTTTAAAGTAGCAGAAGGGGCATACTGGGAAGGATTTACTTCAAATGATTATCATTAATGTGTGAATTGGTATAGGAAAACTTGTTCAGAGTTGCTGGAGTTCCCATGGTGGAGAATTGCTTGTCTGGTTACAACAGTTGTATGTTTGCTTATGGTCAGGTATGACTAGCGGGGTCTTCTTGTCTTTCTCATTGCTACAAGCTGTTATATATATTTCTGTCCTTGCTGCTAAAGTTGTGACTAATTTTCTGCAGACGGGTAGTGGCAAGACATATACCATGATGGGTGAGATTAAAGAAACAGAAGGACCCCTTACTGCAGATAGTGGGATAACACCGAGAGTTTTTGACTATTTATTTATGAGGATTAAAGCAGTGAGATTTTTAGAATGCCCATGTTTCCATAAGATTAGACTGTTCTTACCAGTTTAACGTCGTTTCCCAGATTTTATTCTTTCAATTGTTATTCCTATTATGTAGGAAGAAGAGAGCAGGAGGGATTATAAGCTGAAATACAGTTGCAAGTGTTCCTTTTTGGAGATATATAATGAGCAAATAACAGATCTTCTAGAGCCTTCATCAACTAATCTGCAAGTAAATCTCAATTTCATGTATTTGTTTTAAACTGCTGTCTGTGGAAACGCTCTGTATATTGTATAACGGAGTTTATAACTCAATATTGCCTCTGTAGCTCAGAGAAGATATGAAGAAGGGGGTATACGTTGAAAACCTCACGGAACATAGTGTGGAAACTGTTAATGATGTTCTCAGGCTTTTGTTACAGGTGGGGATTTGTGGTCAAAATCAAAGATGTTCGTAAATAGAAGTTACCTTAATATTATATATTGGTGTGTGGTCGTGTTTGGTATGATCTTATTTTCTTACACACTTACGCAGGGCACTGCAAATAGAAAGGTGGCCGCAACTCACATGAATTGTGAGAGCAGTCGGTCTCACAGTGTTTTTACTTGTATTATTGAAAGTCACTGGGAGAAAGATTCTAAGGCTCACTTTAGGTTTGCAAGGTTAAATTTAGTAGATCTGGCTGGTTCTGAAAGGTACTCGCAAATTTTATGATACAGAATCTTCTATATATACTGTGGCAAACTGTGTTTACTTAATTATCCTAAGAAATAGTGTATGTTGGAAATAGCAAATTGTATTATTCCATAGGAATTAGCTAAATTATTTCTTGTATTTAGGTGAACATTTATTATCCAAGTCTACATATAACTCATTGATGTATCATGTGATTTTGAATTAATAGCAATTTCATATTCTTTAAATTCTGAGATGGCATCAGAGCAGTTTCGGCCTAGGGAATGCACAAAAACGCCATTATACCCTCTTGCACATTTCCTCTCTTTCAATAATTCTAACTATCCCATAGAGCCTTCCTTATAAGCTTAAACACCATTACCATCCCTACCACTTTATTTGAGGCTTTGTCCAATCAAAATTGGACACATGCCATGAATGTAGAGATGGAGGGATTGGAAAGGAACAAAACCTGGGAGTTGGTATGGTTACCAACAGGGAAGAAGGTTGTGAGATGCAAATGGGTTTATATTGTGAAATATAGAGCAGATGGGTCGATAGAAAGATATAAAGCACGGTTGGTGGCCAAAGGGTATACCCAAAGTTATGGAATTGATTATCAAGATATCTTTGCACCAGTTGCAAAGATGAACACACTCAGAATTTTTTTGGCATTAGCAGCACACTATGATTGGAATTTACAACAATTTCATGTCAAGAATGCCTTTTTGCATGGAGATCTTGAGGAAGAAATTTATATGGAGGTTCCACTAGGTTATGGAAAGGACTTGCATGCTAATATTGTGTGTAAGTTGAAGAAGGCCTTAGTATGGCCTCACACAATCACCATAGGTCTGATTTGCATGATTTGCAAGAGTTTTGTTTGCTGTAGGATACAAGGAAAGCCAAGGAGATCACACATTGTTTGTTAAGCATTCTACTTCAGGGGAAGTTACAAAACTTTGGTATATGTTGATGACATAATTGTGACTGGAAATGACAATAAGGAGAAACAACTTTTGAGTCAATGTTTGGCTAAGGAATTTGTGATTAAAGCCCTAGGGAGGTTGAAATACTTTCTTGGGATAGAAGTTGCTCATTCTAGGCAAGACATTTTTATCTCCCAACAAAAGTATGTTATGGATATCCTCAAAGAAACTGGGAAAACAAAATGCAAACCAACGGGTACCCCTATTGATCCTAATTTAAGACTCGGACCAACAGAGGAAGAAGTTGCAGTAGACAAAGAAATGTATCAATAGTTGGTTAGAAGACTTATTTATCTATTCCACACAAGACCGAACATAGCTTATGTGTTAAGCGTGATTAGTCAATTCATGCATAGCCCGAGGCAAGTCCACTTGCAAGCAGCGCATAGAATATTGCATTACCTAAAGGGGATGTTAGGAAAAAGGTATTTTATTTAAGAGAAATGAAGGAGTAATGCTTGAGGCATAAGCCGTTGTAGATTATGCTAGATCACCAAGTGATAGAAGATCAACCACTGAGTATTGCACCTTTATTAGGGAAATCTAGTGACTTGGAGGAGTAAAAAATAGAATGTGGTGGCACGATCGAGTGCTGAGGCAGAATTCATTTCAGGACAATGGCTTAAGGTGTGTGTGAACTTCTTTGATTAAAGATCATTCCTAAAGATTCGAAGATCAAGTGGCAAGGACCAATGCGATTCTACTATGACAACAAATATGCAATTAGCAATATAACCCACAATCCAGCACAACATGACCAAGCAAAGCATATTGAGGTTGACAGACATCTTATCAAAGAAAAACTGAAGACTGGATTAATTTGCACACCCTATGTGACTACCCAAGGTCAGCTTGCTGATGTTCTTACTAAAGGGTTGAGCAATCAAGCATTTCAGAACATTGTATCCAAGCTGGGAATGGAGAATATCTATTCACCAGATTGAGGGGGAGTGTGGAAAACCGTTTTTACAGAATTATCCTAGGAAACAGTATGTGTTGGAATTAATAAATTGTTTTAAATGGTATTGGTACTTCTCACTTAGTAACTAGCTCCTCTCTTAGGACTTTAGCTAAATGTATTGTTGCCTAGGAATTAGCTCAATTATTTCTTGTGAATACTAAATAGGTGTGCATTTATTATCCAAGTGTATATATAACTCATTGATGTATCACATGATTTTGAATCAATAACATTTTCATATTCTTCAAATTCTGAGATATACCATTGCTATTTCTTTTTCTAAAGCTGGGTTAACTTGCACAATCTTTTAGGCAAAAAAGCTCAGGAACTGATAGTGAACGTTTGAAAGAAGCAGCAAATATAAATAAATCCTTGTCAACTCTTGGGTAAGTTTATTTATCAACGACCTGTTTATCATATTTTTTGCTGTTAATATGTTTTTGTTGAATGTTAATGAACACAACAGAACTGTGGTTATCTTCAAATGTCTGACCTTTATTGTTTTGTTCTTCCGTGTGATTAGCTTGGTCATAATGACTTTGGTGGACTTGGCACATGGGAAGCCTAGGCATGTCCCCTACAGAGATTCAAGGCTTACATTTCTCCTTCAGGTTAGATACACGAAGCTCTAAAAATAGGGATGGTTTTTTCTTGGTAATGGTATGCACAATCTAGTACATTGTTCTCTGAATAAGATGTTCGTACTATCCAAAACTTTATATGCAGGATTCTTTAGGTGGAAACTCAAAAACAATGATCATTGCAAATGTCAGCCCGTCCATTTGGTTTGTGTAAACTTATTGCTTGGTATTAAATAATGGTCGTCGCCATTTCTTTTGTTTTCTTTTATCCATAGTATTGATTTTGCTTCCCGTGTAGCTCTGCTAATGAAACACTAAGCACTCTGAAGTTTGCCCAGCGTGCCAAGCTCATCCAAAACAATGTACTCACCTATTTAAATACATACTTACGTACATTCTTTCTTTTTTCTTTGGGATGAACTACATACCTCAATGCATGCTTTGTAATATTTTTTATTGAGAGATAATATCTATATTAATTGATGATCTTCCCCTTACACGAAATAGGCAAAAGTGAATGAAGATGCATCTGGTGACATAAGTGCACTGCAATGGCAAATTCAACAGTTGAAGGTATTTGATTAAGAGTTGCGAAATTGTGGGAGGTTTTCAACAGAATTATCTGCATCATAGAGCAGACTCAGCTGAGACATATACTGAACTTGAACAGGGTCAACTGTCCTTTCTGATGAAAAATAAAATTTTCCCAATCCCAACTCCTTTATCAAATTTGGAGCCAAATTCAAATTCGGAAAGCTGTAGGTTGAATGACGTTTCAGAAGGATATGACTCTTTAGGAGAAAGATTAACAGCTGGTCACAAGCTACATCTTGCAAACAAAGAGGTAAGTTTATGGCAATTATGGTGAGGCTTTTGTATTAAGGATTGTATAAGATTGTCAAGGGATGAGATTTTATCCAATAATAATAATAATAATCATAGTGAGAGTCAAGAAAAGTTAAATCTGTTATATCTTGCAGATCAAATACATGAAAGCTGCTCTGGTTGGTTCCTTGAGGAGAGAGAAAAAGGCTGAGACTACAATCCAGAATTTAAAGGCTGAAATTGAACGCATGAACTGCTTGGTATGTATGGTTTTTACAAAAACTTAGCTGTCAGATTTCCATGCATTTTAAGCCTTGCAATAATTTTGTTATATCAGATGTCTATACCCCAAAAAAATTCAGGTTAGTCATGTGAATAAGCGACAATATTTTTAATATCATGAGCTTAACATACTTGTACGGCTTTCTCTGCAGGCTCGACAAAGGGAAGAGGACGCACAGCATACTTCAATTTTGCTTAGGCATAGTGAGGAGAAAATCAAACAACTTGAACTATTGGTAGATGGTAAACTGTCAGCTGAGAAGTATCTCATGGAGGAAAATAGGGCTTTACGGGATGAGATTCAGTTGCTACAAGCGAGTATTGATAAAAATCCAGAATCATCCAAGCTCACTTTGGAGAATGATAGACTCTTGCAACAACTTCAACTGTAAGTTGAATGGACAATTACTATTCTTAGGTCCTAATCTCTTCCTGGATGCCAGTGACTCATTTTGCGTCAGTGCTTACTACCAGATTCCAGAACTTCTATGAGCATGGAGAGCGGGAAAGATTGCTGAGTGAACTTTCTGAATTGCGTGATCAGGTTGGCTATATCCCAGAATCTGTCCTACTCTGAAAGTAAAACTCAGCTTTCATGTCGTCCAGACTCCAGATTATGGATATTTGTTATTTTGTTTTTGTGTGCAGCTCCTTGTCACACTTCAAGAAAAATTTACATTCTCCATGAAAAATGAAAATCAGGTCAACATCTTTTATTACTTATGGAATTTTAGTTCTGCCATCTGACTTTTCCTCTTTTCACTTGGCATGCTCTTTGATATTTCAGGACATCAATACTAAACAAGAGTTAGAAGATTGCCGGAATATGAATTCCGAATTGCTCAGTAGACGGTTGGCTTCTAATCATTATTACTATTATTCATTTTTTTCCACGTGGAAACCTTACATTCTATTCTCTACCACGCTTCTATCTCAGCAAGTTGCTTCATAGTTCATACATCATTTAATATTGTTGAACAAAGTTTCTAAGCCAGGGCTCTACTGCATGCTAGGCTACATCTTTGATGCCAGTTTATTAATGCTGTATTTAATTAAATGTTATTGTTGTCGGATATTTTTTGAAGTAGAACCATGCATTTATTGTGGATAACGCGGTACATAACTGTTTGGATTTTTAAAATATGATTTCGTTTATTTTCTTTTTCCGTATTAAGATTACGGGTATTGGTATGATACTAATATATTGCGAGCCCAAGCACTACTTTACAGTAGACTGCTGACAAATTTCTTCCTTTCTTTCCTCTTTATTATTTATGTTGCAGAGAAGTAGATAAAGTACAAACAGAACTTGGAAAGTGTTTGAACTCCAATCAAGTTAAGTCTGGTTCTGTGAGAATTTCCTATGAAATACCGACAATTCCTGTCAACATGTTGCTGGGACTTTGTTCCATCTTGTTTAATCACTCTCCATCCCTGCAGGTTCTGAATTCTTCATATGAGTATACTGATGAACTCCTGAAGACAGATAAATGTTCATTGGTGAGGAAAGATAAAAATTATTTTTTAACTTCCAATCTATTTAGCCTGTTTTGCTTATAATAGTGTCTTTTACAGAAATGCATTTGTCTGCATACCTTGCTTGTTTTTCTCTGTTATCTGCATAACCTGCTAGTATACTGAACTCCTGAAGACAGATAAAAGTTCATTGATGAGGAAAGATACGAATTAATTTCTAGCTTATAATCTATTTAGCCTGTTTTGCTTATAATAGTATCTTTTACAGAAATGCATTTGTTTGCATACCCTGCTAGTTTTTTATCTGTTATTGCATGTACAGATTTTCAAAATGACCAAAAGCTATAGTAATTTCATCGCTTGAAAAGAAAGATAAGAAGCAGAGAAAACAATTTTTTAAGAAAAGCAAAATAAGTGTATTTGCAAATATAATTAGATATATTATCCTCCTAAAAAATTATCTTATGTGTTGAAGAAAAATTCTGAAATATTAAATAAACCATTATTCATTAATCAAATTACCCCTGGAGTGGGTTACATTTCCAAATCTGTTTTTGAAAATTATTTTAATGAAACAAATTATTTTAATGTCCTTATACTCATTTTTTAGTGAAACAAATTACATGCGTGCGCTTCTTTGTTGTATAATCAAGTTCATCATAATCAGTTAAAATTTACAGGTTGATACAATATCCATGAGAAGTGATTCTGGGGATGAGATGCCATCCTCTACATGGGAAGCTGATGATGATGATGCTTTAGCAAATATAATTGAAGGAAATGCTTTGGGATCTTCAGTATTGCATGCTAAAGATAATAAAAGTAACAACAGCAAAGTGTTGGAGTCCAAATTGGAAAAAATGAGTAAGGATCTTGAAGAAGTTAAGTTACTTAATAACCAATATCAAGAAAAATGGGCATTACAATTATCTGAAAAACAGCAGATTGAAATAGTCTGTCAAGAGGTTGAGATGGAGACAACCAGAACAATTCTTCATTTGCAGGAAGAGGTTGCCAGTATTCAATCAGAGTTAGAAGGGAGATTATGCTCCATTGCTCAAGAAAATACAGAGCTGAGAAATGTTGTTGCAGAAAAAGAAGAGGAAATCAGGACACTGTGTTTGGAGTGGGAAAAAGCAATCTTGGAACTGACAACCTTCCTTCTAGATGGCTCTAGATCTCTCAAAGATGCCTGTGGCGAAGTAAAAAGCATTTCTTGTTCATTTCCCCAGGTCAATGCTTGGCTTAGCGAACATGTTGGCATGGCTGTCAAAAGGTATATTGAGAAGGAGGAAATAATTCAGCAGCTACAAAGTAGCTTGGAGGATGCACAAAAGATGGTAGTGGACATGGAGTTGAAAATAAGCTCCTTAAAGGAAGCAACTGTAGCCTTAAGTGCATTTCAACAACTAGACAATAATGAAGGCATTGAAGAGGCAATTCAATTAAGAGTGTTGTTGAAGGAGAAGACCAATATGGTAAGGATGCTGGAAAATGAAATAAACTATAAAAACAATCAACTTTGCAAAGCAGCCAAAAAAGCTGATGCTGCATTTCTAGTAGCAAAATGGCTTTCTGATAGTTATGTTGCAATTCACAAAAATGGTGTTGGCGAAGATATTTCCATCCCTGGACAAAATGTGCAAGCAAGACTGGGCAGTTGTAGTATATCTGAGAATCAAGATGTTGGAAATAATCTGATACTGAATGATCTTATGGCTCAAGTTGAGTTAACAAAACTAGAAGTACTGGAGATGGAGAATGCTGTAAAGGCCTATTTTGCAAATACAGAAGTGCAGACAGCAGCTTTGCAAAGTGGTGTCTTGGGTCTTTCTTCTGCTTACAGGGACTTGATTCAGGACTTGGTCAAAGATACTCAGGACATGAGGAAAGAAGTAAGGGATTTAAAGATGCATCATGGAAGTTCGGAGTGTTATAAAGTCGACTCCCTATTATCAAATGCAAACAAATATCAGGTGTTTGCAGACTGCCATCTCACACTGCATCAGATAAAAAAGCAACTTGTCGAAATGAATAAAAGATTGAATATCATAGAGAATCAGGTTAGCGCAGAAGTAGATGCCTCTAGCTTTCCACTGGTTGATGTAGATCTCATAGATGCTGATGAATTGAGTGCTGATAGTTCTTCGGTCTCTGATTTATCAACTGAAACTGAGAGCATTGCTTCTGGAAGCAATTTGCTAGGATCTACTTATAATTGCAACTTCAAGTTTCCTGGAAACATAACAGCAATGTCCTGTCTTAGTAAAGAATTAGATTCCACATATGCTTGTTTCCAAAGACTTTATGTTCATTTTTCTGCACTCCTCAAAAAATTGGATGATGGATCCAGTTCTGACCCGAAAGGTATCGTTTCACTACTACTTCCATCTTTTCCGTCCGTAAATATATATTTTTTGAGATGCCTCATCTGTCTGCATTTACTATTTTAGTCATCTTAAATGTACTGCTAAGTCTAAATCATGTAATGATGAATGACAGAACTGAACAAAGAGGCTCCATCTTTCCAGTTGAAGATGCAGAAAGATGAAGCACAGTGCGAGAATGCAACAGAGGTATGTAACATTCCATTTAGTGGTCAAACTCCATGAAATGAATGCACCGAGTATTATGTATTATAATTACTGCTCATTTCACAGTCATCAAACTTTTCATAGGACGGGAATAAAACCATTTGTCTCTTATATTCTTTAATTCTGTACCTATGATTCAGGTATTTGGTTATGGGGATATTAAGCCTGTTGATGGCTTCTTTACCAAATTTATGGAAGCTCATGCGACTGTGAAGGAAGCAGATCTTATGCTACATGCATTAACAAAAGCATTTGAAGATTCAAAACAGTTGACTTTTATGTGGAAGCAGGCTGGTGAAAACATGATGGTTGAGAGAGCAAACTTAGCAGAAGAGATTCAAACGCTCAAATCAACGATATGTCAGAAAGAAGAAGAGAATCGATTACTGAAGGATTACATCCATTTCAGTTTGGTAGAGATGACAAACTCAGTTTCTATGCTAGAAGAGTGTTTCTTGCAAGTGCAAACTGATGTTGAGAAGAGATTCATGATAATGTACTCTGATGTTCTTCTGACGGGGCAGGAGATGCTATACTTTATCAATAGCCTGAGGTCATCGGTAGAAGATATTTGTTCTCAGATTGTGGATGAAAGGTTTGTATCTTTTGTTCTATACAATTCCTGTGTAACAGAGCTTGTCAGTAAATTTCCCTGCTTTTGCGTAAACCATGATTTCAAATCATCCAGACAAGAGGGATTGCATAGTTTGCCAAAAATTTGCTCAAGTGGTGCAGAGCCTGTCATGATTACTGGTAATGAAGGCACAGGGAAAACAGATCAATGTGTGAATGTGCAAGCGGAGCCAGACTTGCCCAATGTTAAAGTAATAAATGAAAATACGGCTCTTAGAAATGAGTTAGAGAGGAAACAAGAGTTATTGGAGGGCCTACTTTTTGACTTTAGGCTGTTGCAGGAATCAACTTCTAACAGTAAGGACATCAAGGACCAGGCTGATAAGTTAATATTTTCTTTAAGCCAAGTTCAGTATGAGCTAGAGATTAAACAAAGTCAGCTTGAAGATATACTGGTCGAAAACAGAACTCTTGAAGGTTCTCTTGCTGACACTGAAAAGGCTTTGACTACATCAAATTTTGAGCTTAAGCTTGCTAAAGAATCAATCCACAAACTTTCTGATCAAAATGCAGAGTTAAGGGAACTTTTGAAAGAATTCTATGCAAAGAAATCTGAAGCTGAAGGGCAATTGGATGAACATAAAGAGGTGATTAAAGGTTTGGAAAAAGAAATTGCTAATTTGACAGCTTCACTGGAAAACCAATCACTTTCCTTGTTCAAAAGCATCGAGGATGAACTAAGGAAGGTGATAATTGAGAGAGACCAACTCCACGAAGAAGTTTGTGTCTTGAATGATAAGCTTGAGATGGCTTATTCTTTGGCCGATGAAAAGGAAGCAATTGCTATCGAAGCTCGTCAGGTACCTATCTGCTAATTGTTCTGGTTCCTTTTACTTTCAAATAATTATTTTTGGTTGAACCGCCTTTTGTGGAATCTCTTTTGTAGGAGTCAGAGTCCAGTAAGCTCTATGCTGAGCAAAAGGAAGAGGAAGTCGAGATTCTGGAACATTCTGTTGAGGAGCTTGAGTCTACCATAAATGTTTTAGAGAAGAAGGTTAGTTGCATGTATGATTTACTCTTCATATATGGAAAGTCTCAGGGAAGTAATTCAAAACCAGGTGAAGTTGGGCAATATTTTAATGTTCAGTACCACTACTACCCATGCTTGATGCTTAAAGTGGCTCAGTACGGTAATTGATCTGATCTTTTAATTATTAACTTTTTACTGACTAAACTGCATTCCTCTTAAGGTTCATGAAATGGATGAGGAGGTGGAAAGACATCGTTTAATTAGTGATTCGCTAGAAATGGAACTCCAAGCTTTGAAAGAGAGACTATGGTTAGTTGACAACTTACCCCAGAATGCAGATTCAGATAGAATGAGTGTTCAAACTGAAGAGCAGATATCTAGGTTAGAGCTGCTATCCTTTCCTTGATTTATATTATAGTTTAATCTTTTTTTTTTATCAATATTATAGTTTAATCTTGCTCAACTGTAAGTGTAAAAAGTTTTAATACTATCATCTTATTATTTGTTGCCACATCTTTGAAAGAGGTTGGCTATGATAACAAACTAATAAATCCAACTCTTTTAATGGTTGTGGAGACACATGATTAGATTATAGTGTAAAAAAACTCACTAGAATTTGATCAACTTTGCATTATTGGTTTCTGAATTATCCATGTAGCCGACCATACTTAATGGGAAGAGTTTTTTGTTGCTAATGTTGTTATTAGTTTCGTATTTAATTTATCCATTTTCCATCATACAAAAAACTGATGCCGGCAACTCCCCAGTAAAATGCTGGAACTCCATGAGGCACTAGATCGGATAAAGCTTCTTGAAAAGGAAAACGCAGAACAAGATAAAGAGGTGTTCTCCTTGACGTTCAAGATATTTCATTAAAAAGCAATTAAATAATGACACTCGAACTCTTACTTTTTGTTTCTTGAAATCTGACATCTGTTTATATTTTGGAAGATAAAAAAGTGCAAAGAGTACATCTCTGAAATTGTATTGCATGCTGAAGCCCAAGCATTGCAGTACCAACAGAAGGTACACACTTCATTCTATTCTGGGTCACAATGTGTTAAATCAAGTCTTAACAATATTTTTATTTGAAAAACATTAAACTTGGTATTATCTGTTATTCTTACGTTACCATATCTTTTGCCTCCCTTTTCTTCGTGGTTAGTACAAGTGCCTAGAGTCCATGTTCCGTGAAGTGAAAACAGAAATGTCATATTCAACATCGGAGAAAATCGAGAAAAGTTCAATAAGGACAAGAGGTTCTAGCTCACCATTCAGATGCATTTCAAATATTGTTCAGCAGATGAGTCAGGAGAGAGATCAAGAATTGTCAGCGGCAAGGCTCCGTGTGGAAGAACTAGAAGCACTGGCAGCTAGCCGGCAAAAGGAGGTCTAACCTTTTTTTGTCACTGTCCTAAATGTAGATGCTTAGATAATACACATCAATTTCATTTTCATATGTTTATAAGGATTTTAGATGATAATCAAAAGAAAGAAAGAAAAACGAAAATGATGGGCCCAATCCTGGTTTAGAAAGAATCTAGGTCCTGGATGTAGTTTAGTTGTTATTCATCCAAACCCAATCCTAATATCTCCATTTGTTTTATGTTGTATATTATCTTTTCAAATAAATTCTATAACCATGGTGATAAGAATTAGCACAGTAGTTAGTCCATAGATAAAAGTTTATATTGGATCAGGTATGCATGCTACAAGCGAGACTGGCTGCTGCTGAAAACATGACTCATGACGTTATTCGGGACCTTCTCGGTGTCAAACTTGACATTACCAACTATGCAGTAAGTTTCAAAATCATTCTTAAATGGGGGGTTTCATGGTTGTGATTTCTCACTGCCTTACATCTTTTGCTTATGATATGTTCTAGAATTTGATAGACCAAAACCAAATTGTGAAATTAGTAGAGGAGGCTCATCATCAAAGAGAGGAGTTCTCCGCAAAGGTACTCAGTGCCGAAATTATGGCCTATTGTATATTATTTTATCATGTAACTTAATTATCATTTTTTTTCTAACTAGGAAAAAGAGAATCTCGACCTAAGGCTACGGATTAATGATCTCATTGAAGAAAGAGAGAGGTTAGCATCCTTCCGAAACCACGTGCAACCAATCTGTTTTTCCTATATAATGATAAAATCTAATTGATTGTCTTCCATTTGGAATTTGGAACAGCTCATGATTCTAGAAGTACTGGTGTTTCTTTGTCATATTTTTAAGTCATCCCACTAATCATCTGTTAGGGCATATTGAAAAAAAAAAAACACAATATAAACAACTGTTATGCTGGTTTTGTAATTTCCAGTAAAATGGAGTGTTGTCCTCCATGGTCACCACATTGTTGAGCACAATATATTTCATATTGGATTCAAAGTTTATTTCAAGTGGATGGAGTGACGAATGTGACGTTATAGAAGGAGATATGCTACTCTTGTTTGGTAACCTCCAGCTAACTCAAGAAAGAAAACAATGTATATGTCAAATAAGAGACATAGCTTGCAGTCATGAGTTAGTAATCAACTAGGAGATGCTTCCAAATCCAAACTTTATATTCAAACATAATAGAGATAGCTTATATGTTAAATTACTTTATTATTCTTGTTGTTCCAATGTTCCAAATTCTCCCGTCCTTATCATTTGCAGTCTGCATCCATGCTATTTACGATTAGATTGAATAGGTTATAATCGTTCCCGACTGTGATATTCATTATTCTCACTACACTTAATTTGTCACTCAGCTGTATATCGGAACTGAAAACTAAAGAGGCAGATATACTTGACACTCAGATAGCAGTACAGCAACTCCAAGAGCGAGACCAGTTGCTTTCTGCGCAAAATGAAATGTTGAAGGTAGGACACAACATAGAATTCTGACCCGCATTTTCATATAAGAATTCAAAATTTGCTGTTCATGATTTTGGCTTCCGCTTCTTGTAGATGGATAAGACCAATCTCATGAGAAAGATCGCAGAATTGGATGACATGGTGAAAACACTTATTGGGACACGAAATACCCAACGTGTCCCCCAGTCATCAAAGACTAAGGGCGCTCTAACTATGGGTAACGTTGGAGTCAATACGAGGTTGTCACAATCTGAACGACTTTCTCGTGTTAATGACGAGCTTGCTCAGTATTACAAATCTGCTGGTAATAATTCACACGGCTAAAAGCAGGATTTAATTTATATGGTACAGATAGCCTTCAACTGTACATTTCATTCCTTGTCTTGTACTACAAAAAGATGAAAGCATAAATATCACCCAAAAAAATAAAGACGTTGGCATATGCCTATTTGTGCTATATCTCGCCTCCTCCCCTGCGGGAGCAATTCTGTTATTATTTGAATATACCCACTTCCCCTTGCTTTGTATTTGTTCATGTTTTCAATTGATTTGATTAGTACATGTTACCTACAGATGCATAGAACATGCAAAATATAAATCGAAAAGAATATTATTGCGGACAGAATTCCCTCGAACAATGTTCTACTTTCAATAGCCACATAATTCAATAAGAGCATATACATTATCTCTATTCTATTCGGATATAAAAAAAAACTGACTTCTATTCGCTGAAAAGGGGAACAAAAAGGCATATATACATTTCTCCCTTCCTTTTTTTTTTTTTTTTTTTTTAATTTTCTTCTACCTTTCAAATTAACAGAACTTCCATGGAAACTATGTTAGACGTTACTTACATATCAAGGTATACCTGTAAGACTAGTATTAAGAAAAAGTGAGTCACCAGTGTTCCTTTCTTCTCCCCTTCAGAGTCTAATCAACATGCTGTGATTGACTGCTTCCGCCATCACCAATCTGTTCAATGGTATGCCAAATCAAGCAGCAAAATAGAATTAGCCAATCAGATTTGCTTTAAATCAGCAAGAAAATAAAAAGGACTACCTTAAAATTCTGATATTTCATGATAAGCCTCATATACTGATCACGTGCCTCGGGGTTACGAACCATGGACTTTACTCTATCTAGAGCTTTATTTACATTATCTGATTTCTGTCTCCGCCCAATGCTAAGAAATTCATACTCCTCACTTTTCTCAGCATCTTTAGCCACAATGCCAACTGGCTGCTCAACCCGGAATCCTCGCAGACCAGTTCCTTTCCGTCTCCAACGCAGTATTGCCTTTTCCACAATGCTAACAGACCAAACAACTTTTTTGTACTGCCTACGAACTTGGTGTCCTCTAACATGAGCCTATACACAAGGATCAAGTTAAATGAGGATGGAAAATTACCTCCCTTGCAAACGCATTTAAGGCCATTGTATATGCTAATTAAACTGAAAACTGACACCAAGGACATATAGGTAGTAAAAATAGACACAGCATGGACATTCCAGGAAATGGCAAATGCAAAATGAAATCATAATATGTTACATAACAAAAAGCTGCAGTCAAAACATATAAATTTAAAGGTTGAAGTAATCTCTTCATTTAGTCCATACACGTAAAAAATTATTACAAAAGTCCTTATATGTGCAATCGTTACCCATTGCACGTAGCGGATGGGACATGGATAACGATTGCACGTATGAGGACCTTTTTAATAATTTTTTACATATAGAGACTAAATGAAAAATCGGTGTTACCTATAGGGACCAAATTATTACTTTAACCAAATTTAAAATCCCCCCCCCCCCCCCCCAAAAATTTTTTTCTTGTAGGGAAAAAAATGGACATGAGCAGATTGTAAAACTTACCAAGAAAAGCATCTAGAAGGTTAGCATGATATGATGCTAGTAGAACACTGTATGTGCACAAGTACCTGGATTTTTACGATGCGGTTGCGTATTTTCAAAAAATCTTTTCTTCCCTTCCACCCACGATATCTCTTTTGAATGCTTAAAGCTGCAGAATGTAAATAATCTTCAAAGTGACCCATCTTCTGAACCTTGTTCAAAGAATCAGCAACTAGGGCAAATGCTGCTTCAGAAATAAAACTGCTACTTTTGGCTAATTGTCTCTGACAGAATGATCTTGCTCTAAAGGCTGCTTGGATTGAAGCAGCTGCATGAGCTGATTTTCTAAAAGCAGCAAGTGACTCTTTTAGATAGTGTTGCTCATCCATTGTCATATGAGATGAGTCAGCTTCAGAAGACTCAAAATCACTGACAGCTGCTATGGTTGTGGCCGTGTTGTCCATCTTATTTTCATTGACAGTCAATGTAGATAATTGACTTGTCAGATCTGCCTCAGCCAAATACCCAGCAATGCCTTTGTGTCCTCTACTTGAAGCTAAATCGGCTGCTGTTTGTCCTCGAGGAAATGCTGCTGTTGGATCTTCAACAGCACCTGGGACTGCACCTAATTTGACTAGTGCAATCACAGTTTCCTCTCTGGAGAAAAGAAAACAGAACAGAGTACAGATGCACAGTGATTATATGAAATTAATATATATATATATCCCATAAAATACTATGTCAAAAGTTTAAAAAAAAAGAGAACATAAAACTCAAGTCGAAGGGTTCAAAAACAAATATAACTGGAATCTCCAAAGAACAAATAAGGTGATAAAGAAATGAAATAAACCCCATATAATAATAATCATTTAATTTGAATACAAAACTCTAATAATAGAGGGTACTGAAGGATCTGACCTCCCAAAATATGACGCCCAGTGAAGTCCTGTTCTTCCATGACTATCTCTGAAATTAGGACTGACACCAGCAGCAACTAATGGGGCCATAGCCCACACATAACCAAGAGCAGCTGCCAAATGTATTACTGCTTGGCCTTTATTATCCAACACATGCGGTCCTTTTCCTCCTTCATGAACCTTAAATACCAACCACTCATATAGCTTGTCTCTCATTAACCTCTGAAACAATACATCTCTTCTCGGGTATATGTAATCACTTCCAACAATCTGGAAAGTTTCTTGAAATACTCCACTATCATCTCGCATTGAATACAATGTTCCTTTCAGTTTACATTTTTCACATTCAGGAACAGAGCACTTCAACCAGTCAGGTCCCAAGTCTACTAGTTTAAGTAATCGCATTTGAAGCCGCACTTCGTCTTCTGGTTTGATTTTAGTACCCACAGGACCTACAAAGTTAGTTGGATTTTCACAAAATTTAAATTCTCTGACCTCACTGCAGGCTAACCTATTACTGCAGGTAACATAGAATGGAACACGACCAGGTGAATGCAAAGGAGTCTGACACCGTATGACATTGTCTGACAGAATTTCAGCAGAAACCTCAATTTCACCAAACATACATCCCCACTTGGTCTCACTAGAAAGCTTTTTACTCCCCAAAAAAGTGCCAACTATCAAAACCTTTCAGAGAAGGAAGTAGAAACAAATCAACATCAAAGTTTATTCTCTGAATTCATGAACATACAAATATTTAAAGAATTCAGGTACGTTGTGTCTGAAAATTTGATGTTAAACAAAAAAAGGTACACACCTTTGTTCTAACCTCAGCATATGCCCAATCTGGAGAAAAGTCATGGATACTAAATAGTTGTTCTAGGGAAAGAGAAGGGCCTAATGAATCCATATCCAACTGCATGTGGTGTAAACTAGACACCTCCTTATCCTCATTACGAGCATCAAGCATATTCCAATAATTGCCAGAATCTGAAGCCGTCAAGGAATTATCACAGTCTCCACCAATCTCCTTATCCATCCACCTTCCAAAACTATCGAGCTTCTTCAATTCCCCAGATTCAACATGTTCTGACTCATCATTGTCTGTACAACCATCTTGGAGTTTTTGTTCAACTAGGATTGTAGTAGTTGCAACAACAGGATGATCAGTATGATCATGGCATTGAGTTTGAAATGAATCTAAATCATGCTCCTTTTGCACCTGCCACAACATAAAAAGGTCACATGGGTGAAGCATCAGGATTCATGAATAGTAAGTAAACTATAAAAAGAACAAGGCAACGTGTTTGCATTAGGAAAATCCAGAAGATAACAGGATATAAGTTAGTCAACTTATCAGGCATTGAAGGTCATGCACAACATATACCTCAAGATCATAGCATATATTATTATAATGTTAACATGCATTGGAGATGCACTGACTAATACTTTCTTAGTGCTGTTTAGGCTTTCTGCTTCACACACAGATACATAGCTCTACCCCAACTTTGAGGCTATAAAAGTAATAAGGAATATGATAGGAGCCCCTACTCAATTACAGAAAGAAAAAATGGAAATTACAGAAGCTAAGATAGAGAATCAGCAACTAGGGTAGCATCCTCCCAAATCCTACTCTTCCTCTGAATTCTTACCTTACCTCGCACTACCCATTCCCTCTTATATTCTCATTTCCCACAACCGATTTCCCTTCTTCTCCCACTACTCTTTGCCAGCTCAGCATTCAGTTATGCTCCAGACTATAGCATACACTTTAGTAATAGGGTCTATCATAATCATAAAGGAAAGTGAGGATGGGGCATCAAACTTTAAGATTTATTGATAATTGCAATTACTACACCTGATTTACAGTCTGTGAAACTTCTGTAACTGGCTGGACGTACATGTCAGTGATGAGCCTATCCCTGAAAATTCGGTGAGCTGCATCTAACCTTGCATCTTCAGTACCTTTAGTGGATCCTTCAACATGAAGTTCCCTATCATGCTTATTAACTGTGTTTCTGCTAGAGTTCTGAACTAATGGCCATAGAGACAAGCCAGTACCAGGATAAAAGCTAGGGAGAGATGAACATGAAATAAAAGGGTTCCTCGATAACTCAGAAAATCCTGAATCATAGAAAACTATATTCACATATTCAGAAATCCAAAGAAAACTGCCATAATAGACTGACACAGTAGCCAAACAGTACTATCCCACTGGGCCAAACAAACAAATACAGTTAAAGGCATGAAAGTAGGGAAGGAACAAGGCAATAGGCATTGTCTTTGTCACTAAAATTGACTAATAACAAAATAAAATAAAATGATAATTATGTTCACAACTAATTAAAACAAATCAACAGTTTTATTGGTGAAAATTACCAAAACAAGTTTTTGGAAAGCCATATAAATATCAAAATAGCACAATGAAAATAATTCAAAAAATATAATGATGTATGCAATTCTGTAGAAGAGAATTTTGAAAGATCAAACATAAAACCAAAATATGAAAAATCTGTATTAGTAATACTTTTTCTTATGGGACAACAATCAAGACACTGGGGAGCTACTGGCAGTGAACTTAATCCTCAACAGACTGACATTAACAAACATATTCCTAATCTATTTCAAATTCAAATAATTCCTCATAATTTTGAAAGAATTTTACGCCTATAATCTCATGCAACTTACCAGTGGCTTCATGTGCCAGCAGAGGTGCACTATGAGTTATGGAACTGCTGATAGGTTGAGCATGAGAAGAGGCTCGAGGACCATTCGCTGAGTCCACATCCCCATAATCTGAAGCTCGTCCGTTCTGCTCAACTTTATTTGCAATCGATGTAAAAGATGTTTGAACTACAGAAATAGGTGAATTTATTTTGGCATTGGAAGGTGCTGAACTACTATGAGAGCTACCAACCAAGGTTACTGGAACTACAGGCAAATCTGAGATGCCGGACTTGTAGCCCTGTAAAGTGTGAGTCATGACATAATAGAACAATAACCACTTAACATGCGCAAAGCAAGCAAATTTAAAGAACCAAAATAAAGTCAGAAGATCCTTTGATGGGTCACTCATAAGTCAGTCTTCACAATTGATCACAACCCAGATAAAAGCGGCTCATTATAAACAAGCTTGAAAGATACAGAAAGACAGTCACCATATATTGGTGCTTAATAACCAGATTAACCTGGACTCTGCTTTCAATATAACAGCATCCTATTTAGATAACTTTAAACAATATAAAATACAAAGTGATAAAGAGTAGAACAAATGCATACCTCTTTAATTTCGCGATAATGTACAAGGACAATGTGCTCCAACTGCCTGCAAACCAGAACGATGTTCAAGTTGACAGCAGAAAAATAAGAAACTTTAAATTGGGCCTGAGCCCATGGGCCAGCTGTAAGCTTGTGGCCCGAACTTCAAATGATAAGCCCATTAACATGAGGGCCTATATGGCTGGTCCATTTAGCCTGTGGAACAAAATGGGTCAGATGCAGATATCATCCTTTCATCTCTAGTTTGACGGATACAAATTCTACATAATGTTCATGAAGCTATGAAAGATCCAAAATGGAGGGAAGCCATCAATGCAGAAATTCACGCCCTAAATAAAAATGGCACTTGGGATGTCACTGATCTTCCAGAGAGAAAGAAATCAGTGGGGTGTAAATGGATTTTCAATGTTAAGTATAATGCAGATGGGAGTCTGATAAGGCCTCGGATCTTGGATCCAATAATACTAGGCCCGAAGTTAAATACTATGTAAGGAAGAGGTTTAAGAAAAAAGGGCTTGAGGTCAGAGGGGAACAGATTGCACCTGATCCACCTGATCATACCTTGCCTAACTAATTGCTGAGTTGGCAAGGAGGAGAGAGAAGAGAGGCGTGGGAATGATGTGACTGAGCTCATATATGGTTGGGGGAGGTTTTAGGCTAGAATCGGGACTTGGAACCTTGGAGAGAATTAGGCACTCTCGAATTTGCCTACCCCCCTGTAACTTTTCTTTCTTTCTTTCAACTTCCTCACCAACCTTTGTGAATACCCTGTTTACGGGATTGGGAGAGTGAATAATACATCTTTTTCTGCATTTCCTGTTCTATTTTCTGTTCTTAATTCTGAGGTACCTAACAACTGGTATCAAAGCTCTCGATTCTGGGGAGTGAATGGTCTTGACCCGCACGGCAATGGAGCATCGAGTGGAGGCAATGGAACGAACGGTAGAGGAGATCAGAGTTGAATGTCAAGCTCTGAGAGCTGAGTCGCAAGCTCTGAGAGTCGATTTGCAAGCTCAGATGGCGGAAGTTAGGCAGATGTTCCAAGAAATGAGAGCTCAAAGGGGACGAACCGGCCATCGTGATCCACCGGCTTGGGGCTCGGGCTTTCACCACAACGAGCAATCACGATCGCGATCTCGATCGCAAGGAGGGTTCCCAGCGATGGATTATGGGGGAAGGAAGCTGGAGATCCCTATCTTCAACGCTGAGGAGGCTTACTCGTGGATCGTGAAGGTCGAGAGGTATTTCCGGGTGAACCCGATCAGGGAGGAAGAGAAACTCGATGCGGTAGTGATTGCACTCGAAGGGAAGGCTTTGAACTGGTATCAGTGGTGGGAGGAGCAAGCGTGGGACTCGAATTGGGAAGAATTCAAGAGAGCCGTGATCAGGTGCTTCTAGCCAGGCCTAGTCCAAAACCCACTCGGTCCATTGCTGAGCCTCAAACAAACTGGTACGGCTATGGAATACAGGGAGCAATTTGAGTTGTTGATCGCCCCCTTGAGACGCGAGGAAAGGGTCATGCTGGAGAGCATTTTCCCGAATGGGTTGAAGGAAGACATAAGGGCAGAATTGAAACTCCATGAGTCCAGGACGTTAGCGGAGCTCATGGATCGAGCCCTGCTGTTGGAAGAGAAGAATTGGGTCTTCCAGAAGGGGAAAACAGTTAATAGAGGCGATTGGAGGGATAGGGCTAACAGCTGAAGAACCCAACCCATCGGGGAAGGCCGTTGGGTCAAACCCGGGCCGACCCGACCCAATACCAACTCCCCAATTGAGAAACCGGTAACAGCCCATGCGGAAGAGAAGAGTTTCAGGAACAACTTGTCTCAAGCAGAAATCAAAGAGAGGAGTAGGAAGGGATTGTGTTTTAAATGTGGAGAGAAGTGGGGTCCAGAACACAATTGTAAGTTCAAGCATTATCAATTCGTGTTGGTGGAGGGCCCGGAAGAGGAGGAAGAGGAGGTAATTCAGGAAGAGGACACTGAGGAGCCAGAATTGGAACACAAAACTTTGCAATTATCCTTATGTAGCAAGGAGGGATTGACATCAAACAGGTCCTTCAAGACTTGGGGCCAAATTGGAGAGAGACAGGTTCTGATTCTGATTGACTATGGAGCAACCAGCAACTTCATTTCCAGGGAGTTGGTGAATCGGTTGCGTTTGAAAGTAAATGCTACTCCTGAGTTTTCAGTAGAAATGGGCAATGGGACTGTGATAAAGAATAGGGGAGTCTGTAAGCAACTGCGATTACTAATTCAAGGAGTGGAAGTGGTTCAAAATTTCTTTATCTTGGAGTTAGGTGGGACTGAGGTTGTGTTGGGCATGGATTGGTTAGCCAGTTTGGGAGTTATTGAGGCCAACTTCAGGAGCCTCACCATCAAATGGAAGGAACAAGGGAACAAGAGAATCTTAAGGGGTGACCCTTCCCTAACTAAAACGGCAGCCTCTTGGAAAGCTATGCTAAAATCTTCGCAAGATAGAGGGGAGGGATTTATTATCTCTACTGGACTGGACAGAGAGGGCAACTCGACAGGGGTGGAGGAGGGAGCTCTTCCAATTAGCATTAAAGAGTTGATCACTAAGTTTGGAGACATTTTCCAGGAACCACAGGGACTCCCTCCCAAGAGGGATCAGGGCCATGCCATTGTTCTCAAGGGAGGTGCTCCTATTCCCAACATTAGACCCTACAGACAGCCCTACTACCAAAAAAATGAAATTGAGAGATTGGTAAGAGAAATGTTGCAAGCAGGTTTCATCATGCCCAACACTAGCCCCTATTGCAGCCCAGTGATTCTAGTCAAGAAAAAAGATGGGGGTTGGCGGTTTTGCATTGACTACAGGGCCTTGGACAAGCTTACAGTCCCGGACAAATTCCCAATTCCCATAATAGAGGAGCTGCTTGATGAATTGGGAGGAGCCAAAATATTCTCAAAACTGGATCTGAAACCCGGTTATAACCAGATTAGGATGAGGGAGGAAGATCTCCCAAAAACAGCTTTTCGAACACATGAAGGCCACTACGAATATTTGGTCATGCCCTTTGGCTTAACCAATGCCCCATCAACCTTCCAACCCCTCATGAACAGAGTACTCCGACCCTATTTGAGGAAATTTGCTCGTCTTCTCCGATGACATCCTCATTTACAGCAAGGATGAGGACAGCCATGTTGACCACCTGAGACAGATTCTACACACCCTCAGAGAGCATAAGCTGTATGCCAACTACAAAAAAATGCTCATTTGGACAGTATCAGGTAGAGTACCTGGGCCATGTGATTTCAGAAAAAGGGGTAGCTGCTGACCCTAGTAAAATAAAGGATATGTTGAATTGGCCCACTCCTAAGGATGTTAAAGGGGTGAGAGGATTCTTGGGCTTGACGGGATACTATAGGAAGTTTGATAAAAATTATGGGAAATTAGCTTGGCCTTTAACCCAACAACTTAAGAAGGACAACTTTGAGTGGAAGGAGGAGGCTCAAACGGCTTTTGAACAGTTGAAGGCAGCTATGACCACCATCCCAGTCTTGGCAGTACCTGATTTTGACAAAACTTTCATCTTGGAGACTGATGCTTCAGGAAAAGGGTTAGGGGCAGTCCTCATGCAGGAAGGTAGGCCCGTGGCTTACATGAGCCAGACCCTGTCAGATAGAGCCCAACAAAAATCTGTATACGAAAGGGAGTTGATGGCAGTGGTGCTTGAATGGCGCCATTTCTTGATGGGGAGACACTTTATAATCCACACAGACCAGAGAAGTTTGAGATTTTTAGCTGATCAGAGAATTGTGGGAGAGGAACAACAAAGGTGGACCTCCAAACTATTGGGATATGATTTTGAGATTAAGTATAAACCCGGAATTGAGAACAAAGCAGCAGATGCACTCTCCAGAAAATTTCAGTTTGCTGCCCTTTCTGCTATCCAGTCCTATGAGTGGGAGGATATTGATTTGGAAGTGCAACAAGATCAGGAATTGGCTAGGAAAATCCAGAACTTGTTGGCTGATCCAAACTCAAATCCAGGGTACACACTTAACAAGGGTAGATTGTATTACAAGGGCAGAATGGTAGTTCCCCAACATTCTCCTAAAACCACACTCATCTTGAAGGAATTTCATGACTCGGCTATAGGAGGCCACTCAGGTTATTTCAGGACTTACAAGAGAGTTGCAGGGTTGTTTTTCTGGGAGGGTATGAAGAAGCAAATCCAAGAATATGTCCAGCGATGTGAAGTATGTCAGAAGAACAAATATCAAACTCTTAGTCCAGCAGGACTTTTGCAACCCCTGCCTGTCCCCTCCTAAACTTGGACTAATATCTCCATGGACTTCATTGGAGGCCTGCCCAAAACTATGGGGGTGGATACTATCCTAGTGGTGGTGGATAGGCTTACAAAATATGCCCATTTCATCCCCATAGCTCACCCATACACTGCCAAGGACATAGCAGAGGTGTTTCTCAAAGAAGTTGTGAGACTTCATGGGTTCCCAGCTTCGATTATCTCAGACAGAGATAGGATCTTCCTCAGCTCTTTTTGGAATGAACTCTTCAAGCTTGCAGGCACCAAACTGCGTTTCAGCTCTGCCTATCACCCTCAAGCTGATGGGCAGACTGAAGTTGTAAATAGGTGTGTGGAAACGTACTTAGGATACCTCACTGGGACTAAACCTATACAGTGGCCAAAATGGATCAGTTGGGCAGAATTCTGGTACAATACCAACTATCATTCAGCCACCAAGATGACACCATTTCAGACCCTTTATGGCAGACCCCCTCCAACAGTGATCAGGGGTGACACAGGGCAAACTACCTTAGAGGAGGTGGGAAGACTCACCGAAGACAGGAACCAATTGTTGGATGAGTTGAAGCAACAACTAGTTCGGGCACAAAATAGAATGAAGCAACAAGCTGATAAGAATCGAAGGGAAGTGGAATTCCAGGTGGGAGATTTGATTAATTTGAAGATTCAACCATACAAGTTGAAGAGTCTTGCAAAGAGGATCAACCAGAAACTGAGTCCCAAATTTTATGGCCCCTATGCAATAATTGAGAAGCTTGGTCCAGTAGAATACAAACTCCAGCTGCCTGAAGGGAGTAAGGTCCATCCTGTTTTTCATGCCTCACTACTGAAGAAATCCCTGGCTGCCAACTCCACTGCTCAACCTTTACCTGCATTCCTCTCTGACAGTTGGGAACTTCAAGTTCAACCAGAAGAAGTGCTAACAGGAAGATAGAATGCCCACGGGGAGGTGGAGATCCTTGTCAAATGGCAACAATTGCCACCTTGTGAGAACTCTTGGGAACCATTACTGGTATTCCAGGACAAGTTCCCTCAATTTCACCTTGAGGACAAGGTGATTTTTGAGGGGGGGAGTGTTGATAAGGCCTCGGATCTTGGATCCAATAATACTAGGCCCGAAGTTAAATACTATGTAAGGAAGAGGTTTAAGAAAAAAGGGCTTGAGGTCAGAGGGGAACAGATTGCACCTGATCCACCTGATCATACCTTGCCTAACTAACTGCTGAGTTGGCAAGGAGGAGAGAGAAGAGAGGCGTGGGAATGATGCGACTAAGCTCATATATGGTTGGGGGAGGTTTTAGGCTAGAATTGGGACTTGGAACCTTGGAGAGAATTAGGCACTCTCGAATTTGCCTACCCCCCTGTAACTTTTCTTTCTTTCTTTCAACTTCCTCACCAATCTCTGTGAATACCCTGTTTACGAGATTGGGAGAGTGAATAATACATATTTTTCTGCATTTCCTGTTCTATTTTCTGTTCTTAATTCTGAGGTACCTAACAAAGTCTTGGCAGGTTCAAGGCAAGAATTGTCGCAAAATGTTACACTCAAACCTGCGAGATTGACTACCAAGAGACATTTGCTCCTGTAGCCAAGTTAAATATAGTTAGAGTCCTCCTATCCTTGGCATCTAATCTTGATTGGCCACTCCATCAATTAGATGTTAAGAATACTTTCCTAAATGGGGACCTAGAAGAAGAAGCTTGCATGGAAATTCCTCCAGGGTTTTAGAACAAAGCCATTGCCCACAAAGTGTGCAAGCTGAAGAAATCCCTATCCATCTCAAACAGTCACCTTGGGCATGGTTTGGCCGATTCACACGAGCGATCAAAAAGTGGGGGGGTTATATTCAAGGGAATGTAGCTGAAAAGGTTGTTTAATGAGTTGAAGATCACATATGACAGGCCGATAAAGTTGTTATGTAATAATCAGGCTACAATCAGCATTGCAAATAGAAGTGGCAATTCGAGCCGCCCGACCTGGCTCGACCGAGCCAGAGGGAAGGATCGAGCCAGGCCGGCCCAATCCGAATTGGGTTCGGGCTAGCATTTTGCTGGCCCGACCCGGCCCTACAGACCACAGGCCATTTTTGCCTATATTTATTTTTAAGTTTGTAACTTCTTTTTTTGTTTAAATGCATTAATGTTTATATACATGTTATTAAATAACACTAAAATATAGTATATAACATAATTTAAAATATGTAAACAAGTGTTAAAGAAGCATTTTTTTTTATAAAAGTCATTAAACATGCATTTTTTATCATAAACAATTAAACTAATTAACTTAATATTTATTTTTAATAATCGAAAGATCAATAATTTAAAAGTTGTAATATGAGCTATTGAATTATGTTACTATATTTAGAGATACATAAAAAAATGGCTCATCGGGATGGGCCAATTAGGCCTGAAATTTTTTTGAGTCAGCAATCTTCTAACCCAGTCCAATCCTAATTTGGGAATATTCGGCTGGGCCCAAATTGCCACCTCTAATTGCAAAGAATCCTGTTTACCATTGACATGCATTTCATTAGAGAGAAGATTGAAGAAGGTATCATTAATACAGTCTTCACTCCTTCAAGTCTTCAAATTGCCCATAAATTCACAAAGGCCATACCAAGTACCACTTTTGACAACTTAAGTTCCAAGTTGGGAATGATCAACATCTACTCCCAGCTTGAGGGGGCGCGAAGATTATGGTTGATTAGGAATTAATTAGGAAGTTATGGTAAATAATTCTGTTTTAAGAGTTATCATAGCAGATATTCTGTTTTAGGATTTATTGTATTTGATATTCTTTAATATCTTTTAGGATTACTTGTATTTACTAGGCTGTTTATTCTCTTTATTAGCTTAGAATAGGCATATCCTATCCTGATCCTGATCTTTAGGTACCTGACTTGGGTCCTAAAATCATGGGAAAGGATACCCTTTACCAGTATATATTCTGTCCAACCCTACTACAATAATACTCAGAGAATTCAATTCATTTGTATCTTCATAAAAAATAGTGTTCTATTATTGCTCAAGATTTCAAACTAACTTTCAAAATGACCACATACACTAGCAAGTAGCAACGTAAGCACCGAAATGAATATTCCCTTGAAAAGTCAAAGAGAGGAACTACAAATCCTATAATCAACAGAATTACAGAGACTCACTTGTCAAGCATCCAATAACTTCTGCGTTGAAAGTTCTCATTATCCTCCCCATGAGCATAGTAACAATGCAAGACATCCACGCTACCAGCCTACGCTCGACAATAGAGGAAATTAATTAGGCAGCTCAAGGGACCAAAAATAAAATAAACCTAATGAAAAAGAAAATGGCATTATACATATACAATAAAACCAGAAACGTAGAAATTTCAATTGCTTTGAATTACAAAAAGGTATTTATTTGATAGCAGAAGCCAAAATATAAGCTTCACAGAAGATGCCAAAACCTTGAGGAAACTTCCAGATATGTTCATTATTTTATCTCAACATAAGCAATCTAGCTTTCACAAAACTTTTCTGTGATTATCTATTGTGACTTATATGAACCAGAATGGAATTTGAAATGTTACATGTCAAGGAAGAGGAAGAACCAAGTGCCTATTGGCTACCAAATTGGAAGGACAAAAAACTCTATTGATTTATATAATTGCAGGAGATTCGTCACGCACTAATAACATATGTTCAACCAACGAAAAAAAGAAATACAATAGAATGGTCCCAATAAGGAAGATCAAATGAACAAAGAAAGAGGGGAAGTTATAACAAATTTATGATATTCTATTATTTTATCTTTGAAACTTGAAAGTAAAACTATATGAAACCATAAAGCATGGATTCAAATTTTAACAATTGAACACTTTTAGAAGGATACCTTGCTTAGGTATCACCTTACTGTACCATCATATGTTAATGACCAACATTTGTAAAATAGTTACACAAGCCATAAATCTCAGTAACATCCATGAAGCTACATGCTTATGCAGCTAAACGCGCTTCCTAATATGTTACCATTGTCTTGTGTGAAAAGCAAGAGGAGTTTAAAGTGGATCAATTACATGAGGCTATTCCAAAAACGTGAAACTTACAACTAATATAATGAACAGCACACCTTCAACTTTTCATGAGCTTCTCTCACAGTTTTCCCATCTTTTTTCTTTCTCCACCGATGTCCATCCTTGCGAAAGTAACGGAGTGCTTTTCGATCAAACAAGAATAGTGATCCAGCTGGAAAAAAGGAACAGCAAATAATGGCTAAAAATTAGTACTACATCTTCATACAAAGCATATATACAGCAATTAAAGGCATACATAAAGATTATGGCCTTCCTTTAAGGGGTATGTGGAGCTAACATAAAACCTTTCTAATTAAGTTCTATTATTACTTTTCTCCATCTTGCATGGAGTTCAACGAAAGACAAAACAAATTCCAAATTGTGAGGCGTGCCTTGATTCATATTGTTTTATTTTAAAAACTCCTCTTAAGTGAATTCGTTTTGAGTGACTAAGGGTATATTCACTCTTGACTTAAAGTGCATCATGATCTTAACCCGCTAAAATTTAATGATAGATATATCTTTACTTGCTTATTTCAGGGACAAACTCACTTTAGAGGAATCTTATCCTTTTTTTATTAACACGATAGCGACAACGAAATTCCCTCAATAAAGGAATTGAAGGGCCACGAGGTGTGAGCTTGTTACCCCATTGGTCACCCACCAAGCCTTTAAGGTGAGGGTTCCCATCTCAAGGATTCAAGCCCCAAACCTGGCAAAATGTATTCTTTCCCCTTGAGTATAGCCAAAAACCAAAATTAAGAGAGGGGAGCAAGGTTCCAGGGAAAAAATAAGCAATACCTGGAGGCCTAACGGGAGGATCTGGGGTTAACTCAAACTTCTGATAATTGCGAAGTATCTCACATATTTCAGCAGGCCGAAGCCAACGATTTTCTGCTTCTCGTAGTATCTCTTCAATCTCTATTAGAGTCCATGAAACAATCAAAGGGTATAGTTAACATATCAGAAGTAACAAAATCAGAATAAAAAACAAAAACATTATCTATTTGATTCGAATAATGAGTTTTAGGCGAAATTGCTGCAGGTGTATTAAGTGAAGACAAGAACGATACTAATATTAGAGATATGCTTCCTAACAACTAAAGTCTAAACAAACATAAGAAATTGCACAGACGATGTCCTGATTCAATTGGCACATTCATCAGTTTGTCTTGTCTACTAAGTGATAATCAATGAACGGGATTTAATTCCTAACCAACAATGGTGATCACTGTTCAAAGCGAAGCATAGAAAAATTATTGAAAACAAATAAGTAAAGTAGTAAACCAAAGAAGAAAGAAAATGAGAACCCATTTGGCAAGGAATACTAAAACAGAGAATGAAGCCATTGACAGACAGTAACACATGCATACGTTATTATTACTAGGCAATCAGAGGCATGCAGAAAGAATGAAATTTCCCAATAGAAACCACTAAGAAAATGTAATTTCAAAAAAGACACAATGTTGATGACAGTGGGAAACGAAAACCCGCGTTCAAACCAAGTTTCTTGCACGAAAAGACAGGAGAAATCAAACCTAATTGTCGGTTCCGAATGAATTTTCTGGTGTCAGCCATAATCATCCAGCACCAGCAATAAACTCACACATGGAATCCAAGAAGCGAATTCAGAGAATTGGATTGAATTGAAACGATATTGAGAAAGATAAAACCCTAAGAGGGAGGCGGTGGTGAATGGATTTCGGAGAGGAGAAAAAGGAAATAGCTTGCGTTTTGTTAAAAAGAGAAGAAAGAAGAGAGGTGGCGCGTGAAAATCACGTAAAACAACAGATAGAGAGTTGAAGTCAAAATAGACCGAGATGCATTCACACATGTCCGACGTGGCACTTGTTGCTTTCGGAGTAAGCCAAATCATGTCTTGCGGCCTCCTAGGTACGACCGTCTCACAGGCTGCCCCCTTTTATTATTTTTTTATTGTTATTTTATTATAAGTAAATAATCAATTTGATCTCTCAAACTGTTAGACGGTATCAACTTAGTCCCTAAATTTAATTAAATAGCAAAAAAGTCCCTGAAGTTATAAAACGTTAATCAACTTGGTCCCTCCGTCAACCCCAGTTAGCTGACGCCGTTAACGGCGCTGATGCGGCACGTTAAGTGCCTTGTTGGTACCGTTGTCACTGGTTAGGTGGTGTCCACGTGGTCAGGGACATTTTTGAAACTCTGAATCAGGCACTAAATTGATACTCGCAACTCTGAACCAGGGACTAAATTGATACTCGCAACAATCTTCTTCTTCTTTTTTCCCCTGCTCTCTCTTTGCTTCCTCTGTCTGGCACCCTCTCTCTAGCCATCCGTCTATAGACGGGTCCTTTCTCTCTCTTCTTTCTCTCTCTTTGCTTCCTCTGTCTGGCACCCTCTCTCTAGCCATCCGTCTATAGACGGGTCCTTTCTCTCTCTTCTTTCTCTCTCTTTGCTTCCTCTGTCTCACGCTCTCTCTCTAACCACCCATCTATAGACCGGTGGTTATAGTTTCTATAGACAGGTGGTTAAAGAGAGAGCGCGAGACAGAGGAAGCAAAGAGAGAGCAGAGAGAGAAAGGACTCGTTTATAGACGGGTGGTTAGAGAGAGAAAGTCAGATAGAGGAAGCAAAGAGAGAGAGAGAGCAGAGAGAGAAAGGAAAAAGATAAAGAAGAAGAAGACTGTTGAGAGTATCAATTTAATCCCTGGTTCAGAGTTGCGAGTATCAATTTAGTCCATTGTTCAGAGTTTCAAATTGGTCCCTGACCACGTGGACACCACCTAACCAGTGACAACGGTGTCAACAAAGCACTTAACGTGCCACATCAGCGCCGTTAACGGCGTCAGCTAACTGGGGTTGACGGAGGGACCAAGTTGATTAACGTTTTACAACTTCAGGGACGTTTTTGCTATTTAGTTAAATTCAGGGACTAAATTGATACCGCCTTATATTTTCAGGGACCAAATTGGCTATTTACTCATTTTATTATTATAGGATTTTTCTATCAAGTGCAAACTTGCACATGTTAAAGAATCAATAATAGTACTTCTCTCTTGAAAAATGTTGCATTCAATATATTGAAAAGTTAAAAGTGTGATTTCACATAAAATTTTTCTATATATTGATTACTTAACATGTGCAAGTTTGCACATGATAGAAAAACCTTTATTATTATTATAGACCATATTATTTTATGGGTCACGCTAACGAGTGTTCTAAGGGCATTGTTTAAGAAATTCTAAAAGACAAGTTTTTATTGAAAAATTAAGTATATTACTTGTTTAAATATTGAATACATCAATTCCCAATAAAAGTTTTCTTTACTTAGTTCCTTAATCAATACCTTTAGAACACTCGTTAGCATTCTCCTTATTTTATACTCATATCCATTAGGGTTAAATGCCAAGTGCACCAACATATTTGTGTAATTTTATTCCATTTTCGAAATAAATTTGAAAATTTCTTACTTATAAAACTATTAATATTAAGATAAAAACAAACACAATAAAAACTAAAGCACTCACAAAAAGGAGACAACAAAAATAAAACTAAAATTGGAAGATCTATCATTTAAAAAATATGTAAACAAACATAATCAAATTCATGTAGATTTTATTACCAAAAAAAAATTCATGTAGATTTCAGCTACAAAATAATTTATGTTATTTGTTTGACATGATACCTACTATATGATTAGCTTTGTTTTTAAAACACAAACCATGATATGAACAAAACTTACAAGAGATACACTTTTCCTTTAAATTATAGTTCGTGGGTTTTTTAAAAACTAAACCAAACATACTTATATAGTTAAAAAGCTATGCTCATTTTCATAATTATTTTCATTATGCTATCATATAGTAATACTATTAGTAACAATAAAATTTTTGTTTAATAATAATATTAAAAATTGGAACAAATTTTTTCTTAAATTTTTTTATTTCTAATTCTTAGTTATTACTTTAAACGTCTTTTTTGTTTTACTATAAATAGTTATTTTAGAAAACCTCTACAAATTTCAATCGAAGGAAAAAAAAGAATTAGATTTAGTCCAAACTATTAATTTTATCAATTAAATAAGCCAGCACTTTCGCGATAACACTGCTTAGTAAAACTTTTATAATTATTAATTTGCTCCTTATGTTATTTATGACAGGTAATAGTTTTTGTTCACTATTTGATCTTTGATGTGATAATTAGTTGCTTTCGAACAATTCCAATTGCACTATCACTGCTGGCCTTTTCTTTTCCTGCGTATAGATTAATTTTTTATTTTTTATAATGAGGGAAAAAAGTGGTGTCCCGTGAAGCCAGTTAGTATTTCATAAAAAAAAAAAAACCTTTATGACCCATTTTTTTTGGACAATTTATGACCCATTTTGAGACGAACAAGTTGCTGAAATGAAATTTACAAAATAATATATCCTCATGAATGTAGCTGTAGCATCTTTGGAAGGAACATGCTTGCGAAGTTGTGCATACCAAACCAGTTTGTCTGATCTGATCCAAAAAACCCGTGAACCAATTTAGTCATTGATCATAAGTCGAAGTAGCAAATTCGGGTAACTTGCCCAGAATGATACACAATACTTGAATGACCATTGGGATGAAATATAATCACCCATTAATTCACACACTATATATTGAAAAATCTTTCTATTTTGTTAGTTTAATATCAGATGAAATTACACTGAACTCCTTTGAGGTATGATTTAATTACATTCAACATCTTGTGCATGTTGTTTTAAAAATTATACCCACTTTTCTGTATGATAGGTCATTGTAAATTCAATCATCATCCCTTTAGGTGAAGTAAGTATAATAGTAATATAAATCTAAAATGAGATTTGTTGTGACCTATCGAGAAGAAGAGATGATTCCAGAACCTGAAATAAAGAAACAAAACTTTATGTAGAAACTGAAATGAAACACAGATCCACAATGCATGTATATGTACCAATTTTCAAACAGATTTATGAACTAAGAACAGACAAAATAAAGCATAAGAGAAAAGGAAGGAGAACACCAGAATTGATGACGGAGTTCGGCAATGAAAGCCTACGTCTCCGGGATAGGTTTCGACTGAGATATTCCACTATGATGATCAAAGATTACAGAGTATACAACTTTCACAGAACGAAGAACAGCATGTTCTTGTTCCCAAAAATTACCCCCTCTCTGAATCTCACTTTTCCTCTCAGCTTTGCTCACTTTTCTTAGCACTCAATTCTTTCTCTCTTTCCCACTTGTATGTTACAATGTGTATCTTCAAACTATCACTGGTCCTAGAGATATATACACCAAGCCTTATTTATAAAACTAACAGAAGCTAACAACAATTAGTTACCGGTCAATCAACAATTAACAACCTATAACTAATTGCTCATGGTGCTGAGAAGAAAGGGCCAAGACACTATTTGCAGAATGGGCTTCAACAGAGCAATGGGTTACAAACTAGAAGTGATTGGGCTTAAGAGCAAGTGGGCCAAACTTAGAGTATCAAAAAACAACAAATATCCACCTTGATACCAAAGTGAGGCCACATAGTTAACTTTCTCAGTACAGAACCTTTAAAGTCCAAATCCTCATGCAAACAGTGATTGAATTTGCTGACCGGTTCAGCCTTGGTGAACATGTCGGCAGGATTATCTGCAGTGTGAACTTTCACCACATCAACTTAATCCTTTTCAATGATGTCCCTGATAAAGTGAAGCCTGACGTTAATATGCTTTGTCCGCTCGTGATACATTTGATTTCTGCTTAGATGAATAGCACTCTGGTTGTCGCAGTGAATGCTAACAACCTTCTGATCAATACCCAGTTCAGAAACTAAACCTTTGATCCAAAGAGCCTCCTTGATAGCCTCACCCAAAGCCACATATTCTGATTCTGTAGTTGAAAGAGCTACAATATGCTAAAGAGATGCTTTCCAACTGACAGTATTCCCAAACAAAGTAAATACATAGCCTATAATAGACCTTCTCTTGTCAAGATCTCCTGCATAATCTGAATCCACATAACCATGAACCTGCTGAACCGAATCCTTGCTTCTGTTGTACACAAGACCAATGTCTTGAGTTCCTTTTAAGTATCTTAACACCCATTTTACTGCCTGCCAATGGTCCTTGCCCAGTTTACCCATGAACCTACTATTAACACTCACAGCATGTGAGATATCAGGTCTAGAGCAAACCATTGCATACATTATACTCCCAATGGCACTAGCATATGGAATTTGCAGCATCTGCTTTCGATCTTCTGTAGTAGAAGGAGATTGTGCTGATGAAAGTTTAAAGTGAGGTGCAAGAGGGATACTTGTAAACTTTGCATCACCCATGTTGAACCTTTTGATCACCTTGCTAAGATAATTCTTTTGAGAAGTTATTAGCTTGCCTCTGTCTCTGTACCGAATAATTTCCATCCCCAATATCTTCTTAGCTGCCCCAAGGTCCTTCATGTCAAATTCCATTTTTAACTGCCCCCTTTAGAACCTCAATCTGTTGTATCTCTTTACAAGCAAGTAACATGTCATCAACGTATAATAGGATATATATATATATATATATATATATGCTACCAGACAATTGCTTGAAATAAACACAACAGTCACGTCTACTTCTAGAGAACTTATGTTTTAACATAAATGCATCAAACCTCAAATACCACTGCCTAGGTGATTGTTTAAGGCCATAAAGGGATTTCTTCAAGTGACAAACCCAATTCTCTTTCCCTTGAGCTTCCAACCCGCAAGGCTGATGCATGTAGATGGTCTCCTTCAAATCAACATGTAGAAATGCCGTCTTGACATCCATTTGTTCTAATTCCATGTCATAGTGAGCAACCATGGAAAGTAGAATACGAATGGAAGAGTGCTTGACTACAGGAGAAAAGATATCATTATAATGAACTCCCTCCTTTTGAGTGAACCTTTTAGCTACAAGCCTAGCTTTAAATCTAGAGGGTTCAACTCCAGGAATTCCTTCCTTTCTCTTGTAGATCCATTTGCTACCAACAACCTTGATACCCTTGGGTTTAGGGACCAAAACCCAAGTTCTGTTTTTCTCCAGAGAATTCAGTTCCTCAGTCATAGCCAATAACCATTTTTGGCTGTCTGTGCAGTTTACAGCTTCTGCAAAATCTTTTGGTTCATCATTACTAACTTCTTCAGCAACTTGAAGAGCATAACTAATCATATCTGCATACCCAAATCTTTGAGGTGCCTTGATCTCCCTTCTTACCCTGTCTCTGGTGAGAAGATAATCCTGTTCCTCAATCTGTTCTGTAGCCTGTTCTTCTTTTGCTGTGTCAGTAACTTCCTCTGATTCGGTTTCTGCAGTCTGCACAATTTCAGGTTGTTGTTCTCTACACTTTGTAGGTTCCACCTGAAAATCAAACCTCTCCAAGTCCCTTTGATCAGTGACTTGATCTTCAGGACTTCTAAGTGACTTATACAGCTCAATTTCTTGGAAATTAATGTCCTTGCTGATTATACATTTTCTGGTTTCTGGACACCATACCCTGAAACCCTTCACCCCATCCGGATAGCCTACAAAATATCCCTTCTTTGCTCTAGGGACCAACTTTCCTTCATTTACATGACAGTAGGCAGCACACCCAAACACTTTAAGGTGGTTGCAACTGGGTGCCTTACCAGTCCACATTTCATGAGGGGTCTTCAAATTAATGGCCGTGGATGGACGCATATTTATCAAATAGCTGGCTGTGTGGACAGCCACCCCCCAGAAAGTAATCGGCATTCCAGCAGTGGACAATAGACATCTCATCCTTTCCAATAATGTGCGATTCATCCTCTTAGCTAGCCCATTCTGTTGAGGAGTATTCCTCACTGTTTTGTGCCTGGAAATTCCTTTCTTTTTGCAGAATTATGAAAATGCCTCACTACAAAACTCCAATCGATTATCTATTCCGAGATTCTTCACTTTCCTCTCAATTTTGGTTTCAACACTTACTTTCCACTCCTTAAAGGTATTGAAGACTTCATCCTTACTTTTCAAAAGATAAATCCAGATTTTACGGCTGTAATCATCCAGAAAAGTGATGAAATACCTGTTGCCTCCATGAGAGGGAACCTTGGCTGGCGCCCACAAATCACTGTGGATGTATTCTAGGATTCCCTTTGTTCAATGCAGCCCAGTTGCGAATTTAACTCTGTGCATTTTACCAAACACACAGTGTTCACAAAATTGGAGATCCCCAACACTGTCCTTTCCAAATGCCCCTTGCTTTCCCAGAATATGCATGCCTCTGACACTGACATGACCCAACCTTTGATGCCACAAGTTTGTTCTATCACTGGTTGATATGGCTACAGCAGCACTTCCAGTGATGGCTTGTCCCTTGAGAATGTAGATACCATGATCCCTGTATCCCTTCATAACCACCAGAGCTCCCTTGACCACTTTCAGCTTACCTTTCTCAGCCCTGTAGACACAGCCCGAATCTTCAAGCATACCAAGTGAGATTAAGTTCCTTTTGAGGTCAGGAACATGTCTCACTCCTGTTAAAATCCTCTCTGTGCCATCATTAAACTTCAGCCTGATTGAACCGATACCCACAACCTTGCAGATTGTATTGTTTCCCATGATAACCTTGCCTCCATCAGTCTCCTTATAACCCAGAAACCACTGCCTCTTTGGAGTCATATGAAAGGAACAGCCAGAATCAAGCACCCAGTTAGCCTCTATGATGTTTGTAGATGCCATTAGAACCTCAGCACTTTGGTAGCCATCAGAAGCAATGGACACACTTCCAACTTCATCATCACTCCCATTCTTCTTCTTGAATTTTCTATCAGGGCAGTCCTTCTTGAAATGTCCTTCCTTCTTGCATAGGAAACATCTTTTCTTGCTCTTATATTTATCTTTGAACTTGTTCTTGGATTTTTGTTTAGATCTTTTCTTCTCAACCTTCCCCTTGATGAATAGCCCTTCATCAATGTTGTCTTCCCTGCCTTCAGATTTTCTTTTCAATTCCTTTGAGATTAGAGCTGACTGGACATCATCTAGGGATAAAGAATCCTTCCCATAGACCAGAGTGTCACTCAGATTCTCATAGGAACTTGGTAGGAAACTGACAAGCAATAAGGCCTGGTTCTCATCATCTACTTTCACATCAATGTTCTCAAGATCCAAAATGATCTTGTTGAACTTGTCAATGTGTTCTTCGACAGATCTCCCAGCTTGCATCTTGAAGGTGTAGAGCCTTTGTTTCAAATATAATCGGTTTGCCAATGACTTCGTCATGTATAGTGTTTCCAATTTGAGCCAGATAGCTGTTGCCGTCTTCTCCTTCGAGACTTCCCTCAAAGGATTGTCACCAAGACTCAAGACTAGGGCACTGTGAGCCTTTTCAATGATTTCTTTCTTCTCCTTATCTGAAAGAGTCGCAGGTAATTTGTCCGCACTGGCAAGAGCGTCACCGAGCCCTTGTTGCACTAACAAGGCTTTCATCTTGAGCCTCCATAAGCCAAAGTCGTTCTTCCCTGTGAACCTTTCCACATCCTACTTCGCTGCCGCTATCCCTTCAAGAATCACAAAACTGGCTCTGATACCAGTTGTTGTGACCTATCGAGAAGAAGAGATGATTCGAGAACTTGAAATAAAGAAACAAAACTTTCTGTAGAAACTGAAATGAAACACAGATCCACAATGCATGTATATGTACCAATTTTCAAACAAATTTATGAACTAAGAACAGACAAAATAAAGCATAAGAGAAAAGGAAGGAGAACACCAGAATTGATGATGGAGTTCGACAATGAGAGCCTACGTCTCCGGGATAGAGTTCGACTGAGATATTCCACTATGATGATCAAAGATTATAGAGTATACAACTTTCACAGAATGAAGAACAACATGTTCTTGTTCCCAGAAATTACCCCCTCTCTGAATCTCACTTTTCCTCTCAGTTTTGCTCACTTTTCTTAGCACTCAATTCTTTCTCTCTTTCCCACTTGTATGTTACAATGTGTATCTTCAAACTATCACTGATCCTAGAGATATATACACCAAGCCTTAGTTATAAAACTAACAGAAGCTAACAGAAATTAGTTACCGGTCAATCAACAATTAACAACCTATAACTAATTGCTCATGGTGCTAAGAAGAAAGGGCCGAGACACAGTCTGCAGAATGGACTTCAACAGAACAGTGGGTTACAAACCAGAAGTGACTAGGCTTATGAGCATGTGGGCCAAACTTAGAGTATCAAAAAACAACAATATTGATGTAATTTTTAAAATAAGAGGGATTGTCTAGTGTAATTAAGTCAAATCTCATAAAATATTAGTGTAATTTTCAATTTATATTATTATCTATCCAATAAACTATTATTAGAATAGTTTAATTACATCATATAATATTTTTTCACATGATAGTGTTTTAATATATTTTCTTATATGAGGTGCTTTTTTATATGAGTCTGCTTAAATATATTTTGTCTGAATTATGATTGATAGATGGAATGGGAGAGAAGGAGGGGAGTTTTTTTACCAACCAAAATTTACATACATCTCCATCTTACATTCATTTCTATTATTTTCTTTGGTGAAACCAAAGAATGGAGGGAAGCCTCCTTTACATATTTTTTATTGTATGATACCAAATAAGAGATGTGATAACTCCTCCACTCTTTCTTCACCCCCACTCTTTCTTCCTTTTCTTTTTCGTCACAACCGTTTTCTTTCCTTTCCCTCCATGTGATATCAAAACTTTGTGTTACAAATAAAAGCCATTTCTAAGCTTGCATCTTATAGCCTGAGTTTCAAGCAATTGCTTCCTTCGCATTAAAAACTTAAAAACTTGAGAGAGCAATCAAAATGTAGTTAACTATAGTACTATAAAAACCCTTGAGAAATTAGAATAAACACATTTTTAAACTACTTTATAAATTTTTATTTAACATAAAACTTTTGGAAGCAACAAAATTAAGAAAGAAAATGCGGCTGTCTTTAAATCTCACAGCTTCCGGAGGAAACCACAATCCAAGTTACAAGGAAAAACTTGTAACTTTAGATTTAATATTACAAATCTCTTATGTCATTATAGATTTTCTATATGGAACTCGTCATTGACATGGATTCTTATATGAAAATATGATATGATTATTTTAAAATTTAGTTGAAAAGATTTCTAAGTTTTTTACTTGCTAGTTGAAGGTTTAGTTTGGTAAAAATATACATGACAATAACAAGAAAATAGCCTTTAAAAGAAATTATCTAGGAGATTAAAATTTAAAACAGTTCAATTATGATATGATCCTTTACAAAATAACTCCGAAAGAAAGATAATAGAATTCTGCTCTGTTTCCTGTATTAATCTTCCAAATACAGAACATAGCAACTTTGTTCCATTCATTCCCTTATCTTTTGGGTCCATCTCCACTTATCCGGTTCCGTTCCATAAATGAAAATATATCTCATCACATTGATAGATACAAAGTAGTCAAACATCACAAAGAAAAAACTATTCCATTTCATTCTTCCCTTGCAACTTTGGAGAGAACAACAAACTAAAAAAACAACCAGAATAGGCCTAATAAAAGCATGCTAGGTCCGCGAGGTAGGACGAATGTATATAAAGATATTTTCTAATGAGAGGTCTCTGATTCGATTCCCACTTCCTCTAAAATAAATTCCTTGGGGAGAGGCCCCACTTATGTTGCTCCAGGCCCTGGAATGGTAGCTCACTTCCTACCATTTTTTGTAACAAAAAAAAAAACCAACTGGATTATGTAAAGCAAAATAGTCCTATAAGCATAATTTAAAATCTCAAGAGCAAGACTGTTTACACTGTGTGGTAAAGGTTAAGAAACACATATTGTGGTGGGAAAAATTCAACTCACTTGGGATTTATTATTCCTATCATAAGAAATAATACATCCGGCAAGACACTCTAATATCAACATGTTAACACAATTTCAAATACAGAATTATCTCCTCTTCTTTCCACCCTTCCCAGATTTGGTGGAAGGTGCAGCAGTTGATGTTGATGCAGCCTCCTGCTTCTTAGTCCTTCCATGATGTCTAGGTACCATCTCTGCAACGAGAAGCATAAGTTGCTTTCCTGCAAAAACGCAACAAAAATGATAACATTAGACATGTTCCAGTTTCGTTATGCAACTTCGGGAAAATAATTGCAAGACAATAATTTTCCATCCTTTTGATATGTGATGTTTGCAAAAGAATTAGAATTGCTTTTTCTCTATATATTGTCAGAGACATTACAATGAAGCCATTTAACCACATTCAACAGCTTAAAATCTTTGTAGCTACAAAAAATAAAAAGCTACACTTTTAATCTTCGATGTTGGGTGCCCGGGCTTCATTAACATGGTGCCAATTTCTCGGACTAAACTTTAGAGTTTGATCCTGACTATTTGTGATCTTATAATCAAATATTAATGCAAGCTATAGGCTCTAGCACTTTTTCTGCACTTCAACCTCAGCGAGCCAGCCCTTTCTTCACATCAAGAAAACGGGGGTAACAAATAGAAACGAGGGTAACCTCAGCGACCCTAAAATAGAAATGACCAACATAGATTTACTGCTAGTCTACCTCTTCTACATACAAGCAACCACAGAACAGCATGAGAAACATCTACCACAAGGGCATTCCATGATTGATCTTATTTCTAATAAATGGATATAAATATTTAACACCATGTAACAGCAAATCTGATCAGTGTTGACTCTAATGCCCAATAGTTAGAGGTTGAGGGAAACCAAGAAAAACTAATAGGTGAAACCATTAAAAGGGACTTAGATTTAAATAGTATTTTTGAAGACATGGTTAATGCTAAGACACAATGGTGTCATTTGATTCATAAGCCAACCCCACTTACTGGGAAAAGGTTTCATTATTGTTGCTGCTAGTGTCTATATCAACAGTGTCCAAAATGGTATGATATTGCCAAAGCAACCATTCATGATAAACACAACAAGATTTTAGAATTAAGACTTGCCAAACTTCAGCTCATGCCACATTTGTTCATAAATATGAACTAAAAAGGTGTCATCCTATTAGCAACATCTGCACTTGACTAAATTCTGACCTATCTATAAATGGTCTTATCTCTGTGTTTCTAATCAAACTTCAATTAAGTTCATATTGAATAAATCAAATAAGACTAACCATGTCACTCCTTTTTGAGAGGGCGAAGGGTAGCAATCTAATCCATCACTATTTGCAGATAACAGAAGTTAAAGAAGACTTGGAAGTAGATGGATTGGATTGCTAAAAGTTAACAAAAGGATTTATTAGAATTTAAACAAGATTTAAAAAACTCGAGTGATCTTCATTCTGTCTAAAGGATTTAAAAAGGAGGCCAAGTGAGGAGATCAACTAATGGAAATATTAGAATTTCATCTGGAAGTGCAGGGAAGGAGGGGGCAGGACTCTGGCTAACTTTCTCATAAAGAACATATAAACATTGTCAATTTTATGTAAAACCAGAATAATCTTACTCGACCTTTTATACCATAGCCAAGCAGTTATGCTTCCATTTCCAAAATTCTACAATTATTGACTACATATCGTTCATCCAATCAAAACTTCCCTTCTAAAAACTGAAATTGTATCTGAGATTCTGACAACTATTCAATCTAAAGAACCTACAATATTAAAAAACAGTTATAACAATGTAACTGTTACAACTTACGCCTCGTTGAGAATTTTACAAATTTCACTTACAACTTATTTAAAATCAGCACCTCCTCTACCTGTCCATCACTCCCCAACTTTAGATATTGAGATTTCTCTTCCTTTCTCCCTGCCACCTTTTTTTTGTTTTTGCAGTTGAAAAATTCTTATTAGCATGATCAATTCGATTTTTATGCATTTGAGTCTACCACAAAACACCAGCCACTACTCCAGAAAATGGGAAATTCTAAAGGGGGGAAGATATTGTCATAAAGTGCTCATATATCAAGGTCTATATTCCAGTTCTATAGTATAAATGCAGTCAGTTCAACCAATGTTCCAACTGTCTAAGAGCTTGTACGAGAATTTTCCAACAACAATGAAATTTAAAATTATAACAGTTAAATCCTAATAAATACATTTTGGTTCCAGAAATTAATTCTTCTCACAGCTAGTTTCTTTCTTAATTCTTATAAAAAAAGAACTCCTTAAGAAAGGAAAGTGAACAAAAAAAAGAACTCCTTAAGAAAGGAAAGTGAACAAAACAGGAGGACCAAGAACCCTCTAGGTTGCAAAGAAAGAAAAGACAAGAGAAAAACATCAGCTCAAAAGACCAACCTAATCCTTTGTATGTCAGATCAAGAAACACCCTTAAAAGACCCATAACCAGAAAGGCACAAGGAAGGTAAGAAAACAAGCTTGTCCCATAAAAATGTCAGGGGTAGAAATTTAAGGCCAAATTTCTGGAACTATATACCCCAACCAATTACAACACGCCAGCAAAAAGAGCACAATACCAAGGCATCTTATTGTCTCTTCTTCTCGCACAATCTTTATAATGAGTAGAAACAAAGACTTCCAAAGTTGCCAAGGTACCTTACAATGCTAAAGTGATGCGAATACATTTCAAAGCTAGATATTTGTAGATATAAGATATCAAAGCTAGATATATACAGACAAAATCTTAGGCATCATGCTGGATTTGCAAAGTTGGGACAAAACAATGAAAAAAACTCTGGCAGAGTTTTACATAATGAATTGCATTTCAGAGAATGTCATCATGGAAGAACTATTATGCTGACCAAAGAAAAATTAACTAAAGTCAAACAGTGATCTTAAGAGGTAAGTCGATGATGGAACTGACAGATACGAAGTATCTTGACTTAAAGCCAGTGTTGTAAAGTGTAACTTAAATTTTATGCATAGACTTGAGATGAAAGTGCCAACCGAATTGGCAACATAACAGTTGTATAATCATGGTAACTGTAAGTTAAAGCAACATTCTGCCTAGGAAGCATAAGAGGTGGCCTCCTCAGGCGGTTGACAATGTTTAACTACACTTTTGCAAGGAACATTCTTATACGCATCAAATATCCAAGACACATTATGATGTACGGTCCGGCCATTGAGATATTAGATGAAAATTATACAATAATTCAGATTTATATGAAAAAAATGGGTAGGATAGCTAAAAAGCACGGGAATGAAAATATAAAAAATATATTGAGTGAGTATGTTACTGGTTGAAATGGAGGAATTATATAGAGTGCCATCCTCCTTTTTGAGCAAAACCCTCACTCGGCCTCTTTGCATGAAATCGCGCGGGTAAGCCTTGTCAATCTGTGCTTGTAAACAAAAAATTTCAATTAATCAAGTGCATTTGAAAGTATGATGCAGAGACACAAAGAAATCATGAATAAGTTATTACATTAAATAGAAAATTAACAAACCTCAATAGCAAAAGGAAGTTTAAGATAGCTGCAGCAATCAGCAATTTCAACACAAGTAGGGTTTTCGCATGCTTTTGTAAGGCCAATTCGCCTTCCTTGGGCCATAGTCTTTTTGGAATTAATGTAAACAGGGTACATCACTATCCACTTCTTTATATTCGGCAATTCACCATCCATTATTCCTGATTACAACATATGCAGATACCACAACACAACGATTCACATATTGAATCTTGAGATCTATGATGATACGATAGCAATCCTCATCAAATCAAATCAAACAACATTTTACAAGCAGAGCGAAGAACACGAGAGCGAGGGAGAGAGAGAGAGAGAGAGAAACTTACCTGCCATGTGAGGTTGAATTGAAGCAGAGAAACTGTAAGAGAGAGACAGAGAGGTGGAGGTGGAGGTAGAGTTAGTGAAGTGTTTGTCTGTCGGGCCTGCGCTTGAGCCCAAACATTTTGGGCCTTAACTGGGCCCATACAAGTGAAGTTAGTTGAAATTGTTGACTAGGGAGGGGGTTAGGGTTTTGGTTTGCGCAAGGATGGATTGTGAAGAAGAAGTGAAAATGGAAGAATTGAAGGAGAAGGAGAAGGAGAAGGGTGAGTTGAAAATCACTTGCTTCTCTGAAGTCGTTAACGATGCTAGCTTCCATTTTCAGATCATTCGCCTCCCCAAACAAGTAGGTAGTAGAACATTTCATTCTCATGCTGTTGGTGTCTACAAGATATTCGATTCGATTCGATTCATTATTGTTTGTTTGTTTGTTGTCAATGATATATTATATGATAGATATATGTGTGGATTGGTTACAACTCTGCTAAATTAGGACACGTGTATGCAGCAGCTCACACTCGTCCTGTATGTTTCTTTTCTCATTCATTCATTCATTCATTCATTCCCCTTTTAACCTCATCATTATATATATTATGTATGACTATGTTTATATATGGATGGATGGATCCTGATAAACACAGAACAATATGGTCTCAGCCACTTCCTTACTTGGAGGTACTTTTGATAATACAGGCTCTGGCATTGCTCGCCGATTAGGTAACCAACTAACTATAATCAATCAATCATCTTTTTATTTATTTCATGCTTCAGAAATTATTCCCCTTCTTCCTCACTTTACATTCTTTTTATTGTTTCTCACAGTGTTAAAGACTGGTCTCAATATAATTTTGGCTTGCAATCTTCCAAAGAATAACCCTATGCTTGAGGTCTCTCTCTCTCTCTCTCTCTCTCTCTCTCTCTCTCTCACACACACACACACACACACACACACACACACACGTGTTAGTTTTTGCTTCTTTCTATAATATATTGGTGTGAAATAAATCCTGCTCATCATACATTACTGGCATAGTTGCCAGAATCACTACCTAGTATGGCTGTCACCTGCTATTACCTGGTATCATGCATGATTCTAGGCTGTTTAGGCGTAGTCTTTTTTAGGTTGTTTAGACTGATTTTGTATAATTTAACAAATTAGAGAATTAAATGTGTAATTAAAATTTTCGAGGGACCAAAAGTTCAATGAAGCCTTTTTTATTGTTATTTCAAGCATTAGTTACATGTTAGCATCATTTTAAATTCAATATTCTTTTATTTTAATTATTTTTTTGTATCTTTCTTGGATTACAGGCAGAAGCTGAGAAAATATTGGTACAGAAACTCATAAGTCTGGGTTATACCAAATCCAGATTGGAAGGAACATCTGTGTAGGGAGACTTGTTATACATACCAAATATGTATTACCCCAATGATAGATTTTGTCATTTATACTTGAAAAATCATCGTAATCTGATTGAGGTACTAATACCGTAATACGCTTTTTCTTTCTTTCAAATGTGTATCATAGTAATAGCCATGTGATTCTGCAAGATAGATGAATTTCTTCGCATACAATTTGAAGCATAGAATATTCCTTAACGACAAATCTAACCTCTTTTAACAAAAATGCTAAGATAAATGATAAATCCTCCTTAAAAAGTTCATGAGGAACCTTTTTGCCTGTAGTCATGCGAAAAGCAGAGAATATATGCCTACTTCGCCTTCCTTGAACTAATAACAATCTTCTTCAAGGAAAGTATAAGGAAGCAATGTCTTCTCTATCCATATTATAAATACTAAACCTATCTGAAAGAGTTGACACAAAACAATCAACATTTCTGTCCTATCCTGCCATGGATATCCGTGACGGTTTGTCTCTCTCTCCCCCTTTTTGTTTTGGTAGGATCTTTCAAGAAAAACATTTTTTGAAAATTTAGGATATAAAACTTTGTATAGACGATGAGTGTGGGTGAATGTAATGTATATTACTCCTGTATCTTAAGGTGAAATAGATAAATAGTATATTAATATGAGAGGTCTTGTATATTAATATAAGAGGTCTTTTAAAAACTGTTTGCATGTGTCTGCACATTTATTGGCACGTATGGATCTACGCGACTTGCAAATGAATAATCGATAAATTTTGCTTGTTAGTTATGGATAATCAGTTAATCACTAATTGTTAAAATGTCTTTCTTTCATTGTGCCTAAAACTTCTTGAATAACTAAACCAATGTAATTTTGATGGGATTCAATGCGGTCTGATAAAAAGAATTAGAACTTTTTCAAAACAAAAAAATAGAGTAGAAATTTACTAAAGTGGACCCTTAAGGCACAACTTAAGGAATAAAAATAATATTTATTAATTATCCTAATTATTTAAACATGATGCATTAAATGTTTTTCTTATTTTTAAAATATTAAGTGCCTAGACTTTTTATTTAGCAATAATAAGGATACAGGTTAACACAACCTTGTAAGATAATTTTAAGTAAAACTAATCTACGGGCAAGTATATGACTTGCACTAAAGAATCTGGTCTCTTTTTGCTTATTCTATGTGATGTACTACTTAAAACATTGCAGGCATTTCACGATCTATATCAGATGCTGCACCAGCTCATTACGTAGTGAAAGTACAGTTATTTTCACTCCTCACAAAGAATTCAATAGAGAGATACGAATCAGGGGAATTTGAAGCTGGAGGCTACAAGTGGTATACATACATACATATATAAATTCTTGTTGATAATAATCTCGGTGCTATTGGTTACAGATGTATCTAACTAAAAGTTCAAATAATTCGTCTACCACAATGACTTATATATGTACTCACACCTTGCAGGAAATTGGCTCTGTACCCAAGTGGAAAAAAGAGCAGGAATGTAAGGGACCATATTTCACTATACTTGGCATTGGACGAAGCAAGTTCACTTCATCCTGGTTGGGAAATCTATGTCAATTTTCGGTTGTTTTTGCATGATCAGAACAAGGACAACTACTTAGTGGTTCAAGGTATTTCTTTTATCTTTTACCCTTTCTTTGAGTCCATTTACTTAACAATCACTTGGCCACATCATTCACATGGGTGCAGGCTAGAGTACACACATAAAAATCTATCACCTCGCAAAAGTGTGAAAATTTTCAATTTTGGTTTTTCATGGCGTAGTACTTAGCATAGAATCTTGTAGCTTCTTTCCTCAATGCCTCAATGGTGATATATGTGTCTTTAAGCCCTTCAATGAAAAAAGATTTTTTAGTTTTTGTATAGTTCAGCTTTTGACATACAAAGCAAGGGTCTCTAACCATTTTTGGAACTCTTCATTTGATAGATGCCATGGTAAAGGAAAGGAGGTTTAACAAATTGAAGGTTGAATGGGGATTTGATCAATTTATTCCTCTCAAAGAATTCAACGATGTCTCTAAAGGTTATCTGGTGGATGATGTATGTGCATTTGGAGCAGAAGTATTTGTCTGCAGGGAAAGAAGCAGGGGTAAAGGAGAATCTTTAGTAATGGTGAAGGATGTCAATACCTACAAGCACGTCTGGGAGGTTACCAATTTCTCAAAATTGGATTCAGGATGTTGTGACTCTAAACCATTTGATGCTGGAAACTATAAGTGGTACAAATAAAATAATCAACCCTGTTTTGTTTATAAACTTGCTGGATGCACTCCAATGTGGTTCTCCAATTTTTTTATGGATCTATAAGTCAAGTAAAGTAAAGATGAAGAATTCTCATTCCAACAAAAAAGATAAATTAATATGAGCTTTGCTATATCCTCCTACAACATCTTCCTAATAATCCTCCTACTACTAAATAAAAAAGTATTAAATGAAAAAGTAAATACATCTAATGTCTTGGAAATATAAAAAACATTCAGTATTTTCTTTATTTAGGAATTATGAAGATTTATAGGAGAAAGTTATAGGAGGATTTAGAATTATTCACTTGGTATAACTTACAGAAAAGAAAAACTTTTCATCACAAAGTATTTCTAATTTCTTCTTCCAAAGTGCATTTGCTTGAACCTAACCAGAAGTTCTGTTTTACTACTGACAACAGATGGCAGACAACACCTTGACAATTTACTGAGTCACTGACTGGTCATAATGCTGTTTTTCTTTCAGGAAGATAAAACTATATCCCAAAGGAAAAGAGGCAGGATTAGGCAGTTATCTTTCACTGTACCTGGCCTTAGCTGACCCAACAACCCTTCCTCAGGGTTCCAAAATATATGCACAGATAATATTACGCATCATTGACCAAAGGCAAGCCAAGCATCACTTTGGAAAAGGTAAAGTTTGGTTCTCATTTATGGTTAGCAATTCCTCAAGAAAAATTTGTGAGACAAAATGATAGTTGAATGATTATTTGACATTACAAGCAAGATTTTGCGCAAGTCAGCATATAAGAGCATGGATTCAGTTCAATAACCGACAGTTATTTTGTTTCCCCACTTGCAGCTAACTACTGGTTTAGTGCCTCAGGCCATGAAAATGGTGCATCCAAATTTATTTTGTTGAGTAATTTCACCAGGCAGTGCTTAGGTTATCTGGTGAATGACAATTGCATGGTGGAGGCAGAGGTCACAATTCTTGGAATGGTTGATGCATTGTCCTGAGAATGTTCAGATTTTATGTATATGTACTGTTGAAATGCGGTCAGTCACAATGAATCATTAGGTGGAGACAAGGGTCTGACGAAGAATCAATTGTAATGAGTAGCAGTGGTCCTATGAATTCTATTAATCCACTACCACGTTTCATTCAGCTTTCAATGGGAGCAATAGGTTATAGGTTTCAATTTATGTGTGTGTACCCTCACACACAGGCATCTTAAGTATTCTACTTCTAAAATGGAAAAGATATGACTCTCTTATTGATATTTAAATTGTACATTTCATTTGAATTACAATAAATCATTATTTACACGAGAGATTCTGGCGTCAAGTCATACCCGTAGATTATGTACTGAAGTGAATTACAAATACTGACGACAATACACAATTGACAAATAGCCAATAGCCAAATACATAAAAGAAACACAACTAAGTTAGCCAAATGTTTTCTCGCTGCTGTAACTCATGTACAGAAACCCATCATCATCCTTGTAAGATTGGTAGATGGAGTTCATGAGACTTGCTGTAAATGGAAGCCATAGGCAAGATATGCATTAGCTTAATATATGAAGACACAAGCTGAACTACTGTATCAAGATTTTAGTGATAAGGTGCATTTACCAGTCTGAGGTAAGGTGTTCTTCACAAAAATGAACAAAGCTTTCCCAGGAGTCAAACGTAGCCTGCTACTTAAAATGTGAATGAACTGCCCAACAGACATATCTCGAGGAACCAAATATCTAAAAAGAGAAAAATTACAAACGAGGATATCAGGCCCTTCAGGACAATATAGACCTTAAACTTATCAATTATCTAGTCACAAGTAGGGATTCCATGTTGCAATATCATTCAATGTGATTGCAATAAGTGAAACAATAAATGAAGAACAGCCAAATATATGTTTATAAAATTGAGAAACCAGAAAGGAAGCCATCACCAAAAAGAATGGTATATTTCGAATGATTTAATAATCTATAAAAATGACATGAAGTACATTAAAACCATTGCACAAAAAATTACCAAATTCACTTAACTAAAAGCATATAATCAAGATGTTGACTATTATGAAATGAATGATTGGAACAAACTGTTGGAATTTATAGTTTTGGGAGAACACATATTTCTTAGAGTATTTATAGTTTATAGAAAAAATGTAAAGTGAACCTACTTCTTCTTGTCCAATTCAGGCAGGTCTGTCCTAGAGTATTTCTCAATGATGACCTGCAAAGCAATAAATAAATGCATCAAGAAAAATAGTAATGAGAGACAGCTCAAGTGTTTATCGATGCATTGCTTTTCCATTCCATCACTTTGTGCTAGAATATATGATGCTTCATTAGGTAAAGGACCAAACTAAAATCTTGATAATTATTTTTCTTCCTGTGGTGGTTAATTTAGCTTAGACAACGAAACATAAAGCATTAAGGTAGTCAAATGTTGTTTTGTGAATGATGAAAGTATATAAAAAATGTTACAGGAACTCGATCTGGGTATTTGACAACGATGCCTTGCGATTCCTTGAGACGTTCATCTGCCACACCCAAGTTTTCAAAACCAATCAAAATCCAAAAAACAAACAATGCGATATTACATATTTAACAATAAAATAAACAAAAATAAATGAACAAAAAACAAACCGAATGAGAACTCTTGTTTGAAACACTTAATCTTGCCCATGAATGGTTGATCCGGCAGAAAAAGGGAAACAAAATAAATAATAGGACTGTTTGTGTATTGGAAATGGAAAATATAAAGGGAAATGGGAAATGGTTTATGTTTACGGAATCTTATTATAATATTCCGTTGCGTCCACCGTCAGCATTTCTGGCATTATCGTGCAAGTCAATGTCAATCAACAGAAAGAAACACGTTATTACTGACTTCACAACCACAAAACCAAACCTTCAGGAAAAATAAACGGTTTTGGAAGGACATTCTTATTAAAATATTCTTATTAAAAAAGTATTTTTTATTCTTCACTCGTAAATATGATATTTGTGAGTACTTATTTTACTGACAAATATCATATTTATGAGTGAGTAATTCTCAAAAAATAATTCATTCGCAAATATCATATTTGGGAGTGAAGAAGATATTTGTGAAAATGTTATACTTATTTGTGAGATTCCAAAAAAAGATTACCTTATTTGCGAGTGAAGAAGATATTTGGGAAAATGCTATACTTATTTGCGAGATTCCAAAAAAAAATTACCCACTAGCAAATATCTTATTTGGGAGTGAAGAAATTTTTTTCACTTGCGAGTGACGAAATTTTTTTCACACTCGCAAATACCTTATTTGCGAAATCATCCAATACTCGCAAATAAGATATTTGCGAGTGAATGAAATTTTTCTTCACTCACAAATATTATATTTGCGAGTGAGCAATTCTAAAAATTAATTCACTCTCAAATATCATATTTGTGAGAGTGCAAACATTTTTCCTAATCGCAAATAACATATTTGCGAGTGAGCCAAATGACAAAAAAAAAATTTAAGGGGGTATTTTGATAAATACACTATTCATGGGGGTGCTTCTAAAAATTTTGGGGTGCCCTTAACGAAATCCAAAATTAATAACACCCAAATGGGCTTTACGTCGGCCTATGTTCCCGTGTCTCAAGGCCCAATGAAAAAATGTCACTCGACGGAATATTTATTAGCTGGCAAAAATCTTAAAATAACTATAAAAAGATTATTTCCCAAAATATGAAAATTCCAATAGTGCCTCCACTAAGGAGTTAGGTCATCGCCAACAGGGGTTCTTAACACAAGAATAGGTTCTTAAGAAATTTCACTATTGAAGTATGATGAGGTTATTAAATGGGTCCTTCTATAAGAATTATGTTCTTAGATTAAAAAATAATTTCATTTCATTCACCATTCTCCCAATTATCTTCATATATCCCTTCACTCCATTGTTTAGGGATTTACCAAACATACACACATATCAGTATCACACTCACTCAAATGAATTGAGGAAGAATCCAAACCCCGCAAATGTCGGCTCCCTCCAATTGACTGGACTGCCCTACTAGACGGTGGTGACTCCGACACGTTGCCTCCAGAGCTCATCGTCAAACCATCCTCCTCTGATCCCGTCGCTATGGCCTCTGATGGTCTAGACCGGCTCACGAAAAAGACCCTCGAGATCGCCAATAAGCACTTGGCCGATGGGGGCACCAAGCTTCACGCCGTCATCAAGCGTTGTGAGGAAGAACTTAGTCGCCGGAAGGTCAAGGGCCACCAAGAGGTTTGATCCCTAATATGCCAACACAATTTTCATTTAAATGTGATTTTTGTGCTTATTCGGGCCATTTGATTTTTTTGTACTATTGATTTATGTGATTAGTTGATTTTAATTTTAGAATAAAGGTACAAACTGCGGGTCAAATTAGTGTTTTTAAGGTAATTTTTAGGGATATTTCAGTCTCAATTAGAGACCATTTTGATCCGCATTTTACATTTTTGAGTACTAAATTAGTATTTTTTATTTCTCAGATACCAAAATGTTAAAATGTTTTTTTTTTCAAGAATCAGTTTGGACATTTATTTTTAATTTTATGTTTTTTTAGTTGTTAGGAGAAATTCTTGCATGGTACAACAAATAAAAAAAAAAGGTCAACTTGTAAAATGAAAAAGAAGTGCTAGTGCCACCTAGGATAAGAGAGAAATGAGAGGAGAAAGCGTGACACTTCAGAGAGACTGAAGAGTAAGATCGAGGAGGGTGGACTGTAAACGTGGGTGGAGTTTGACCGTGGAGTGAGCGAGGAGTGAGAAATGCAAAGGGAGTAACATTTGCTCCTTTTTTTTATTTTAGAAGGTGGATTTTTTATTTTTATTTTGTTTATTGTAATTTTATGATTGGTTGTGTTAAAGATGATTTGTTGGAATTTCGCCCATGCAAGAATTTATCTATTTTTGGTTTTTTTTTTTTATGTTGAATAGGAAGTTGATGAGGATCCGAGGTTGAGACAAGCTACAACCTACAAACACCTGTTCTGTTGGTAAGGTTTTTCACTTTGTTGGTTGCTCATAGCTGCGATCATTTAGTAAATAACACTAAAATGGTCTTTACGTCGGCCAGGCATGATCAACTTTTTTAGTGACGTCAATTAAGATGTTATTTAGAGCAATTCCAATAGTTGTTTAAGTAGTTATAAAATATAAGAACACATTCTTATTAAGTTGAATCATTAGAATACAATGATGTGGTGTTCACATCACATTTAAGAACGATTGCTTTTATAAGTGTTAGTATTGAAGAAATACTTCCGACGGTATTCTGTCGGACAGAACCAAGATAATTGACATGTGAGAAACTACATGGAACAAGGTCTTATTAGACAAGTCACCAAAATTTAGTGGAAGACTTAGTTATTTTTATTTCAAACAAAACAAGTGTCAACCTTAGAATAAGTAGGTTACTAAATAAGACACTTCAAAATCTGTGTAATACTTTGCCTATATATACTAGGTTGCACAATGTAATAAAGGTTGGAACTTGCAAGCACTCTACATATCTTAAGTTTCGGCGACGCTCACGGATTGATGGGTCACTGCAACGTTCCCAACCATCTCAATTTCAAGTCATTTATTTCTTTCATTTGTACTTTCTATCATTTAAATCCTTGCACTTTTAATCTTATTGCACTTTACAATTTCAGCATTTTTATACTTTCTGCATTCTTACATTCACCGCACTTTAATTCATGTTATTTACATTTCATTCTTGTTCTTTACATGCTTCAATTTAATGATTTCCTTTAAATTTATGCATTTCTATTCTTCCATCAATCAAATGGTCTCTTTTATTTATTTTTTTTAAATTTGTAATCGAAGTTACCTATTTATCGGAGAATCCCACAAATACCTGATTTTCATTATTTATTCTCGGATTTGGTTGAAATTTACCAAAAATCACCGTTAATAATAAGCAACTAGTTCTTATAGTAGAATCTAATAAAAACTATGAAAAAAAGAGAGAAATATGTCCAATCCAAACATGATAGTGAAAAAGAGCGTTTGGGTAGCACAATAATATCCAATCCAAGCATGTTCATTGTCCACCTTAACTGTCAACGACATCCCCTAATGGCATTACTGCTCACGACGATATCCACCATGTTTTTATGATGAGTTATTCTCAAGTTTTAATTTTGTATTTTGATTCATTTTGTTTTATGCATTTTAAAAATATTAAAATAAAATTATTTTGAAAATCCGATAATCTAAATCAGATCAAATCATTAATATTTGAATTTGACACTCTAAGAATGTTGGACCTAAATCAAGTCGAACTAAATCATTTTGTTTGAGTATTTTTCCTCCCAGCATCTCATTCAATCTAACTCGATTACACTTTTTTCATTTTAATTTAAAGTTGACAAAACTGCGAGACATTTTAAAAACATGTTCCAAATACTAATACTAATAATAATAATTATAAAGTTTGTCCATTTCACAGGGTGTTGGTTCGAGGAAGATGTAGCACCATAAACCGCCTACCCTTTCTTTGTATTGCAACTAATAGATGGTCAAAATTGGTAGGAATTTTCTATTCTACGAGGTCCCTTTCAAAACTTCCTGCTTACCTCGTGTGTTTGGTAACGTAGAACTTTTAACTTCCCATTTACTTATCACTTGATTTGAATGGTTCATGAAATGGAAATATAAGGAAGAAAAAAATGTGACATTGATTGTTATATACCAAATTAATTTGGACTTGAATTATGTGTTTGGAAACTTGATATACTTTAATTGGTGTGTATAGTTAGTACAAAAAATTTACATTGTCAATCAATCTTAAATCATATTATTAATATAAGTGATTTTTAAAATAATTAGAATAAGACTTAATTTTTTTATTGATATGATAATTTATGAATTATTGACAATATAAAATAATTTAATCCTTTCAACGTATAAATTGAAATTCTTTATAGCATACTCATAAATGTTGCAACTCAAAACTTACGGAATATGGTGATGGAATTCACTGCACTCAGTCCATCCATTTATGAACTGCCCTTATCCTCTTTCATTTCTCAGTGTTCCTTGTTCCCTCTCGATTACCAATTTTCCAAACAAGAACTAGTTGTGTTATTAAAACTAAAGAGTTTGCATTTACCAATATGGATTGCAATTGATAAGAACTCATAGGGTATCTCCAAAAAGGATAAGGTTGATCTAAAATGAATTTTTCTGTAAAGTGAATAATTAAGGGTGTTTCCACCCTTGATTTAATAAAGTGCATAGAGATCTTAACTCACTTTATTAAATCAATGTTAAAAACACCTTTACTTGTTCACTTTAGAGATAAATTCACTTTAGATGAGCTTTTTCCGTACAAAAATTATCCATGATGAGTAGAGTAATTACTCGTTTAATGTGTACGGGTATTTGGTGGATATTTACCATCAAAATTTTGTGGGTATGAGTGTGAGTACCGATACTAAAGTACTTACTCAGTCTCATAACCGCATATATATAATATATATAATTATAATATATTAAATTAAAAAATTTGTAACCATGTTTAATAAATTACTTTCATTTCTCCACCCTAATCTTTCCTTTGAGTAAAATAAACATACATGTATAGATATTTCTATTTGCTTTAATTGCTTTTAATTTCGACTTGATGCTACTGAATTTAATAATGCTATGATTTATATTTACTTAATTTTTTGAAAAATATATGATGTTTTGTATAAAAAAACATTTGTATTTCAGTCTTAGATATAGCACGATATATATTTGTAATGTGAGAACATACTAGATGACTTAATTTGTATTACATATTTATGTTCTCCTCTTTTGACAGTACAATTTTTTTATCCTGTTTTCAAACATTCACAAATTTCTTATTTTAAAGTATAAGTAATAGGTGCGAGTATGAATACTTAGGTACCCAGCGGGTAAGGGTGTGGTATTAAAGTTGCTACTCATAAGGGTATGCGTCTGGGTATTTTTTTAAAACGTGGGTTCGAGTGATGATGGGCTTGGATCCCTTAAGCAAGTGGTCAGAAGTTCGATTCCTGACTTTTGTGTATGGAAAAACCTGATTAGGACAGGGCATCCCACCTTTAATGCCTTGAGATCCCCCAAAGAAGATTAGTCTCGGTGAACGGCTAGGATACTCCTTACGATCATATGCGTATAAAACAAAAGAGTTTGCATTTTAAAAATATGAGAATAACAATTATAATTCAATAGTTGCTTACTGATCAAGATTAAAATTTGTTTCATATGATCACATAAAAAATGAACACGTGCCTGACCTTTTAATCTTAATCGTTCAAATAAAATATAATAGTAATAATTCATTAAATTTACATCACTTCTCTCCCTGTTCAAAACTCGACAAGCCACATAATATGTAGAGGATTCCTAGCTATAATGTACATATACGTTTTTTTCTCTCCTTAATTTGCTCTCTTTACTTCCAAATTTATGAATCAAGTCCTAAAAAATACTTTAAATTTAATATTTTTTGTAGCTTGGACTATATGTTGTTAGGCCAAGGTCAGACCTTGAGCCCTTCATTAAACCTGAACACCAATAAAAGGGTGGCTAAGGCTACGTGTCAAAATCAAGGTTAGCCACAAGCCCACACGCTATGGCCATTTTTGTTATGGCATTATGGTGGATATGGATTTAAGATAAATTAATAACAAGTATACTGTGCATTGTATAACTATTTTTAAATTTTAAAATATAAAATAAAGTATTTTAGTACTTTAAATATATAAAATTATAAATGATATATACAATATAGTTAATTCAAGTAGAATTTAAAAAATATATATTAAAATATAAAATATTTAAATTTATATATATATATATATATATATTTAAATATTAAAAAAATAAATTAAGAATAATATAAATCGTTATATAAATAAGACTAGGTAAAGAAATTTAACAACTCTTAAGTCCCTCTCTAGTTCAAAGGAGGGGAGAGGACGACATATATTTCAATGCATGGAAAGAATTTTAATTAGATATTATGTTTGGTTAAAGAGGAGTGTTAGTAATACATTCTCTAACACTTTTTTTCTGACACACTCTTTCCTATTAGTTAAAATTCAAATGGGTCCCCCATTTAGGAAATGGGTTCCACTAATTCATGTGACACCCACTTTATTCTGTAGGATCCACATGAATTTCAACCAATAGGAAAATGTGTTGAAAAGAGAGCATTAGAGAGTATGTTGCTAGTATTGGAGAGAGAACCCTCTCTTTGTTTGGTTTACCAGGGGAGAAGAGAGATTTTAAAACTAATTTACTTTTATGTCTTTTAAGAATTTCAAAATATAAATAAGGATATTTTAGCCAATATATTTAAATGTTTTAAATTCATTTTTTTCTCTCCTCAAATATTAGGGCGGAGCTATAATAGAGCAATGAGAGATTTTAGTTCCCTTTTTTCATTCCCCTTTTGTCTCCTCTAAAATGTTGAACCGAACCTGAAGCGTTTAGAAAAAGCACCACTTTCCCTCCATTTTCCTCTATTTTTCACCAACCAAATTCTCAAAAGTATACTATAATTTAATATGGATTTAATTGGTATATATTATCGGTGTAAAGATTTTTTACACAGACAATCAATCAAAATTTGCATATAAACTAAAATATTTGGCTCTTATCCTAACTACCTTAAAAGTCACTTATACCATAATTTCTAATTGATTGATAGTATAAAAAACTTTACACTAACAGTGTATAACAATTAAACTCATTTAATATATGAATTTAATTTGTATGCACCGTTAGTATACAGATTTTTACATAGTCAGTTAATCACAAATTGTTATCACATCAGTAAAAATATTTGACTTTTATCCTAATTAGTAATTAGTAATTACCTTAAAAGTCACATAAATAATGATTTGTGATTGATTGATAATATTAAAAACCTTACACCAATAATACATAATAATTAAACTTATTTTTTTTTATGAATATAATTAAACTTATTTAATACATAGGTGTGAATATTTGTCTTTTAAAAACTTTATGCTAAAGTGGAAAAGGAATTAAATTGAAATTAATTAATAATTAATGAAACATTTAAAGCATAGCATACAGAGGAGTGATTCCAAAAATTACACCACACTACAAGAAGAGCGGTAGGCTGTGCCTGTGGTAGGTGTGTGTGTGTGTGTCTGGATTGTTTTTACGCATTCATCTGAAACTCACCTAATCCAATGGACAGTTGAGATTCATTTCAACTTCCGTATGAATCTAACCCAAAATTAGTCTTGTTACTGAGGGGCTTTTTTGTCATTGATTAAACCGGACTCACTTCCCCCTATAAATGGATGAAGGAAGGCAGAGAGTTGGACTCGTACCGGTTGTGGAGACCCAAGGTGAGAGAACAATCAAGCACCACTCCCCAACCAACCAACCAACAACCTTTCTTCTTCTTCTCGTCGAGGGTTAGTTGCTACACTTTCTCTTCTCATCTACCTCTCAAGGAGGTTCTCTTTCTTTCATCCTGTTGTTTTTTTACTTGATAAAAATTCCTATGTATCAATCATAGATCTCGTCATTAAATTCACGATTTCGGTTGCTTTGCTTTTTTCTCTGTTTTCTTTTTAACCGAATGTGTTTCTGGTAAACTCGTATTAGTGTTTTTGTCTGCAATCATATATTGAACTCGTTCAATTCTGCTTTCGTGCTTTCAGATCTAGTGGAATTCATATGCTAATCCCTATTATTTTAGTTAGCTTGTTTCGAATTTCAATTGTTTTTTTTCTCCAGTCTGCTAGATTTGACTGATGATTCAACTTTGATCTTGCTTGAATGCGCCTTATTAGATGATTTTTGCAAATTTTGGAGTTGTAATTGCTGTATGCATAGTTCGAATTTTGAACTTATCTTTGTTTCAGCTTTTTTTTTTTTTGTGAAAAATCATTTTATAAAAAAAATAATCATTTATTTTGTGAAACTAACGGTTAATTTCAGCTTTTGAAATTATTGATAATCTAAAAAATGTTTAATTTTTAAAAAAAAATGAGTGATTTTTTTAGCTTTTCATTAAAATCCCATTAAAGTCAGTTACATGATTGTAACAAACACAAATTAGCTTGTCCTTTATCGAAAACTTTCTAAAAAATAATCTTTAAATTATTTTTTTAGTATGTAACAAAGGCCCTAAATCTTTGTCTTTGATTTCTGTTTGATATTGTTGTACAGCTATTAGAGATGGCAGCGGAGACTTTCCTATTCACCTCTGAATCAGTGAACGAGGGACACCCTGACAAACTCTGTGACCAAATCTCCGATGCTGTGCTCGATGCCTGCCTAGAACAGGACCCAGATAGCAAGGTTGCCTGTGAAACTTGCACCAAGACCAACTTGGTTATGGTATTCGGAGAGATCACAACCAAGGCCAACGTTGATTATGAGAAAATTGTCCGTGACACTTGCAGGAACATTGGTTTTGTTTCCAATGATGTTGGTCTTGATGCTGACAACTGCAAGGTCCTTGTCAACATTGAGCAGCAGAGCCCTGATATTGCACAGGGTGTGCATGGCCATCTCACCAAGAGACCCGAGGAAATCGGTGCTGGTGACCAGGGTCACATGTTTGGCTATGCCACTGATGAGACCCCTGAGTTGATGCCCTTGAGCCATGTTCTTGCCACCAAGCTCGGTGCTCGTCTCACTGAGGTTCGCAAGAACGGAACCTGCCGCTGGTTGAGGCCCGATGGCAAGACCCAAGTCACTGTTGAGTATTACAATGACAAGGGCGCCATGGTTCCGATTCGAGTCCACACTGTCCTTATCTCTACCCAGCATGATGAGACTGTCACTAATGATGAAATTGCTGCTGACCTCAAAGAGCATGTCATCAAGCCTGTGATTCCTGAGAAGTACCTTGATGAGAAGACCATTTTTCACTTGAACCCTTCTGGCCGTTTTGTCATTGGTGGACCTCATGGGGATGCTGGACTCACTGGCCGTAAGATCATCATTGACACTTATGGTGGGTGGGGTGCACATGGTGGTGGTGCCTTCTCAGGAAAGGACCCAACCAAGGTTGACAGGAGTGGAGCTTACATTGTGAGGCAGGCTGCTAAGAGCATTGTTGCCAGTGGACTTGCAAGGAGGTGCATTGTGCAAGTCTCCTATGCCATTGGTGTGCCTGAGCCATTATCTGTCTTTGTTGACTCATATGGTACTGGGAAGATCCCTGATAAGGAGATCCTCAAAATTGTCAAGGAGAGCTTTGATTTCAGGCCCGGCATGATCTCTATCAACCTTGATCTCAAGAGGGGTGGTAATAACAGGTTCTTGAAGACTGCTGCCTATGGACATTTTGGCAGAGATGACGCTGACTTCACATGGGAGGTGGTGAAGACCCTCAAGTGGGAGAAGGCCTAGGTGATTCTACAGCTCTAGCCTGGGAGTTTTGCTCCTTGCCTTCATATTACCTGATCTTGAAATCTTCTATGCCTCTGTGTCTCTCTCCTCCTCCTCCTCCTGTTTTGTCTCTTCTTCTCTGTTTTTAATTTTTAATTTTTTACTTGATCAGCCAAAAAAAAAAAAAAAAAATGTACTCAGTTTGTATGCCCAATATATGTCATAATCTCAGTTCAAAGAGAGTATGCAATTTAATTAAAATATGAATTGTAGTACTTCTTGCAATGAACTCACGTGCCTTTTAATTTTTAAGTCCGTAGCTTCCTTCCGCTGTCCCAAAACAGATGCTGCAATTCTGAACGAAGGGAAATGTTATAGTCTTATAGACCTACATTGACACAGAAGATTTTCATTCATTTATACGAACAAAGTTCTCCTGTTTCAAAAATGGTATCTCAATGTTTCAAAATTCTCCTGTTAATGAATTATGATTTTATTTTATTAAGTGATAAATTATCATTAATAAGAGACAGGAAATGCGGAAAAAAAATGAAACAGAAAATTTTCATCCTATTTATATAGCTAACTTTGTACTGTCGTTATATTAGGAAATCATTAATTTGGTGGTTGAAAATGGCACAATCGGGCAATTTGATTCTTATTATTACCAAAATGCAAATTATCCCTTTGAGTTTTTATAATTATCCATTTATAATTTTTTATGGTTGTGCATTATGTTCAACATACTCTCTCTGGACGTAGGTATCTAAATTTTTTGGACTCAAATATAAGCAAAAGTCAATCAAATCAATCCTATGTAATGTTATTGTGTCAAAAATACCTTTTTGTTAATTGTTTTTTTATTTTTTCAAGAGCTTATTATACACTCCCAAGATACAACTTTCAAGAGCATTATACACTTTCAAGACAGGATAGTTTAGTAACTATAACTTATTTTTTACACAAATCAAGACAATTAAACTAATATAATTAATTTTTTTAATATATGTGAAATTAGATTTTTTTTGTTTACATATAAATGCGAAGTGAGTATTCTGCTTACCTATTTCTTTATTTTAACTTGTTTTTAGAGCTGTTACGACTTATTGTGGCGCTTTGTTTTGATTAGTTTTTACCTCTCAAGGCCTAATCTCTAAAGTAGCCACAAGACCACTAGGCTATGAGACGTGGCAAAGGTTTGAACTACTTATTCGGCCTGGAATGTTTTTTCTTTAAATTAAATAAAACATCAATTGGCTCATGAAATTTGATCTAATTGGTCAATTTGGTCTCTATAAAAAAAAACTGCAATATTTGGCTTTTGATTTATTTTTGTAAAGCTTAATCAACATCATTTTGATCAAGGTTTGTTATATAGGTGTCAAGCTGACACTTAAAGTATCACGTGTTCGTTAGATTTAACTTACGCGCACTAATGTCAGAGCCTAATTTAACTGACGGTTGTAAAAATTAGAGACTAAATTTGCTTTTTTATAATGTCAAAGATCAAATTGCTCAATAATGTAAAACTCAATTATCAAATTAATATTTAATCGTTGTTATATTGATTAAAGATAATTAGATAATAATTAATAATGTTTATCAATTGATTAGCCGGTTATCAATTTATATATACAAAACTAAGTGTTTCAATTTTTCCAAAATAAATACTTAAACATCAAGTTGGTTTGTCTCTTAATGGTTAAAGGAGAAGTCATGAACTTGTTAAGGAATCAAGAAAAAAAGTTTTGTATTGAAAATTGGTGTATTGAATATTTGAAGAGATGATATACTTGATTTTTCAATGAAAAATTGTTTTTTTTGTTTTCTTAAATAGTATCATTAGGGCACTCGTTAACATGACCCAATAAATATACATCAATATCTTCTATTGATCTTTAGATATTTAAGGTGTATTTGATGCATATTAAGGGACAACACAAACAAAAATAACATGATAAATTTTATGCAATTGCAAAACATAATGTTAGTCTCGTCGGTAACTAAAAAATCCGACATGATAATAAATTTCTCTTCAAGGGTCCAAAGATCATGAATGGACCTGAACTGAGTAGCATGACAGTTTGTCGTTCATAACTGCTCTGCTTAACGACATTGAGTAACAGTATCCGGGAGAGGAGGGGGGGGGGGTACCAGGCACCATTATTGGCATGGTCATAAGCCCCACATATAGAATATATACTACTTCAAAATGGTTGTGTATTAAATATTTTTTGTTTTTATATTTTTTATTTTTTTATAAAATTTCTGCTATATCAATATATGGTATCGTATCATATTCATATCATGTATTTGTATTTGTTCTTAATAGCATAGTTAACACAAACTATTTCCTCTTTTTTTCTGCATAAGGCCAAATTGTTTCTGATCTTGTGCACATGTGATTGCTCTTGATATTAACTTACCCTTTGTACTCATTGTCATTGGCCCATTAAAATAACACTCATCTTCGTCCAGTGATTTGGACCAGTGGACGCGAACCCAACAATCAACCTTTTCGTTCACCCCAGTCATGAAAAAAGATCTTATTAGTTTGTGTTGGAGAGTAAATAATTAAGACGATATTTATTAAATAAAAAGTGAATTCGTTCTTATTTGTTTATTTTATAGATAAATTTATCAAACATAATCCTTTTTCAAAATAATGATATGTGATAAGAACAAAATATGATCCAAATAATAAAAAAAAAGAAAAAAAACTAGATTTTATTTGGCATACTAGAAACCAACAAATGGTCACCTTCAAAAAAAGGTGGAGCTATTGAAACCTTATGTTTTGATTTATGAGAGCAAACGAACAAAGATGTAGTGATCTCTGGAGTAATAATGCTCTTTCCTTTTTGAATGATTTTGCAGATTGCCATAATCTTAATCCACTTGTAAGCAATTAGAGGTGCCCTATCCACATATTGGACCACCATCAAACTAGTACATCGTTCATGTAGAGACTAGACTCATGAACATTATGGAAGTGTTAGCTAGAAGGTATTATGTCATTTTTGTACACTATACTATATGCATGATTGTATGGATTTGCGTATCCAATTATTTCGAAGGAAGGAAATGGTTGGGGGATATCCAAATAGTACATAATTGTCCATTTAACTGCTGCATGATGATACCCTATTTCAATAGTATTTCATACGAGTCTGCCATTGCTGAGAGAGGTAGAAGTTCAGCATCACGATTCACGTGCCTACATATACTGAAGAAAATGGTAGTTGGTCGGGTCCAGTTAGTGTAACATGTTTTGAGTCATAGGGAAGCATTCACGGACATGTTAAAAAGAATCTCAGATACATAAGAGTTGAATGGCACTTCTTCCAAACATATGTTGCTATCCAATCGACGGGTCGCAATGGACACTTGGAAGTTTTTTATGCCGAAATTGCCGTCGCCGTCGTGGATGAGTGTGAAAGAAGCAAATAAATGAGAAATTAAATAGCGCAAGAATTGACTAGGAGTTATTTTGTTTCAATTTCAACCTCTTCATTCATAATATGCATAAATAAATGCATTTTTTAAAAAAAGGAAGTCCTCTCAATTTAAAATTTGAGACACGGCACGAGAATAACAAAATTCAGCAACAAAATTCAATTTCAACCACTTCTTTATTTTTATCATTTTGAATCTCACTCCCTCATCTAATATATTAAAGAAAAAAGAGAGTATGTTTAATATATTAAAAATGGAGAATATGAACCAACATGATATTGTGGGAGTTGGTAACGTGATTCTCCTCCAAGAAAAAGGACGCAAATTCGATTCCTCGAGTCGCCTCTTTGAGAGGCAGTCTAACCCCGTGTGTAAAAAACTGGACGTCCGTCGCTGCCGAATAAGGGATTAGTCTCATAGCAGGTCCAAAGGGTCGAAGCTGTGGAGATACCTTGATGGAACCACTGGGAAGCCAAATACCCTAATTACAGTGTTTTTCGAACAAAAAAAATGAAGAATAGGAAGATTGAATGATGAGAATTAAAAACATAACCCTCTCATATTTTTTTTCAAAATGAAAGAATCCACTCCCCCAATAAATATATATATATATATATGAAGGACCACCACTTCTTTTGATTCGATTTGGTTTTCTAACAAATATATGTTCTATTTGGACTCTCTAACTTGTAAAAGTTAGGTCATCTTAGTCCTTCTTGTCACTTCCGTTAAAAGTAAAACCGTGTTACATTTTACTGTTACTTTGTCAAAATTTTGCCGGACCCCTCCAAAGTCCATCCTTTTCTTCCTCTTCATCGAAAGGGAACCATGAACTCTAAATCTAAAGTTCTCTAAGCTGCACGGAACGAAAATAACCAAACTCTAAAATTTGACCCAACTATCCTAAAAGAAGCCAAAATAAGAAACAATTGAACCATTATTTGTAGAAACTCAACCTGCAGAAATAGAGAACAAGGACAAAACTTCAAAAACAAAGGGGAGCTCGCACAACTTGAAAAATGTGAATGACAACTAGTGACTGGGTCGGCACGGGTTGAACTCAATCAACGGACGTCAGAGTCTAGGCAACATTGTCGCATGGTTACGCGTGTTGATCTGCATAAGAAACGAGTCGCGCGAAACTGAAAAAAGGCTTAATCCTTCAACTCACTTCAAATGCCCCAAGTTTGGAAATGAGAATGCAAGTGTGAACAGTTAGGGTGGTGGGTGGATGGCACCGAAGAAGTATCTGTGGAGACTCGCTACACATCTGGTGATCAAGAAGAGTGATGAGTTTAGGGTTTTTCTGCAGGTTCAGGGAAACCCAATCTTGTGTCATTTTGTGTTAAGAAGATTGGGTGGGGAAGATGGAAGGATGAGTATTGGAGGAAGAGGGTGGAGGTGATTGTGGTAAAGAGAGAGAAAAGAAGGAACGAGATGGATTTTGGAGGGTTTTGACGAAAATACCACGAGATTATGGCTAATTAACGCTGACATGTAACATTGTTTTAACAAAGTTGATAAAAATGACTAATGTGAAGTAACTTGTACAAATTAGAGGACCTATCGAAATGTTTATTCGTTAGAGGATCAATCCCGAAAAAAAAAGTTAAAGGACCTAGTATATTTTAACCCAAACCTTTTTGCTTGTGGCGGTTAGGAACTTTTATTTGTTTAAAATGATATTAAAGTTGGTGGTTTTTAAGATAAGAGAGCAAGTAAGTCTCTCACCTATGCATCATCAGTTTACAGGTACTATCAGCCTTTTTTTTTTATATGTTTTAATTTCTTTTATTTTTTAAAATCCATTTCTTTTCTTTATTTAGGATGTCTAATGAAAAAAGAAGAAGCTTTCTTTCTTTTTTTTCACGGCGGAAAATAATGATAATGTATATAAATAAATATAAGATTACATATATAATGATATTATTATTATTAACTAATAAGACAGGGAAGTATTTTTTTTTTCAATCCGATAGACTTTCTCCATCGAAATAATTGGAATTAAATCGATTCATGCATGTGACATTTCACCAAAATTAATAAAAGAGTAAATATTCAAATTGATCATTGACAAAAATATATGGTGACATTTTGGTCCCGAAAAAATAAAAATATTAATTTGATTTTTAAGAATGTAAAATGCGGTCAAGTAGTCCCTGATATGGACTAAAATGTCCTTAAAAATTATCCTAAAAAACTAATTTGACCTGCATTTTATATTCTAGAGGATCAAATTGATATTTTTATTTCTCGTGGATCAAAATGTCACCGTGTTTTTTTGTCACGGACCATTTTGGACCTTTAATCTTTAATAAAATTAATCAAATCAATTTAATTTACTCATCTTTTTTTTTTCATTACACACGCTTGCATCTTTTAAATCCCAATTTCTGAATAATAGTCTTGCGCTGGTAATAGATTTGTGTTCTCTCTATCATTCGAAACACATATTTGATCAAGTCTTTCATACAAGTCATGATGCCTACCCATTTTGATAGTATTGTTGATATGAATGTTACATGATGAGAAAATATGGAAGATATGCGGTTAGCTAAGATGAAATTAATTCTTCAAAGTTATCGTTTTATATTCAGTTCCATAATATTCAGAAATTTCAATCACCATTACAAGGTTGCTTTTGTATGCTTCCAGTTCAAAAATCTTCCTTTTTAGAGTTTAAACGGGAGTATCAAACACAGATTATAGTTCCAAATTACTCATAAACACTGATATCCCGGAAGTTCATCAATTACGTTGGAAGTATTGTTTAATTAATAGGTATTTTTACCTATAATATGTATTATAATGTATAGACACAGTGAGAACATTATATATATCATGTTCATTTTGTTTAAGGTTTCAAATTTGAATTCTCAATCAATACAAAGGTTTTGAGGATTTATAGCAACCTTGGATTGGGCCTTCCGTAATGTTTCAAGTGGGTGATGCTGAATGTTTGCTTGTTAATTTCACTTTGTAGAAATATTTGGTGTATTTTAGCACTGATAGTGCAGACTTCTTTTTTTGTTTTTTTTTTTTTTATGAGAATGATAGTGCAGACTTGTTTAGGTATTTTGTTGGGTCAAAGGGGTATTAGTGTCAGAATCAGTAAGGGTAGAATCTGTTACAGTGTAGTTTGGAGGGGTTTTTTCCCTCTTTGGAGTAGTTCTTGAGGTGTTTGGCCTGTGTAATATCAATATTGATTTGTTTTGGTCACAATCAATATTTTATTTACATCCGGCCTCACACTTTTATTCTTTCTTTATATACGGGTTAGAGCATCTCTTATGCTCTTTATCTATATACTTTTGCTTATAAAAAAAAAAAGTTCATTTCCCCCTCTAGAATTTATTTCAAATTTGATTATTTATTATATAATTATTATTATTATTATTATGTTACCAAAAAAATTATTATTATTAATTGTGTTCATATTCACAAAATTATTACTAATAATATCTGTATGATATATTCTTTAACTAATTATTTTCAGTATTTGAACTAATTTTAATCTAAATCCTAAGTCAATATGACAAATCACAAATTCATCCTTATTGATATATTGAGTATTTGAATTAATTTCAATCTAAACCCCAATTTCCAAATTTCAAATAATGATAAATATATCATAAAATTATTTCCTTTTTCATAATCTAATTTTTTTTTTAAGGATTTAGATTCTCTTCATCCATCCCTCTCCATCATTTCTATCTTTTTCCTCTCTTTTCATCATTTCCCAAATTTCTCCCCCTTTTCTCTCTCTTCTCACTCTCATTTTCTTGCTGCAGAGGCCGGAGAGGATGGAGAGAATCCATGTTGCTTTTTTTTAAACCCTTCTCAATATTTCTAATTCTGCCAACGAGATTCGTGCAATGTGGAAATGCCTCATAGATTTAGGGATGACAATGGATAGGATATGGGTAGGGTACTATAGTATTCGTCCTCATACCCGAGTTTTAAAAAAAATACTTGTACTCGGATCCTTAGTCACGTGGGTAACAACTTAAGTACCTGTATCTTTACCCGTTGGATACCTAAGTACCCATACCCGCACTCATTACCCACATTTTAATTGACTATGAAAAATTAATAAATAAAAAAAGAGCATTATTAAATTCTAAAATATCATTATAGTATTATAACAAAGCATACTATTCTAGTATGCTCTCAAATAAATAACAAATATTACAATTAAATAGGAAGATTAGGAATTAAGAAGAGAGTTATGGTGAAGTGGTGAAAGGACAAAACGACGCTAGGAGTAGGGACTCAAAGAGAATAGGAAAGTAGTAACAGTCTAACTTTCATTTCAATTTTTTTAATTTAATATATTAATAGTTATATATATATATATATATATATATATAAATAAAATAATTAAATAAATATTAATATATAGGTATGCAGGTATGAGACGGGTGGGTACTAAGGTACCCGTACCCGCACCTCCACCCATCAAATCTTGCGGATAATTACTTGCTCCATATCCGTATCTATTATGCGGGTAATTATTCTATCTATCACGGATAATTTTTCGGATACCCGTTGAGTAAAGTATCCATTACCATCCCTACACCGATCCATGCCTCAGGTACTTTCTAATTCCTTTTTTTTAGTTCAATATTTGCCTAGTTAGTCTAAATTAATTTACCTCCTAATTTAAGTAGGGTTTACACTTTACATTGATGTCTACTTTCTTCAATGGTAAACGCAAATAGAAAAATAGGGAAAAAAGGAGGAACATATCTAGAAAGTCTTTCAATGTCTGCTTTGTGAATGGATGAATCAAAAGAAGAAAAAGGAGAAATCGAAATAAACTTTTTTTATGCCCAAAGTGTGAATGAGTTGAAACAAAAAGTGAGTTTTTGACAGATCATGCTTCCTTTTAATTATATTTTTTTCCGCGCAGATAATTTGTCGGTGAAATTGTACAGATTTTAATGTGTAATTATTCGATTTGAAATCCCCACAACCTTCCGACAAAAAAAATTTCTCCACAACCAACTTGCAAAATTTGACTAGGTGGGGCAGCTAACATATTTTCTTTTAACTTCAGTTTTAACTATTGTTACAAATTTTTTTATTAGAAACAGTTGATCAAATCATATAGATATTCTCAAATATTATCAATCTGTGTGCCAAATTCAATAAATTAGTTTATAATTTATTTGATTAGATTATAAGTTTGTTTGATCAAAATAAAAATATTTGGTAAACAAACTTACTTTAATAGTTTATAATTTTTTATCATAAATTATTTTATTTAGTTTATAGCTTATAATTTATTAATTTTTCTCTCATTTTCATTCTTATTATTTTAAGGAAATCCTTACTTTATCCGACCCTACATAAAACCAAATTTATATTAAAAAAATCATATAAATATGTCATTTCATTTATATTATTTAGGCTTAATTGCACTTTTGATCCCTCAAGTATCATGATTGTTCGATTTTGGTTCTCCGGGTTTTAATTGCGCCAATTGGGTCCTCCAAGTATCACGATTGTGCAATTTTGATCCCCCACATTTCAATTGCACCAATTGGGTCCCCACATATCATGATTGTGCAATTTTGGTCCCCAAGTATCACGATTGTACAATTTTGGTCCTTTAAGTATCGCGATTGTGCAACTTTTAACATCAATAGCCTACGAAGCACATGTGCGACTGATTTGATAGTTAATGAGACTAGTTTGGCAGCTTACATATCATTCCCATGTGATACTTAATGATATACATTTGACCATTAAATTATGTAAGATGTCAATGATGGCTTATAAGAATGTCCCGTAAACTGTCAAGTTGACTTCACTAAGTGTCAAATCAGTCCCACGTGTCCTACGTAGGCTACTGACGTTAAAAATTGCACTATTGTGATACTTGGGGGACCAAAATTGAACAATCGTGATACCTAGGGGACCTAATTCGCGCAATTGAAAACTGGGGGACCAAAATTGTACAATCGTGATACTTGGGGGATCCAATTGACGCAATTAAAACCTGGGAGACCAAAATCGAACAATCGTGATACCTAGGGGACCAAAAGTGCAATTAAGCCTATTATTTAATAAACATATTTAAAAAATAAAATTAATAATTAATATTTTGATTATAAAAACTTTAATTAGAATTTAAAAAGAATTATACAAAATTAATATAAACATTATTTATAAGTTAGTTCGATAGCCAATTTTAGCAAACATTTCAAATTCATTCAGCTAGTTTTTCAGCTATCAGCCATCAATTATAAGCTTTCAGCTGAAAATTAGCTTATCACCTATAAGCTAACTTATCAATTATTTTTGCCAAACAGAACCTACATAATAAAATCCACAATCATTGTTGGTACAAATGTTCTTTATCATAAAAATGCAAAATTCAGATAGAAAGTGTAGAGAGTCAAGATTCGAATCCCGAACCACACTTGTTTAAAGTGGGTTCTCCCCTTCTAGCCAGGTTTTCTCTATACACAAGAGTCAGGATTCGAATCCTGGATCACTTGCTTAAGGTGTTCGAATCTTTTACCACTCGTACCAAACATATGTTAATAGTAATGTATTGAGGGTGCTTCTAAGGTGCACCTTTTAAAAAATAGTGCACCCATGCACCCTTTTCTTCAATGAATATTGACTAATAAAAATGACAAGTTGGCATGTACTTTAGTTGTGTGTTTTTTTTCCTAGTTAAAGCTCACAAGTCACTTGTACTATTGTATTTGTAGTTCTATCACATTATTTTCTGTATTTACAAATAAAGGAACAAACCAAAAAACAAATAAATAGAAAAATACAAACAAACAAGGACATAAATAAAAAAAAATACAAAATATATATGCTGTAAAAGGGAACTGAAACAATATTTATTCACAAATTTCAAAATGATTGATTGATATCAGTATCATATGGCACATTTATATTTTAATTTTGTCATTAGAAGAGAAAAATAAAAATAGATGTCACTAATCTTAATCTCCCCGTCGACAAACAGAGGGACTCCAAGGTGTCATACCCATAGGGTAACAACACACTCAAGAAAGAAGTGAATTCTTGAACCTCTGCAAGCGCATTCTGTGCCCTAACTTCAGCCAAGCCTCAAAATCAACATAGAAGGTGTACTCGAAGTGCTTTGCAGTACCCTCACTCTCATCACCCACCACACGAATCGGACGGTTACGATGAAGTCTAGACTCAATCTTGGTCAAATTGATGTTCCTAAAAGCAAACTCATAAAGCACTTTAAACAGCTCTGAAGTTCCCTTATCGTGCACGAACATGATACTAGTTTTAAATGGGCGATCCGTTCACAGAATGATGGGTTCTAGCCTTCTTGGCCATCATAACGAATCGGTTGCTCCGCTGTCACGACGACGGAGCAGGCGACCAATCTCCCTTTCTCAGTTGATTCCTTTCCTCCTTCTCCTTTGTCATGATGACGGAGCATGCGACCCATCTTTTCTTTTTGTTTTACTCCTTGTATTAATCCCAGGTTTTGGAAACAAAACATTTGGTTTATCTTCTAATTTGCAACTAAGTTTTTGGGATTACTAACGTTTTATGAATCTGATGTTTAACAAAAAAAAAAAAAAACGAGTAATGATAAAAAAAAACACAAAATCCAATGTGAAGGTGGGCAAATACAAAAGTGTACAAACTTTATACCTACAAATACATCAAATACATGATCTACCAATGCAAATACAACATTTCAATACATTTGAATCCATTATAATGGTTTGACCAAGTCAAAAGCAAGTATGGACATCTGTCCAAATGGATGGTCCATATAGCTCCTTCAAAATGGTGTATCCTTTAAAATGGTGTATGGATACACCCATTTTTGGAAGGAATAACTTAGACAACACTATGTATTGATATATGAACATGTTTATTCTAAAATCTTAAATTTAAATTTGAGATCTCAAAATTAAATTACCGATTAGTCAGTTGTTATAAAGAGCTTTAAAGGAGGTATCAGATTCAAGTTTAACCCCTGAATCACAAAATAAATAAGGAGCTTTGGAAGTTGTCCCAAAAATTGTAAAAATATTTTTTTTGTGAAAGATACCGCTCACCGTGCGCACAACGATCATTCTCAGCCCACTTTTGTGATCTTCTCTTGTGATTCCATATTGTTACTTTTGCTTTTTTTAAATATACGAAAGAAAGATGGAAATTATTTTTTTGATTTCTTATTTGTTTTAATTTATTTATCTTGATTACTTTATTTTTAAAATGTTTAAGTTGATCCCTTATCTTATTTTTTGGCGTCAAGTTGATCCCTTATCTAACGTTAAACAATTGGGTATTTTTCATTAAATTTCACCCTCAAGTTTTGATTAAATTATTTTTTTGTTCCATCATTTGTTTTAATTTACTCTTAATAGAAATAATCAAATTGCTTAACGTTTGGCAAACAATGGACTAACTTAAACATTTTTAAAATAGAGGAATCAAGTTGAATAAATTAAAACAAATGACGAACCGGAAGAATAATTTAGCCAAGAAACAACATCTTACTTTTTGCTATTATCATGATCAGCATCATTTTTCCACTTTTTGCATAAAAAATAAACCCACCCATTAAAGATACGTTCACAGTGTGGAATCAAGAGAGATGAGATTGAGAGAGAATTGGATTCGTTGCAATTATAAAAATAGAACAACTTCCGGTATAAGTGCTCAAGTCCCTGGTTCAAAATATGTTCACCTAGAATTTAAAAATTTATTCCAACCCATCCATTTAATTTCTGCATCACAAGTCATCTGAAGCCTCTTCCATTTGAGATCTAATGGCTGAGCCACTAAGCAAACCTCAGTTCACTACCACCACCAAGTGCTCAACCTTGGTCTACCCAGGTTTTGGAGAAGGCCATCCCCGGTGGGCATTTCACTCTCTTTTATCCCACTTTTCCTTTCATTTTCATCTCTATTCTATTTATGTGAATGGTTTTCTAATTATACTTGTGGGTGTTAAAAATTAAAATAGATTAAGTCCAATGGACTTACCTGTGTAATCTAACGAAAAATGTGGGCTAAAATAGCAAAAATCAAAATAATTGTCTTTTGCATTCCATTTTCGCTCATACACCTATTCCCATTTTTTTATTTTTTATTTTCAAAATATCCCTTTTTCATAATTATAATTTCGGAACACAATTCCGTAAATATAATTCCAAAATACAATAAAAGATAATTAGAGAAAATAAATTCCGAAAGAATACATAAAATGAAATTCCAGAAGTCATTTTATATGCATACTTCCGGAATTTAAATTTTCGGTGGATGGCGCTTTCTTTTAATCTTTGTCCACAATTGGCTACTGATGATGCATTGTCTTCGGTTCGGTGGAACATCATTCTTTAAACCTAAACAAATTAGAATAGTATCGTATTTAATACCTACGGAACGAAAGCAATGAAGTGAATTTCATGAAAATAATTTTCCCCTTCCGCCCCTAAACAAGGAAAAAACATATAAGTGCTATATACAAAACCGCTATATCTTTTTTATTTTTTTAAATGGGTTTTACGTTGACAGCCAAAAAGGAGAAACAATATTTTTATCCCTTAGCTCTTTTGTCCCTCCCATTCCGACCAATACCACACTTATCTATGGAATCAAGCTGGTTCAATTGACTACGTAACCCCATATTGAACAGATCAATGCGACCAGAAAGAGCTCAATGAAGGAGATGGTTGGAGTGTCAATGGCAAAATTGTAATAGCAGAGATCGATGGAAGGGTTCAAGCCAGGGGAAGCACCAAATGAAGAGAATGGTGGTAGTGATGAAGACATCGAAGGAGGGAGGGCGTGTGTTCTGAAAGGATTGTTAGCCTCAAAAATGGTGTATTCCAGAAATATATTTTCAGAATTGTGTTTCGGAGGAATTATAATTCCAGAAAGGGGTATTTTTGAGGAAAAAAACGGAGAGAGGTATTAGTAAAAATAGGGGTGCAAAAAACAATCCATAAAATTAAACACAAATCATTTTCAACGTAGCAAGGACCGTTCCAATTTAAGTTGCTTGAATTGGGCTAGCCCAACTCGTAATATGTTACAAATTATTGCAGTCCAATTAAATTAAAATTAAAGAAAAAATGTTATATGACATCGTTCATTAAAATAAAAATAAAATGTTATATATTTGAAAATTACCTGCCTGTAGGGATGGATCTAGGCAATTTAAGTATGAGCAACGAGAGTTTACAATGTTTATTATATATACATAATACTTTTTATAAAAAAAAAATTATTATATATATTTTATACGTTTGGTTACCTTCTAATGTTTTCTGGATGTTGTAGTGAAAGTTAACAATTTTCATCTCTTATTTTAAACAAAAAGCACAATTACCCTTACATTGCCAGAGTTCTTCTCGTGCAGCTGTGTCTAACTCGGAAGATGGCAATTGGGGGTATGACCGAATGTAAGAGACTGGAATTAGTGCTATCAAGGGCTGGGCTGACATACTGATAGTGCTTTCGAATATTGAATGAAGGCCCGAAACAAAATGGCTGCTTTTATTTGGGAGTATTTTCTTTTTAAAGAACGACATCATTGAAAAAATGAAATAAAATCAAAAAACACACAGGGTGGGCCAGCAAATTTCAAATTAGTTGGCATGAGCTATGATTGGAGGCCTAAAATTACTCCTGCCCGAAAAGTCTAAATTGACACTTTTATTATAGATTAAAGCTCTAAATTAGTCTTTGACAATTTTTGAAAAATGACAAAACAGGAATATGTTAGTTCTTCCGTTTGTCACCGTTCTGAACTCCCCATTAGAGTACTGATGTGTACTGTTAGTGAGCCTAAGTATCCGCTAAACACATCCAACATGGATATTTTGCAAACACGTTTTTAGCAAAACGACGTCGTTCATAAAGAGGGTCAGGCCTTATTACTCTTCTTATTCTCCCTTGTTACTCCTTTTCTTAAAGAACCCTAACTCTATTGCAACAAGTAATTTCACCCTAAAATGGAAAAAGCATAAACCAACCGGAGAAACGTAAATTGAAAAAGCAAAACGAAAAGAAATGAACTCACATTTGTTGTTGATTATCACAAAGAACGCCCAAAATTTCAAAATTGAAACACTAAAAGAGAAGGGTAAGGGTTTGTTGGATTACTGAGTGAAATTGGGGGTTTTTTCTTTCTAATTCGAGTGAACAGCTTTGTATTTCGGGGAGAGGGAATTTGGGGATTAAATTAGCATGAAACGGCGTCGTTTTGGGACTGTCTCATTTTCCAAAATAAATCCACGTTGGATGTGTTTAATGGACACTTAGGCCCGCCAACGATACACATTAGCATTCTAACGAATTGTTCAGAACGATGACAAACAATGAGATTAACGTGTCCCTGTTTTGTGATTCCCAGGGACTATTCCTCAAGTTTTTTTTTTTCTATGGACGAAAAATATTCAGAGACTATTTTGGGCCTTTAAAGTTTGTTATATTAATCCATAAGTAAGGATGAACCTTGAGTGGGGTAGAGGCGGGGATTACCAACTCCATTGTTCTCCCGTCTGGTATCTCTAGTTTTTACCATTGTTTTTTTAATCTTTGTCCCCACTCTTTGCTTCCCACATGGACTCCCGAAACTGGATTAGATATTAGGGTTAAATTAGGATGCATGTTAATGGTTTATGAGCTTTATTTTTATGTTTAAAATTAAATATAAATACTGGTTAAGAGTAAAATGTTCAGATATACAACTGTTACTTATGTGTGTTAGGGATCGAAATAGACTGAGATAGATTAGGGTTTGCTTAAATAGGATTAGACCTATTTTGTAAAATGTCGGTTTGAGGCTGGTTTATTATCCGTCATAAACTTTTCTCTGAAGTTCGTCCTGACCCGTTTATGAAAGCATAAAAGCTTGACATGATCCAATAGCTTTTCTCCTCATTTACTATGCTTTCAACATCTCTCTTCTCATTTTCTCTAGAACCAAACATATCATTAATAACACGGTCCAACTGTATGATATAACTCTTTTTTTGGTTAAGTTCTCACATTCCACTATATAAAGTATGAAACAAAAAGAGTCGAAATATTTTTGGTACGAACTAAAACATATTATGGATAAAGTTATGTTGGTGCCCACTTTATTCCATAGTAAAAGCAAAAAAAAAAAAAAAAAATCTAATATACTAGTACATCTCTTTAACTAATTTTCTATGCTTTAATCATCATTTGCATTCTCATTGGAACATGTTGTGGAAGTTTCAACTTTCAATGCTCGCCCTGCGAATACATAGACGAATCGAAAGAAGAAATGGGGAAATTAAAGTAAACTTCTGTTATGCCTATGAGTGTGAAAGAAGTTCAAGCACGGTGAGTTTTTGGCTGATCATTCTTTTTTGCTTAAGCTGTTACTGTTAATATATTTTTATTAAGATTATGATATTCTAAAACACTGCATAGATATTACGCTTTCATAAGTTAGTTGCATTTTCAATTACAAGTTAGTTAACTTCAGTTACAGTTGGTTAGCTTAGCTGATTCACATTCATTGTATCTAGACACTTGTGTAGGTACATATATATTGAGCACAACTCTCTTTGTAATTTAATTTCAATTTCATTTTTCTGATAATGAGAATAACAGCACAATGCTTTTTCTCTCTTTTCTCTTTGCTCGCTACTCTCTGAGCTTAGTTTGATATGGTATCAGTAGTTTTTTGCTCCTTGCACGTGTTCCGTTCGACGATTTGCCCCTACACAACCTCTGTTTCTCGTTCCTGATTCTTCTCTGCTTCGCTCGCCATGGAAGATCAGTCCCATCCTTAGCAAAGAGAAAAGAGAGAAAAAGCATTGTGCTGTTATTCTCATTATCAGAAAAATGAAATTGAAATGAAATTACAAAGAGAGCTTTGCTCAATATATATGTACCTACACAAGTGTGTAGATAAAATGAATGTGAATCAGCTAAGCTAAGCAACTGTAATTGAAGTTAATTAACTTGTAACTGAAAATGCAACTAACTTATGAAAGCGTAATAATAGATTCCATAAACATTGTTCGTGCAAATGTTATTTATCATAAAACAAGCAAAATTCAGAAAGAAAATGTAATGGATATATTTGTTTATTCTTAATTAAATTTAAATTTGAGATCTCAAAATTGAAATATCAAATACTCAATTGTTATAAAGAGGCAAGAGCTAGCTTTGTGCTTTGAAGTAGGAGGAATCACTTTCAATCTCTCCATGCCACAAAGCTAACGATTTTTTTAAAGAAAAACAGATCGAGTTTTGGAGTTCAATTATATTTTCCTCACGCATGTATTGCGTGGTAATCTTGTAGTAAATTTCAATTTTTTCAGTAGAAAATTGTGTAACAAGTTGTTATTAAAAAACAAGTAAAAGCCGAAAGAAACAGCAAGGCCCTGGCACTCACGGCTGCGGGGTTAACATCATCCATGTTCCATTTAAAAGAAAGATAAATATAACTTTTTTTAATAATTTAAAATTTTTAAAATTATAAAAAAATTTAAAATACAAAACTCTTATTTATATTTATCTCTTTATTAAATAAAATCTTCATTTCTTAAAAAAAAAAATGAAAAGAATCCCAACTCGATTGAGGAGGGCTGCTGTGCGGAGGGCTGCTGCAAGAAAGAGACACTCACGACTCATATCCATCCAAGGGAAGAAATGTTGGAAAAGTCGTAGTTAGTTATGGTGGTGGGTCTGGTGGGTCATTTCATATGATAATCCTCTATGACACGGTATTTAATTTAACGTGATAAGAACAATAATTAAATTTTTTTTGGTACAAGAACAATAATTAAATTAAGAGTTTATCTATCATGTACAAACTTGTATATATTAAAGAATCAATATATAGAAAACTTTTATAGAAATCACATTTTTAACTTTTCAATATATTATATGCAACATTTTCTAAGAGAGTATTACTATTATTGATTCTTTAACATGTACAAGTTTGTATATGATAGAAAAACCGTTAAATTAAATCATTACAAACTAAAAACCTGCAAATGCTATGGCTAATAATAATTATTGGGGCACACAGGTAAAATATAAAATTAGTTCGCTTTAAAATCTTATTTTATATTATAACTTATTATAAGATGTATACAGTATAAACAAATAATATTTTTCCATTTTTAGTAGAAAAATATTGCTTTAAAGTAATCAAAAAGTAACCAAATCATATTCTTCGTAAACTTATTTAATATTTTAAACTATTGCACACTTTGTATTGTATCTTCCTCCCTCACATGTGCATGATAATCATATGAGACAAATAATATAAATCATAATCAGAAATTATTACTAAATAATCAAATCCTCCTCCAATTTGATTGTGATTTGTATAGATTTTTAGAATTTTGTGCAGATGACACTGATGGAGCTGAATTTAAAGATTGAATACAACATGTACATTTCACATTTCATGTAAAATAAGTCACGCATCCTATATCAAGGATGAATCATAGCTTTGAAGAAAACAAAAAAACAAAAATCACAGCCTAATTTAGTAGATTTTTATTCAACCAGCCGCCGTCGGAGTTTGAAAGTCCACATGCATAAGCATAAATAGCCATTCAACAATTGCATGCTACAATTTACGATGAATTTGCTCATGAATTTGAATTTTTGGTGACTCAAAAGATGAAAGGGTAGGCACAGTGATTATGCAAAGCTAAGGATCGATCAACTATTTTTAATTTTGATCTCCCGAGACAAGTTTACATTATCGAAAATAGAAAAATGTTAATGTCACAATTAATAAATCTATAATAAGGAAGATTTTTCACTTTATAATATCACGTTGTTAATTGATAGTAGGATTTAATTGATAATGTACTCAGTCAAAATTAAACCACATAGTTTTCCCTTAGAAAAATATATGATAATTTCCTTCCTCTTTCCTAATCGGTTTTTTGTAAAATCCATGGCTCCACTCCATCACAGTAAAAAAAAGCCACAAGTGTGTTTGATTGATATACGATCATATTATATATATAAATCTTTGGCGCCTTCCTCCGCCAATGTGCTTATAGCTCGGCATCATAAATCATAATGTATCCTTTGGCTAGGACAACAAACGTGGATTGAAGGTTGAAGCAAACTTTAAAAAAGAGAGTAAGACAAAGCACTTTTGGGAGATGCAAATCTAGGTCTATTAAATGAAAACTAACCACTTAAATTTATGTTACAAAACTTTTGCCATGGGAAAAAGTAAAAGATATTCACTTACCTTAACAATCTTTTATTCAAAGATGATGATTTGTTATTATAATATGAATTAAAAAAAGGTTTTACGTAGAATAAATCAACCTCCACAAGGACTTTCTGTGTTGGTCAATGAAGGAGTAAGGAGATGACAACAAGATAATTATAGGTAAGGGAGAAGCACCAAATTAAATACGCACCAACATTCAACAACCCCCGTTAGTGTTGTTGCTGTAGTGTAAAACAAAGGATTTGTATCCTTTTCTTCTTATGCTTCCTCGAGCGAGAGAAAGACACAAAAACAAAATTACTTTTATATAAGATTGATTTAAATTTGTTTTGGTGGCATTCTATCTTATAAAAAAACAGAGGTGAATCCCAACCCCTAAAAAAACAGTTCCATTCAAAGGTATTGAATGAACCTTTGACAATAATATGACCTGAGTGGATTGTTTCCTCATCAAGGGGCCACTGCCACGTAATAGCTGGCTGCTTTAGGAGCTTCATAAATGCTTTTCATTCCATGTTTTAAAGGAGAAAGACATAACAGTTTTCTGTGTTAAGTCTTGGTCTTTTTCCTTTCATGCATCCCCCCACAATCTGTAACAATCATTGGCAACTTCTGACATCATATTTGTGAGGAGGAGCTTGGGGTTATAGCAGCTTCAATAGCTGCTTCAAGCCAAACCAAGTTCATCAATTCCAATGGAGTTAACTCCAAGAGGAAGAACTCAAGGCCATGCCTTGAACTTTGATAGAGATGCTGATTCATTTGTGGAAGAAGATAAGGAGCTTCAGTCAAAGTGGGCTGCAATAGAGAAATTACCCACTTTCAAAAGGATTAAAACTTCTTATGTTGATGTCAGTCAGGAGAAGGGTGAAAGCAGCAGCAGCAGCAAAGAAGCAGATGGCAAAAGGGTGGTTGATGTTACCAAGCTTGGAGCTGTGGAAAAGCGTCTGTTTATTGACAAGCTCATAAAGCACATTGAGAATGACAACCTCCAGTTGCTGCAGAAACTCAGGGAAAGGATGGAAAGGTATTTATACACTAGACTTAATCATGCTGCAAAAGATGTTTTATTTGTGTTACAAATTGTTAGAGCAATTAGTAGAGTGGATTTTTGACAACCCTTCTAATTCTGAAATAGGATATCTTTTGACTTGTTTTCAATTTGATGGATGAAACCTTGTTTTCTCTAGTTTTTGTCATGGTCACTTAATTTTTGTCTTTCAAATTTGATAGAAACTTCCCTTCTTCGTTTTTCCCCATTCTATTTATTCATTGGTTTTCCTTTTTACTCAGTTTCCCACTCTGATCGTATAGATACATACACTTCTAGTGGCTAAACAGTCAATTTATGTCACTCAGTTAGGTAAAGGGATAGGGGAGGGGGGGCACCAGCTAATATCGGTATATTATTTTCAAGAATTGAAAAAATTGATTGTTTTTCAGAGTCAATGTGAAGTTACCTACTGTGGAGGTCAAGTACAAGAACCTGCATGTAGAAGCAGAATGTGAGGTTGTTCAAGGGAAGCCACTGCCTACTCTATGGAACGCTTTCGCTAGCTTATTTTCAGTAAGTATGCTTCCTCCCTGAGCCTAAACAGGCCACTATCATGCAAAACTAAGTAATGTAAAGCAACATATGAGATCCAATTTTTTTTAAAAGAATGTATGCAAACAAATATTTGCAACCGTTCTTGCAAAAATGGGCTAAATTTATCATTTGAACAGGGTTTTGTGAAGACTGTATCATGTAATTCTCAAGGAGCCAATATAAGCATTCTGAATGATGTTAGTGGCATCATAAAGGCATCAAGGTAAGTGAAAATGTTATATGTGTACGGCACTTTAGAACACAAGATAAGTGTTTTAGATAGTTACTGACATAAATTAACAAGTATTCATATGCAAAATTGCACATGAATGTGTACTCAAGCTCCATTAAGCGCATGGATATGGTAGCGCGGAAAAAAATGATAACGATATGAAACCTGACTCCGCCATATGCATGACTAGCTATCAAGGAAAACTAATAAGGATCAATCCCACCTGTAACTTACAATTAAGAGACCAAATTGCTAAGTCATCAAAGATGGTTCTGCATGCAGGCTCACTCTTCTTCTTGGTCCACCTGGCTGTGGGAAAACAACCTTGTTAATGGCACTGGCTGGAAAACTAGAGCAATCTCTCAAGGTCAGTAATTTGAACACAAAGTAATATAGTGTGATATTCTTGGACAAAGTCATCGAGTTCAAGTGACTTTTTGTCTCTGAGGTATCATAATCATATAGAAAATATGTTCGAGCATAACTTGAACCAATCAAGAATATGAATAGCTAGCTGAATTGCCCTATACAATAATCCTTGTGATATCATACTGCTTTTATTTGTCTTCAGGTTTCTGGAGAAATCTCTTACAATGGTTACAAGCTAGATGAATTTGTTCCTCAAAAAACATCAGCTTACATAAGCCAGTATGACCTTCACATTCCTGAGATGACAGTGAGAGAAACAATTGACTTTTCGGCACGCTGTCAGGGGGTTGGAAGTAGAGCTGGTAAGGTTTCTTACTTATTCAAGCCTGTGATATCCATAAAATTGTAACTAATACAATACCAGTTGGCATTCACATATATCCTTTCATCCTTTGTATTGCAGATGTAGTGGCTGAAATCGCCAGGAAAGAAAAAGAAGCAGGAATCATCCCTGACCCAGATATTGACACCTATATGAAGGTAATCTTAGTAAAGATAACTTATATGTCATTACGAGAAAGCAATCAGTTGACAAACAAAATAACAAGACTTTTGCAGGCAATTTCAGTTGAAGGACAAAGCGAAAATCTTCAAACAGAATATGTTATAAAGGTACATCCGCTTCTACCAGGGCTAAGTTAGAGGACATAGTTATTGAGTGGCTCAACTAAGATGTTTCTATTCTTTCTGACAAGTTAATACAAATTTTTGACATCCTAGATTCTTGGACTGGATATCTGTGCTGACATACTGGTTGGTGATGCATTAGATAGAGGCATTTCAGGTGGACAAAAGAAAAGGTTAACTACAGGTATCTAGAAAGACAAATAATGTTTTCTTTGTCATATTGTTGCAATTCAAAAAAAATCAAAGCACCAAATATTCTCTTTGTAAGAACTTGTTTTGGCTGAAACTATATAAGATGCCTCACCTCTTTCCTAGACCAGTTACCAGTGATAAATTAAGGGAACTGAGACTTCTGCTTAGGCTGCACATAAACTATTCATTCTTCATTTTAAATTTTTTCCAAATCATATGGCAGGAGAGATGATTGTTGGTCCCATAAAAGCTCTTTTTATGGATGAAATATCAACTGGCTTGGACAGCTCCACAACCTTTCAAATAGTTACCTGTCTCCAGCAATTGGTGCACATCACAGATGCAACTGCAGTGCTTTCACTCCTTCAACCAGCACCAGAAACCTTCGAATTATTTGATGATCTTATATTGATGGCAGAGGGGAAGATAGTATACCATGGCCCCCGCAGTCAAGCACTCCAATTCTTCAATGACTGTGGTTTCTGGTGCCCAGAAAGAAAAGGGGTGGCAGACTTTCTTCAAGAGGTGAGATACCAAATGATCTTAGGGAGCCAGGCATTGCTAGCTGGTGAATGCAGGAATAGAACCTGTGCCCCTCACCTTTGTTGGGTACTCAGGCTACCATTGAGCCAATGCTCAAGTGAATTTCACCTGTTGTTTAGTTTAATCCAGCCTCATGGCCTCTCAACTCACAAGTCTCAAATTTTAACTATGTACAGGTAATCTCTAAGAAGGATCAAAGCCAATACTGGTACCGCACAGATATTCCTTACAGCTATGTTTCAGTGGATCAGTTCTCTCAAATCTTCAGAACAAGTTATTGGGGAAGAATGTTAGATGATGAGCTCTCACGGCCATATGACAAGTCCCAATCCCATAAAAAATCTTTATCATTTAGCAAGTATTCCTTGGGAAAATGGGAATTGTTTAAAGCTTGCATGAGGAGGGAGATTCTTCTCATGAGACGAAACTCATTTATCTACATATTCAAAACTGTACAGGTTGGTATCAAGTTCAACTCTGCTAAGTTATAGTTAAATACTTCAATCAACTGCTTCAATCTTGTTTCTTTTTCTTATTCTGCAGCTTACAATCACTGCAATCATAACAATGACCGTCTTCATACGTACTCAACTGAATGTGGACTTGATAAGTGCAAACTATTTATTGGGTTCATTGTATTATACACTTGTCCGCCTCATGACTAATGGAGTAGCTGAGCTGATCATGACTATTACAAGACTCCCAGTTGTTGATAAGCAGAAGGAATTCTATCTTTATCCAGCATGGGCTTACTGTCTTCCAGCTTCCATTCTTAAGATTCCATTTTCAGTTCTTGATAGTATTGTGTGGACATCAGTAACATATTATGTTATAGGCTACAGCCCTGAAATATCAAGGCAAGCAGTTTGTTTAGTTCCATGCAGAAAAATAGGCCACCTTTTCTGTTTATTTCATAAGCTTTTTCTGATCTTTTATTTTTCTTAACATGGAATTAGGTTCTTCCGCCAGTTTCTTTTGCTTGTTGCTTTGCATATGTCATCAACCTCCATGTGTCGTTCCCTCGCCGCAGTTTTCAAAACTGATGTTGCAGCTACAACTGTTGGTTCCTTGGTGTTAGTACTGATGTTCTTGTTTGGAGGCTTTATTCTTCCTCGACGTAAGCCATTCTATAATCTTTTGTTACAGGCTATAGTACTAATTACAAAGTTACTCATGGAGTTCATTATTGCAGCATCATTACCATGGTGGTTGAGGTGGGGTTTTTGGCTTTCTCCCATGTCATATGGGGAAATAGGAATAACACTAAATGAATTTCTTGCTCCTCGCTGGCAAAAGGTCTCTTCCAAGATAATTTTTTTGGCTTCATGAGTGGTCAGTCATATGTACATATCTAAAGTATTTTTATCATTTGCAGATCCAAGAGGGAAGCATCACTGTAGGAAGGGCAGTTCTAAGTAGTCATGGTTTAGACTTTGGTAGCAACTTCTACTGGATATCAATTGGAGCCTTACTTGGTTTCACAGTACTTTTTGATTTTGGATTTATCTTAGCATTAACTTATTTAAAACGTAAGTCCTATCTAAGTTATTGCAAGGAAAAAAATTATCAAACAATCATTTTATTTTGCTCAATTCACTGATTTGATGGGAAATGCATTCAGAGCCTAAGATGTCTCGAGCTTTAGTTTCAAAAAAGAGGCTCTCTCAACTGAAGGGAGGAGAAAAAAGCAATAATGTGGAATTAAAATCAATTACAATTGATGTTAGGCACACATCAAGGGAAACTCAAAGCACAGGTGAACAAAGCTACTTTATGATAAATTATCTCAAAGCCGAGTTCTTACTTTTAAACAAATAGTAAAGAATTTTGGTATGTTTTGCATGGTTGTTCATACAGGGAAAATGGTTCTGCCCTTTCAGCCACTGACAATAGCATTTAAGGATGTCCAGTATTTTGTTGACACCCCTCCGGTAATAAGCACAACTATATTGTTGTCCATGTCATTGTAATGTATATTGTTGATAAGGTTGTCAATTAAGAATGTAAATGTTAAACTTTGTACAGGAGATGAAAAAACATGGTTCAAATGAGAAAAATCTACAACTGCTCCGAGATATCACAGGAGCATTTAGGCCAGGAATTCTTACTGCACTGATGGGAGTCAGTGGAGCAGGGAAAACAACTCTCATGGATGTCCTTTCAGGAAGAAAAACCGGAGGTACCATTGAAGGAGATATAAGAATTGGAGGATACCCCAAAGTGCAGAAGACATTTGCAAGAGTTTCAGGTTACTGTGAGCAGAATGACATACATTCTCCATATATAACAGTTGAAGAATCTGTCACATACTCAGCTTGGTTGCGGTTGCCAAAGGATATTGATTCAGTCACAAAAGGGGTATGGCATCCTTATCACCTGCACCTTGATTTGTCTTTCTCAGACAACACATGTATTTTCTAACTTTCTCTGTATATCTACTGAGCAGAAATTTGTTGAAGAAGTCCTTGAAACAATTGAACTTGATGATATAAAGGATTGTTTAGTTGGCATCCCTGGCCAAAGTGGCTTATCTACCGAACAGCGTAAAAGATTAACCATCGCTGTGGAGCTTGTTTCCAATCCATCAATAATCTTTATGGATGAGCCTACATCAGGTTTGGATGCCCGAGCAGCTGCAGTTGTAATGCGTGCAGTGAAGAATGTTGTTGCCACTGGCAGGACCACGGTTTGCACTATACACCAACCAAGCATTGACATATTTGAGACTTTTGATGAGGTATTCAAAACTGCCTTCTGTTGTTAATATTCATGAAATTAAAGCTTTTAAAATATATAATAAGTCTATATCTTAATGTACTAAATATATGATAACATACAGGTCAGGAACTAAACATGAGTTTATTTTTCATGCAGTTGATTCTAATGAAATCTGGAGGACAGATAATTTATAGCGGAATGCTAGGCCATCATTCAAGCAGACTGATTGAATATTTTCAGGTATGCTCAAACCAGCAGCAAAGTACTTAGCATTGTAGATTCTAGAACATGACAGATCAATGGTCATCTTAGTTTCTAATTTCTTTTGTTTTTTGCAAGTCTTAAAAAATGTGAGTGAATAATAAATTGGCACCCAATGAGTGTCATATACAATGATGATGAGGATGATAAAGGCAATAGTGATGTGTGCATATGCAGAGAAAGTTTGATAGATTTTCTCTTCAAAATTAGATTAGTGTTATTTATTCAAGCAGTGGGGAACAGAAGATTAGTTGATATTTCAGAAGTTGGAGCAAGGGACTTCAGATTTTAGTGCATAACACATTTGTGAAGTTGAAAATGATTCAGGAATCAGGAAATATATAAGTACCATAACACACATATTTTATTTTCTTAAAATTGGAGGATATAAAAGAAAAAAAAGAAAGAGAAAGCATAAAAAACTGGTGGAGACTCAAATTATGAAAACTGCTCTTGGTGGAGTCTGTACCTTTGTGTGTCACTCCTTCAATTAAGTTGTTGAAATTTGTATCTAAGTGATTTCACTGTCCATCAGAGTATACCTGGAGTGCCAAAGATCAAAGACAATTATAATCCTGCAACCTGGATGTTGGAAGCTACCTCTGCATCTGTAGAACAAGAACTTCAAATAGATTTTGCAAAAACTTACAAAGAGTCACATCTTTACCGGTGAGTACTCAGTTGACTGTCATTCATTTTCAAATAAATATATCAACTTTATTTTTTGCAGGTTTTACGTGCCCTAACTGATTTCAGTTGCATTGTATTTGAAAGAGCATATCCCAAGTTCTGAATTGCTATTCTGTTTCTAGGGATACCCTTGAAGTGGTGAGAGAGTTAAGTGAACCATTGCCAGGTTCAAGAGACTTACACTTTTCAACTCGCTTCCCACAAAATAACTTGGGGCAGTTTATGGCATGCCTATGGAAGCAACACTTGTCCTATTGGAGAAGTCCTGAGTACAACTTAACACGTTTCGTGTTCATGGTTGCTGCAGCAGTAATATTTGGGGCAGTATTTTGGCAGAAAGGGAATGAAATGTAAGTTTACTTTCATATCAAACTCATTCATTCAACCTGGAAAATAAATATGTATTTTAAAAGAATCTCCACAATCTCAAATTCCTGACAGCATAGCTTCCACTGGCTATCTTCAACAAATGAAATATTGTGGAAAAAAAATTACATATCCAAGGTTCTTATATTTTTGATAAATTTATTCAACAGACAGAAGATGAAATCCCTAACACAGTACTTTTAAAACACCTTCATTGTGATAACCACAGATAGAAACAGTAAATTACTCCACCACGTTCATTGAATAACATGCCTTATTATTACATTATGAAAACATGAGACAATGCATATTTTACATCCAAAATGATTCTAGTGTAGTGTTAAACTCGAAGTTGTACAGATGAAAGTACTCATATATACTTTTTCTATGGTTAAAGAAACAATCAGCAGGATTTGTTCAATGTATTTGGATCGATGTATATTGCTGTAATATTCCTCGGCATAAATTACTGTTCGACAATTCTACCATACGTGGCAACCGAGCGCAGTGTCTTGTACAGAGAAAAATTTGCTGGAATGTATTCTTCCATGGCTTATTCATTTGCACAGGTTTGAAGTTACTTGAATCAAAGTCAAGTGGTATTCATTAGATTGGAAAAGCAGTAATGTTGTGAACTCAGTGATATTCTTTTTTTTGTTGTAGGTGGCCATTGAAATACCATATATCTTATTGCAAGCAATTTTATATGTGGCTATCACATATCCAATGATAGGTTTCCATTGGTCAGTTCAGAAAGTCTTTTGGTACTTCTACACCACGTTCTGTACATTTTTATACTTTGTATATCTTGGAATGCTGATAATGTCATTGAGCACAAATCTCGATATAGCTTCGGTATTGTCAACTGCAGTCTACACCATATTCAATCTCTTTTCTGGATTCCTCATGCCAGGACCGGTAAGTCTTCCAGATTTCCCTAAATCTCTTTTTGATTGTTTAGTCTTTATAGCACCCTAAGGGCCTGCCTAGCTTAATTATATTTGGATCTAAAGTTGACATGTGGAGAAACGCATACATGGATGCAAAGACCAATTATTTGATGTAGTTACATTGTTTCTACTGAAGTGATTTCCCACAATGTTCGTCATTGAGGGAAAAGAAATGCATCCAAATGCAGTTTTATAACCCATGAACAAAAAACTTTTGAATAATCAATTCCCTGACAAATGTTTGCTGTTAAAATTTCCCAAAATATTATTGTCATTCTTTTAGAACATTTTAGGATGCATTCCATCTTTGAAGGATCATACTAGCTATCAACATCAAAATTCAAAATCAAACAACTTTCATGTATAAGTTTTTCATGATTTTTTTTACTAGCAATCCTATCTAACTAGTCACCAATAATTTGGAAACTGCCCTAAAACCTTTCAACAGAATCATAGCTGCATCTTTAAAAATATAAGTAACTTAATTTATATGTCTGTTTTTTTATATGCAGAAAATTCCTAAATGGTGGGTTTGGTGCTACTGGATTTGCCCCACAGCTTGGTCCCTGAATGGGCTCCTAACTTCACAATATGGAGACATGGAGAAGGAGATACTCATATTTGGGGAGCTAAAACCAGTTGGTTCCTTCCTAAAAGATTACTATGGTTTCCGGCATGACAGATTAAGCCTTGTGGCCGTGGTGCTCATTGCTTTCCCTATTGTTTATGCCTCTCTCTTCGCCTATTGCATAGGGAAAATGAACTTCCAAAAGAGATAGATGCACATACAGATTGCTTATTCTGCACTGCAGTCTGGTGGCTACAATTTTCATGTATAGAGAGATATAGAAATAGATGGCTACATCAATGAGCAAGACCTCTCTTTTAAGATGTTTATATATACATTTTTTTTACAATTTTTTTTACTTTTTTTTTTTTCTGTTTAAAAAATAATCTAGCTATACAGTGATGAAGAAGATCCAACTTGTACAAGTTAAAAGAGTACTTATTCCCTAAGAAAGGGTATATATACTAATAAAAATGAGACTAATTTTTGTATTTTTGCCAATGACTCATCCCACGAAGAAAAGTAATAACAAGGCTAATACGTAGAGAAACCATAAGCTATAATATGAATTTATTGGACTGAAGGGTGCACAATAAAATAAGGGGAATTGTTACATACACCACCCCATTTATTCATCCATCATCACATTTTTATTTTTATTTTTTTATTCCCAAGATACCCCTATCTACACCACCTCATTCTGCGCCAAAGAAATTGTGTTCCAGCGATTAGTTTTCGGAATGCATAAAATTTAGTATTCTGAAACTTTTCAAGTTTTTTGACCTAACGGGATTTAGTTTCCGGAATGCAAAAAAAAAATTGTGTTCCGATAATTAATTGTCGGAATACAAAAAAAATATGTTCCGAAATTTTTCAAATTTTTTGATCTACCGGCAATTAGTTGCCGTAATACAAAAAATTTGTGTTCCGACAACTAATTGCCGGAACATAAATTATTTGTATTTTGACAACGAATTGCCGGAATACATTCGGAAAGAGGGGTTTTTGTCTTTTCACCCATCAAAAACAAAAGTGTGGTGGTGGATGTGTAAAAAAAAAGTACACATGCCTAAACGAACTAAAAATAAAATATTAGGCCTACTTTACCATTTAGGGCTATATGCATGGATTCAATAAGGGCTTTCGACCGGAATGGATGTAAACCATGGCTTTGAGCGGGCATGTTTAACTGGTTATGGTAGGAGCAAAACTGTGTCTGTGATACATGCACGTCAATTTTGCTTTTATTTGCAGGATAAATTTGGTTGCACAAGATCCACTTAAAGAATTGATTTATTTCACCAAAGATTCACAATAGAGACATATACATATTTATAGATAGATTGATACTCTTACAACACAACATTTTATCTCCTCTGGAAGTTGAGGTTACCAATGCAGCAGTAGGCAAACAGAACGGCAAATACAATGGGGAAGGCGATGAGAACTAGAGCAGTTACACCTAGAAAATCAGGGTGAAAACCATAATAATCTTCTAAAAAGGCTGATATCTCCTTGTTTTTATCTCCATATTATGAAGTAAGCATCCCATTCAGTGCCCAAGACATTGGGCATAAATAATACATCCAAATCCACCACTTTGGAATTTGCGGCAATGAGAAAATAAGCATCCTCTGTTAGTGTTGCATATTCAAGCAAAATATATGTTGAAGTACATATATTTCCAAAGAACACTCAAATATAGAAGAAACTTACAGGTCGCGGCACAAAGTAGCCAGAAAATAAATTCAGCATGGTGTAGGCCACAATAGAAGCCAATTGAACGTTTGGTGTCAGTGAAACAAGGAACATCCCTAGGTAATAAAGTATAGCATGTTGCAGAACATGCTGTAGAATGACCAAAATATTTTATTGGCGGACCAATAGTAGCCCATCATAGGATATGTGATTAGCACCTACAACAGAACTGAATCCAAGTTACCTTAAAATTATCACATAAATAATATAATCCTAGAGTAAATTAATGCAATATTAATGCTTAACGGCAATATTTCAAATTTAATCAATAAAAAGATAACCTAGACATAACAATCAATGGTAATATTACATGCCTTCAAGGTTTTTTCTTTTATTTTTCTAATTACTCTACCTTCAAAATTATTCCATTTGAGAAATTGGGTAGTTTCTACTATAGGTTTTATGATTAGTCGCCATCAGGCTAACATTCCCTGTATTTTCTAAATCCTTAACTCATGTATGCAGTGAAAGTTATTAGTTATGATTAGCAAGGATAAAGAAATGTCTATAGCTTAAAATTTTTGAAAATTTCAAGAGAAGTAAACCTGTGCAAAAGAATAGGCCCAGGGAGGGTACATTCCAGCAAATCTTTCAAGGTAAAGAACAGTGCGCTCTGTTGCCACATATGGTCAAACTGTTGAGCAGTTATTTATCCCAAAGAAGAGTGCAGCAGAGAACATCAAACCAAATATATTGAAGAGATCTTTTGAAACAAGATTTTCATTTCAGTCCGTTTTGCACTAACTTTTTAATCCTACTTGACTTTGAGTACAAATAAATACCCAAGTGTCTAAAGCATGTTAGGAGTAGCAACCTATTTTTAGCAAATGAAGAAAAATAGTAAAATGCCGCTTTAATTTTACAAGCTGAATGAAGCTTATTGGATGTGTTAGGAAAAATAATTTTCAATGTTCCATTTTTCTTTTCGGAGAGATGAGTAGTAGAATATGCTGACTAACATTTTTTTTCCTTGCTTCCAGAACAGTATCCCAAACAGAAGGGATGAGGCAGCCACAAAAATGATGCGCATCAAGTTGTAAGAAGGACTTCTCCAATAGGACAAATGCTGTTTCCATAAGCATGCTTTAAACTGTTCCCAACCATTTTTGTGGAAATGAGATGGAAAATACAAATCTCTTGAGCCAGGAGATGGCGAACTTAATTGCTCGACTAACTCTTGTTCTGCCTGCACTTCATATCATGTAGCCATCATATGCATATAGAATTATATTAAGAGTTTTTCAAGTTCCTAGTGTCATTATTTGTCTGCATTTACACAATTTCTATCTGATATACATGCACACTGAAAATAGTGAATATAATAATAATACTTTCTATCACAGTATACGTGTTACCTTTGCCAGCATTATTTGCATTTATGAAACAAAAAAGATTTGCATTGAGATTGCCTTACAGCCTTACCAACAACAATCAAGCCTTTTCCCATTAGGTGAGATAGGCTACATGGATCAAATGATACCATAATATCCTATCGTAAATCATGTTTATAGACAGCATTTAAGTCTAAATCATTTTTAATGGTTTTGCCTATAGTTTTTCTTGGTGTTCCTCTACCTCTAACTATTGATCTACCCTCTATCTGATCTACTCTCCTTAGAGAGAGATTCAATAAGAAGTAGTCTCCAAGATTATATGTTATTTAATTTTTATATAAATATAAATCATCAAATTAATTCACTAATCTGTTGATGCTAGTTATACTATATATTATTTGGGATTTAATTTGTACTAGAAAGTATAATCTATTTAGTGTCTCAATCAGTGGTTTATAAATAAAATTCTTTAAGATTACTTACTCATATAAGGTTGACTCCCTATAAATTTGGGCAAAATCTACTCCAAGTTCAGTTTCTGCAGACATTGAACTAACTTCTGGCATCCACGTTGATGGATTATAATTGTCTTTGATCTTTGGCACTCCTGGTATACTCTATATAACACAAGTTGCAAGAATGCAATCAAGATTTTGCAATCAATCATTTGTTTCCTGAAGAGTAGGACCAAAACTATATTTTAGATGAAAAAGAAGTTGGATATGGTATAGTTGTAGGAAAACTGACCTCAAAGTATTCAATGACCCTACTTGAGTGCTGTCCAAGTGGGCCAGAGTAGATTATGCGTCCTCCAGCTTTCATAAGAAACAGCTTAAGAGATTGCAGGACAAGAACCATAACTAGTATAATTATGAATTTGCATGATACTATCCCTTGAAGAGATCTAACTATAAGATAAGCATTTTGCATGATAATGTATAGTGCTATTTCTCTTCAAGCTTAACCCATTTGCTGCTTTTGTAGTATAATCAATAATACGCTGAAGATGAATATAGAAAGCCATGGCTTCATGAACATCAGGAGTGGCTCCTCCCAATCCCAGTCTTTCTTGCTAAATCAGAATTTATTGGGAATTGCAATACATCATCAAGGAAAACAAAAAAACTTCAGTGCCACAACAAAACTATGATTTAAGTTTTCTATGTTCATGGTTCTTTATCTACGGACAGAGATAATGTTTGATAAGTACTAATGGTGATATTGCAACTTGCAGCACAGTAGCATGATTATGAACTCTGCCAAACATTGTTCGGGAAAGTACATATTGTTTGACCTTAAAAATAGAAGTGGTCAGCTTGAGTACTCGGATAAACAGGCTCAAAAGTGTAACCTTTGGGTTAAGTATATATGCAAAATCCATGGGACAGTTGTTTACCTCATAAAATGCCTCAAATATATCATTACTTGGCGGGTGAATGGTGCATGCAACAGTCCTTCCTGTTCCAACAACATTCTTCACTGCTCTCATAACAACTGCAGCTGCCCTTGCATCTAAACCTGAAGTTGGTTCATCCATAAATATGATTGAAGGATTAGCAACAAGCTCAATGGCTATGGTAAGCCGCTTTCTTTGCTCAGTTGATAAACCACTAATATTTGGCATGCCTACTAAAGAATCTTTGATCCCATCGAGCTCTATAGTATGAAGCACTTCATTACAAATTCCTGAGAAATAATGGAAGCTATAAGAGGAAATGAATCCAAGTAAACAAGCTCAGAATTAAAGAAATAATTATGCTGCATTGAGAATAAAATCATACAGCTTTAGTTTTTGCAGCAATCTGAGAAGGAAGCCGAAGCCAGGCAGAAAACATTACAGATTCTTCTACTGTTATATTTGGAGAATGTATGTCATTTTGTTCACAGTAACCTGATACCCTAGCAAATGTTTCCTGAACCTTTGGATAGCCACCAATTCTAATCTCAACTTCTATAGTACCACCAGTTTTCCTTCCACACAGAACATCCATTAAAGTTGTTTTCCCTGCTCCACTGACTCCCATCAGTGCTGTTAATATGCCTGGTCTGAATGAACCTGTAATGTCAGAAAGGAGCTGAAGCTTGTTCTGAGTAAAACCCTGGTTTCTCATTTCCTGCATTCAATATGATCTAATTACCCTAACATGTCCATGGACGTAACTTCTCTTCATACTTAACAACTAACGAGAATTTAAAACCATTTAATGTAGCAAAGGGGTATCAACATAGTAGTGCGCATTACGAAATGCTACTGTCAGTGGCTGGAAAGGTAGAACCAATCCTCCTGAAAAAGAAAAAGACAGAAGATAAAAGAAATAAAGGAGAGAATTAGTTCTAACAAAAAAAACTGTCAGCAGGTTTCCTATCTCCACCAAAGCTACCATTGCTTTCTTGCTTTCCTTGTAACTCAGAAAGCTTCTTGTAAGATATAAGAGTGCGAGACCTTGCAGGCGCTGATGGTACAAAGCCAAAGTGAAGGTTAGCATACAGGTCTAAAAGCACTGTTACTTGTTACTTAACATGCCAAAGTATGCAATGAGGGATAAACTTAAACTTCGAGAAAGTCAACATCAAGGTAAAACCTGCATTAAATAGCACTGTGAACCCAATTAAGGCACCGATTGATATCCAATAAAAGTAACCATCAAATTTTAGTCCCCGGCTTTCAAGTACTCGCTGACCCAATGTTGTGTTGGCAGACATCTTCAATAAGAAGAAACCAAAATAATAGATTAGTCACATTTTCTAGAAGGCTGAAGTTGAGGACTCTTTCATCGTGAGTTTTTTTTTCCTTTTTAAAATTTACTATGAGTCTGCATCGAGCTGCCAGAACTATGTAACATATAATTTTAAGATGAAAAGGCTGAAAGAAGCTAGGGAATGAAGATGACAAATATTTTCGTTGATGGTTTGTTGGAGCCTCATCGCATATTTATGAGTACTTTTCTCAGCTAAAATGAACAAAACTAGTAGAGACATTCTAATTTGAGCCTTTGAATTATTACCCTACGACCAAATAAAGCTAACTGGTCACCTTATTCATCAATATGCAAAGAGAAGCTAAGCCACTAATTTTGCATGCAATGTGTGTTATTTGCAGCACAAAAATTGAGAGTTGTACTTGATTACCTTCTTCCACCTAGGAGCAAGAAATTTATTCACTGTCAAGCCTATCTCTCCATATGTCAAAGGAGAAACCCAAAAACCCCACTGCAACCAAGATGGCACATATGCTGCAATGGAAAAGCAGCAGAGCATGATCATCTGAATACAGTCCACCGCTAAAAGTAAAGCAGTTCTGGATTCTTACGTTTTGGGATGATGAAGCCACCAAACAGTAAGACAAATAGTATACTCAAGGTACCAGCTGTCACAGAAGCAACCACAGTTTGGAAAATTGAGGCAATGAATCGAAACATGGATACTGATGTTAGGTGTATGGTAAATAGGAGAAGGAACTGGCGGAAGAACCTGAAGAAAATTAAGATGTAAACAGTTATGACGCCAGAAATTCCCAAAACAGTTTTTATAGTGAATAAAAAACACACATCAACTAGATCCTATTAAGGCTCAGTGTAACAGGTCCGTCTCCTGGTACAAGATCAAACACGGAAGCTTCCAGCATCATTGGTAAATAAAACATATTATTTGTGAAAACATTCTGGAGATATGTAGAATTTGATGAGTATCACAAGTGTCTAATGTAATTCTAGTCTCTAACAAGATACTAGTAACATTTTGGAACAAAATTGGCTTTCCATTGAAGACTAACCTGTGTCTAAGTAAGTGTTGTCCAAATGAAAGATTCCAAGAACGAAAGTGGAATCTTTAGAATAGCATATGGGATTGCATAAGCCCAAGAAGGAAAAAAGCACAACTCTTTTTGTTTGTAAAAAACTGAAATTCTTGATACTGTCATAGACAGTTCTGGAAATCTATCAACAAGAAGTATGATGAGTGAATAGAACAATGAACCCAAAAAATAATTCCCATGGAGAACATCAACAGCCATTCTTGTTCGAATGAAAACAGTCATTGCTATAGATGCAACAATGACAAGCTGCATGGATAAAGAATAAAAAGGTTCTTAGAAAAATGAGAAGTTGGGAACAGTAATTGCGATAGAAAGGTATAAAAGCAAAAAAAAAACAGAGAAAAATACCTGTGTCGACTTGAATACATAGAGAAAAGAATTTCTTTTCATTAGAAGAATTTCCCTCATCATGCAAGCCTTAAACAATTCCCATTTTGATAAAGAGTATTTTCTAAATGTGAGTGCATTCTTGTGGTTCTGAGAGTTATCAAATGACTTCAAGAGCTCCTCCTCCAGCTTTTGACCAAAAGGACAATCCTTAAATTTCTTAATGAACTGGTCAACAGAAACATAACTGTACGGTTCTTCTGTGCTGCTCCAATACTGTGCTTGATCTTTTTTAGAGATAACCTGGAGTTAAACATTTCATAGTAATAATCACATTCTAAAAGTTATTATGTTAGAAATGGAGTTGCAAATTGAGCTTGACCTACTTCCTGAAGAAAGTCAGCAGTGCCTTTTCTTTGTGGGCATTTGAACCCACAGTCCTCAAAGAACTCAAGTATATAATCACGTGGGCCGTGGTACACAATTTTCCCTTCTGCCATTAAGACAATGTCGTCAAAGAGATCAAAGGTCTCTGGTGCTGGCTGAAGGAGTGAAATCAATGCTGTGGCATCTGTGATATGCACCAGATGCTGAAGACAAGAAATTATCTGGAAAGTAGTGGAGCTGTCTAAACCATTGGATATTTCATCCATAAATAGAGCTTTCATCGGTCCAACAATCATCTCCCCTGTATGATGCACCAGAGTCAGGAGAACAGTCACTTCACATATCAAATAATGCTCTAGAGGTCTACAAGTTTCATAAGCTGTTACCATACAGTATACCAACAATACCTGTAGTTAACCTTTTCTTTTGACCACCAGATATACCTCTTCTTATAGGATCTCCAACAAAAGTATCAGCACATATATCAAGACCAAGGATCTGTAAGTCATTTGTAATTGTCAGTAAAACAATAACAGAACAATACTTAGAGGAGAAAATGCCAGAGAAGCCACTGAAACTCTAGCTTCATGTAGAAAATGAATAGACTACCTTTAAAATATAGTCTGTCTGAAGGCTGCTCTTCAGTCCTATAACTGATGTTGCCTGTACCGAAAAAATTTCAGTTGGAGTAATCACGATCAAGACAATATATTTGTATAAAGCCTTTCAAGGACTACAATGAATTACAAAACACATGCTCCACAATTATCCTATTGACTTTCTAAACTAACCTAATTATTGCTAATTTTTCATGTCTCACTAGTTCTGCAAACAATACATACTTATCAAACTGAAATTTGGGTTTTGAACATTGTGAATTTGGTTTAAGAAAGAAAACATAACTTTTTCAAAATAAAAGCTTGGTGTCATATCCTCCATGGAAAATGTAGGATTAGGAGAAATAAAAGGGCTAAAGATGATTCCTGAAGAGAAATATCATCAACACCAAAACCAGTAACTTGACCAGGTCTTGATGGATTTTGAGTAATATGTAAATTGGGTGATGCAAATTGATTGTAGGATACAACTAGAAAGTTAACATCTTGAAATTTCATTTCAAGTTTTTCTCATTAGAGGTCAATGGTTTGTCTATAGATATGATTTATCATAGAACAAAATGGCATCGTTTGATCCATGTAGCTGACCCCACCTAGTGGGAAAAGGCTTGGTTGTTGTTGTTGTTGTAGAAGAGGATGTCCATAGAAAGGAAGCTACAATAAGCTCTAGAAGCAGATAGAACTATTTTTCTGAAGCTCATTTCTATATCACAGTTTTGCTAGATGAATATGCCAACTTTCCTAAGGAGTCAATCTTTGCGGTCATGTTTGTTACCAACAAACATTCTTATGCTAAAATATAGCAGAATAATTGGTTAATTTGTAATTTCTTTTCTGACAGTTCTTAGTTACAGGTGAAGAAACAGGATAAATTGTATTTATGATCTGCAAGGAACCATTAAAATTAAACTGATAAATCTGTGCTTCCCATTTTGTTTTCGTGATACGAATAACTTATTTTTGTTAAAAGCATAGAGAAATCTGCACATGACTTGTAGGTGGAAAAGATAAAGATGTGCAGTACAGTACCTTCATATATGCATCTAAATCAGGGTCTGGCGCTATCCCTTCCTCTTTCTCCTTTCTACTGACTTCCATCAGAAGTTCTTTCATACACAAAAAATAAGTTACCATTCAAGCAATTTAATTAAAAATCTTTTGTATGTTAACTTTAGGTATACCTTCCAGCTCGGCTTCCTACACCCTGACAACGTGCAGAGAAATCAAGTGTTTCCCTCACAGTCATCTCTGAAATGTGCAGATCATATTGGCTTACATACGCTGAGGAATGAATTCTTCTAGCAGGTGTCCATTGTAAGAAATGTCCCCTTGAACCTTTTAAAATTTAAAAGCATTTATTAATGCATGCATTAGAACAACCATGGCTCATGCATAAATAATTTCATTGTTAATATTTGGAATGACAATAAGTTTGTTAGGATGGCTTCATCTTTAGTTCATTGGGCATTATTCCAAGCAGAAAATGGCAGTATGACAAAAATTACAACAAGTAGTAGTGACCATTGAATCTAGTGCATGTAGCAATGCCAAAAGGATTCAATATAAAAAAATGTAAGCAAAGCTCCAAATATTTTGACATTAAGTCACCTATTAACTTGGACACCACTTTTGAACACCGCATATTCAGAGAAAGTATATTTTTTATATGATCTAATTAGAGATTAAAGTTGCATCTTGAAATAAAGAACCTTGAGGGAATGGTTAAGTTTTCCTGCCAATGCCAACAATAATGTTGCTTTGCCAATCGCTGGAGGGCCAGGCATCCTGCAACAGAATCAAGGCATAGCAAACAAATCACTAGACAAGCTTCTCTTTTCTTTCCTTTCCAGAAATCATGTTATCTATACAGTAAGATTCACTCCAACAGCTATTTGCTCTTGGATTACTGGTTTCCAAATTCTTAACAGCATATGGAACATAAGGTAACATCAAATACAGTAGTCAATATTTCAAATGGAACATGAATAATAACTGACAGTGAATGACCACAGTACTATAAAACTACTGAACTTTGTAACACATACCTCCCGGGTTTAATAATACCATTGGCATCTTTGATTATGCTTATCTTGGAATTTTGAGATTTCAGAACTGACAATTTAGTGGCATCCTTTCAAAAAAATAAGAGGACCAGAAGTTAAAAAGTAACTCCTAAAATTGAGCAAATAATAAACTAAAAAAAATGGTATATCCAGATATTGATGTTTTTAGATAAGTTACTTACAAAGATCCACCCTTTTAGGGTATTCCACAAAGTAGGTATGGGCTTGCCCTGAACAACCTGACACTCTGCTTCCACACAAAGATTTTGATACCTCACTTCCACTGTGGGTAACTTAATACCAACTCTACAAAGCAAAATATCAACCAAAAATATATTAACCACATTCACATTTACATGATAAATTATTGGTTAAAGTAATAATTAGATCCCTATATGTGACACTAATTCTTCATTTGGTCCCTATACGTAAAAAATTTGGAAATGAGTCCCTGCATGTGTAAACGTTAGCAAATTTGGTCCCTATATGTGCAAACGTTAGCAAATTCGTCCCTGCCGTCAGCAAATTGGTCTTTATACGTGACACAATTTTTTGATTTGGTTCCTAAACCTGAAAAAAATTAAATCGGTCCTTATATGTATAATCGATAATAATTTTGTCCTTACCGTCTATCCAGGAGCCCAGACCCAACTAAAGATTATTTTCGTATTGAATATTTTCTATATATTATATCAATCTATTTCTTCTATTAAGAGTAAAAGTTATATAATTTGGTACATAAATGGTTTTATATTCTGAAATTTTCCAAGTTGACTCTCAATAGAAGAAATAGATTGATATAATATATGAAAAATAATTAATACGAAAAGAATTTTTAGTTAGGTCCGAGCTCCTTGGCAGACGACAGAGACAAAATTATTATCGATTGCACATACAGAGACCAATTTAATTTAATTTTTTTAAGTTTAGAGACCAAATCAAAAATTTGTGTCACGTACAGGGACGAATTTGCTGATGACAGGGACGAATTCCATAACGTTTGCATATGTAGAGACCAAATTTGATAACGTTTACACATGTAGGGAATCATTTCCAAATTTTTTATGTATATGGACTAAATGAAGAATCTGTGTCACATATAGGGACCAAATTATTACTTTATCCTAAATTATTATACTACATTGGTAGAGGTGTAGTGGAGGGGGAAAAGTCACCCAATTAAAACATGAAACTTTCACGCCGAGGAACATTTGGGCTAGACCTTTGTTGTAACCTTTGCTAGTAGTAGTAGAAGTCCCTTATAGCCATGTAAAAATCAGATGAAAAGTAATAATTGAGTTAAAATTATGTATTTTTTGGTATGTATCGAGGTATTCCCTAGCCGATAGCTAGAGACTAATCCCCTTTGAGGTTTAGAGATCACGAAGTAGGTTTTATCTCTTCCAACAAAATTTTTTCCATATACATGACAGGAATCGAACACCTAACAACATGCTTAAGGAACTCAACTATCTACCAATTATGTTGAGCCTTATTGGTAAAAAAAAAAAATTATGTATTTAACTCCTTACCATTTAGTTTTTTTTTAATAAGCAATCCTTATCATTTAGTTGACATATGACATGATTAATAAAATTTAGTGAACCATGTCTAAGCAACTTGAGAGCTATTTTTTAAAAAAAAAAAACTGCTAGTTGTAAACTATCTAAGAGAAAAATCATTACTTGTCAATTCTTTTCCTGAGTTTCTGCAACAGTCGAAGATTATCATTTTCAATGTGCTTGATAAGCTTCTCTATGAACATATGACGTTCTTGAGCTCCAAGCTTGCTGACATCTACCACCTGTTTCCCCTTAACTTTCCTTCTTGTTTGTTTCCATGCTATCATGCACATCAAACAAAGCTGAAGCAATCCTCTCAAAAGTTGGTAACCTCTGTATTTCATCCCATTGTGATGCCTCTCCCTCATCATTGTCAACATCTTGCACATGATCGATGCTTGAAATGCTCCGAAAACTGGAGACATGGCTTCTAAATGAGGACCTTATACTCCTTCCCATCTCTGCCAACTCAATTCTCAGAGACTCTATCTAATCCTCACCTGCCGGCTGAGCCATCTCAACACAATACTAAGTAAGGACCTTAAACCTGGGACATATGTGGAATGCATGACATGTTCCACTTCCAGACATTTATACAAGTGCTGCGCTGCGTTTTTAAGCTTGATTCTGGTAGTCGATGATGTCATGTGTTACTTCGGCATGCAAATGGGTACTGAACATGCTGTTAAGGTATCAAACCAAAACAAGCACATTTACAAACCCTTTTTCTAATCACAAATGAGCTTACACATACACATTAGTTAATATATCCACAGTCAAAAACTGAGACATATTTGGTAAAATTTTACTAAGAAACAGGAAGGTGTATTGGGTCAAATTTAACGAGACCACGCAAAGATATCAAAGCGTCTGATAAAAAAAATCTGACAAAAAAAAAGTTATCAAAGCGGCATGGTCCATTCCTTTTCCAACTTCATGTAGTGAAACAACAAGCTTCTGATCTGTTACAACCAACTTGTATATATGCAACCAAAGATCTTGGTTCTGAGTTTTCTCTTGTCACAAATGTGAATTGGGGCCATTTTGCGGAATATCATTGTTTTATTATATATGGTGGCCCTTTGACCCCTTGTTATAGGAGGATATAAGTGCGACATGTATATGGTTGCTTATGGATTTCAAAGGACATATATCTTGAAACTCATGATGATAAGTTGACCAAAAATAAAGAATACCTACGAACATTCCTTACATGAACAATTTTGGTGAAATTATCATTATTTCGTGCTGCGACAAAACAACCCTGATGCAGATGAATAGGCCTAAGGAATCGAGATTTTGGAATCAATCTGAAAAGAATCTGGTACTTGTTGCCAATTCCGCATTTTACAAAGATGTTTACGCTACTGGTCCATTTCCAAGTAAAATATAACATGAGCTCAACTTTGACAAAAGACACAAATAAACTCTATTATCAGTCCACTAACCTGTACATAAAAAAATACAGATGCTTAAATTATTTTCCGCGAATAAAGTGGAAGCCAAAAATGAAACTTCACTTTACAAAAACACGGGAAGTTAGGCAGGAGTTGCTGTCATTCATCATGAAAAATGAAGCTTCATTATGCAAATGATCACTCCTTCCATGCCAAAACAAAAGTAAACAGCCGCTCCGGAAAAAAGGAGGTACAGAATACAGATGCAGCAGCACTCTGAAGACCGAACTATAAACCACGAATCAACCAAGGATTTCGTCCTCAGGCTCACTCACTATTTTATCATCAGTAATCATCGTCTGCTTTTCCTGCTCCAAATAGTATATCTTGTCATTCATACCCTCTTTTCTATATGCCTCGACCATGATTGAGAATGTTGTGTCATCTGGTTGACATTGGTTATCTTTCATACGCTTGAAAACTCTCTCCATTTCCATCAAATCCTCTGCTTTTGCACATGCAGATAAGACTGCACTATAAAATGAGATATTCTCAGGTATCTCTAACTTGCCAGCCAAGCGAACGCTGCTCATTACTTTATGGAAGAGGCCTGCATTTGCATAACCATTGACAAGGCAGCAGAAAGTCTTGGTATCTGCTTTCATACCCTCAGCACGCATCTGATCAAATGTATACTCCATGTGTTTAGCATCACCTACATCTGCAAATGCCTCAATCACATTGTTATAAGTGGAGGTCGTCCACGGAAATTGCAACTTACGCATATACTCCATAACAGATGACATTTTGTCATACATTCTTTTCTTCCCATAGGCACCAATCAAAACATTAAAAGTACGTGTTTCTGGCTCTATCCCGAAATTACGGAATTTTTCATACCATTTCTCCATCATATCAATCTGACCGATATTACCAAAGACACTGATGATTGTGTTCATCGTCCAAACATCAGGCTTGCACATAGTGCTCTGCAGCATACTTGACAGCACCTTCTCCATCTCATCAAACTTCTGTGCCTTGCCATAACCATTCAAAACAATGTTCTGAGTGACAGTGTTAAGCATGATAGATCTTTGAGCCATTTCTTCATACAACAACTCAACCAAGTCAAATTTCAAAGCATCCACACAAGGTTTTATTAAGGTACTATAAGTGAAAACATCTGGCTGGCAACGAGGAAGGTTCTTCATCTCATTAAGAGTTGAAAATGCCTCATCAATCAGGTTGCTCCTGCAATATGCAGCGAGTAAGGCTGTGTATAGTTCAGGAGTAGGCTCCAAACCTTCTTCAATCATTGTGGTAAAAAGCTGACGGGCTCGGTGGGGTTGACCGGATTTTCCAAGCAACACAAGGAGTTTCATGTAGGTTCCTTCTTTGGGTTGGTAAAAGGATTGTTCTCTAAGCATGTCAAATATCTGCACGTTTGAATCGATAAAAGAATAATTGCAATTTAGCAAAGCCATGAATTCATTGGAATTCTTATCAAAGACACAGGCCATGAAATTGATACAACTAAAATAAACAGTCTAGAATAGAACCCTCAACTTTTTGTATAAAGAAGGTTTAACTAATCTATATATCCCTAAACTATTTAGAAATTTTCAAATAAGTCCCCAAACTTTAAAAGTTTGTAATTGGGTTCCTAAACTTAAAAAAAATTAAAATTGAATCCCTCGTACACATCTCCGTTAGGTTCCTTAAATTTACGTTAGGGTTTTGTTAAGCGACTTAGCCACTTGTGTATTTGTGGGTCTTTGAACTTTATGGGAAAATTCAAATAGGTCCTTTGCTTTTTGGGAACCATAATGGAGATGTATATGACAGGATGAGGGACTAAATTATAGATATTTATATGTGAAGGGATCCAATTACAAACTTTTGAAGTATATAGACCTACTTGAAAATTCTCTAGTAGTTCAAGACCTACAGATGAATTAAATCTATAAATAATACATAAGATTCAGCATTTAATTTCAATGTGAAATTTTAGACAGAAAACAAAAGCATTGATATCAAGATGGTAACTTTATGAAGCAAAATGAAGAAAGAGGGATACCTCGAGGGCTTGAAGCCACTGCTTCTTGTCAACGCGTTCGGATAAGGCTTCGGTGACAGTGTTGACCCAGGCCTTAGCATTGTCCTTTTTGTCCAACCTCTTCTTGATGTTCTTGATTGGGGTCCTCCTCGTACTCCCACTCCCAGGTAACGATGTTTCCGAAATACCAGGAAACTCACCTCGCTTCCAGTGTTTCTTTTTCACAACCGAAGAAGAAGAAGATGAAGATTTTGAAGGGGGAGATGAAATTGCGAAGCGGGTAACCCTAAAGATTGGATCTTGGGTTCTGGGGTTAGGGGATTTCTTGCATTTGTCTTGGGGAATTGGAGAGGGAATGATGGAAGAAGAAAAGGAGAGAGAGATGGAAGCCATACTCCAATGTCCAATCCAAAGAGTAGAGACTCACTCACTCACTAGACAGTGTGACTGTGACTACTACAAACCCCAAGCATCAACAACAACAAGCTTACCCTCCAACTCAAATTCAAATGACCATTTTCTCCTTTTCGTTCTTTCTTTTGTCCAAACGATATTTTGCTGAAGATTCACACTTGCACGATTAGTATAAGTGAAAGACTAATATTCTGATATTTGAATAGATATTTAAGCAAGAATCCTTCTTGATAATATTATATATCGAGTTTAATTGGTATGCATTCTCATTATAAAGTTATTTACACTATCATCAATCAATCAGAAATCATGATATGAGTGATTAGGAAAAGAGTCAAACATTTTAGTTGATATGATAATTTATGATTGGTTGATAGTGTAAGACATATAAAGTGAGGGGGAAAATTTTATACGAGAGTGAGAGTAGCAAACCTGGGGCCATTAAGCCATACATAAATGGTCAAAATTAAAGTTAGTTAGTGATCATGTGACCATATATATGAGAAGAGATCAGTTTAAACCATTTTTCGCTTATAATCACCCTCATCCATTGATTTATTTTCATCCAACGGGCATGATAAGTTTAATAATTTACACCATTGGATGAAGATAAAATCAATGACTGATGGTGAGTGTAAGCAAAAATTGACATACACTTGTGTAAATTAATCTCTCGTAAATTATATATATATATATAATTGATATGTATTGTCGGTGTAAAGATTTTTTTTACACTGTCAACCAATCATAAAGTGTTACATTAGTAAAAATGATTGACTCTTATCCTAACTACCTCAAAAGTCACTCATATCTTGATTTGTGATTGGTTGACAGTGTAAAAAAATTTACATAGACAATTCATAGCAATTGAACTCTCTCTATATATATAATGGAGTTTTTATACTTAAAAAAAGTGTAATACTAGCACCAAAAAAAAAAAAAGTGTAATCCAAGTTATTGATGGGAGGAGAAAAACTAAGAAAAATAAAAATAAATATTAACCCTAGAAAGATGGAAGTTGCTTGAGATTTGTTATTAGTGAAAATAATTGAATTGTTTTGAATATAGGGAGGATTTTCTAGCTGTAACAACAGTATTCTTGAAGGGGTTTGCATCATTTCATAACAATGAGATATTCTAAATTAAAAAAGTATGAACTTCACTTTTTAAAAGTGAAAATCTTACTTTAAGCAATGTTTGATATCAGATATATTTTGACATTTTTGAGAAAATGGTGTATGAATAATATTTTCTTATGTTTAGTATAAGAGATAAAAAGTTATTCTCAAACATAAAGAATAGCGAAAATAATTTTTTTGAATGAAACTTGAAAAATTTATTTTCATCTGTGAGGGTGGGAAAGATAAAAATTAAGAAAACAAAAATTGAAGACAAATAAGATAATTAAGGAGATAAAGTTTTTGTTTTATTGAGGAAATCATTCCGAGAATAAAGAGAAGGCTTTATATATGTGAAGGGATTTTCAATCTTTTGGAATATTACGGGTTAAGGATTTTAAAAGAGTAAATTCATATGAGGAATTTATGTATTTTATACTTTAAAAAATAAGATATTTAATTTTTCAACAAATAATTGCTATTTTTAGGTTCCTTAATCTATGCAAAGTTGAACAAGATAAAAAAAACCCATATGTGAAAACTCAAATTAAAGAGTGTGAATGTGAAAGAAAAAAAAATAATAAGTAAAAACACGTTGACACAATAGAAAGAGAATCTGTTAAGAAAATTTTCTTGAGAATTTTTTATGGATTTAGGACACGTTTTGGTAAATAGTTTATTTTTATAACTTTTTTTTAAAATAAGCTATTATATAACGTGATACATTGGTCTCCTTTCTGCCTGGGATACATCATATATCATATATTGGTCTATAAAAATTCGTCTGTCTCGTGACCTCACCTATGACCCGCATCTAACGGTTTATCTGTTTTCTCGAATGTCATAAATACATAAATCATGGCACCTAAAAGAATAACAACCTAAATTGTATTTTTTCATTTGTAAACTGTACTGTAAATAATTTATAAAAGCAAAAAAAAAAAAATAATAATAATAATAATAATATTATACTAATTGCTGACAATCGTTATCCTATCATTACATACATACATACATGGCCTCATAGCATAGCGACGATGGCTACTAAGACTTAGGTTTAAAAAGTGTAGGCCTAGTGCAAAGAGCAACTGATATACAGCATTAGATAAACCCATACTCTAATGATTCCCAGTTGAAGGGCTGGAACACATAATAAACATTAGGTGAGCTTTTGAAGAGCAAGGCCACACAGACACACACAGCTGCAATGGCCACCATTGACGGCATTGCCGGCCTATAAACCAGTGCTGTTGTCATGCCTCCATAAGCAGCAACTTTGCTCTGGCACACCCCACATTGTTGTGCCATTTCTGTGGTTCCAATCTTCTCAGTCTGCAAACTTAAGACTTTAGATGTTCTATGTACATTTAATTGCTTCTCCGGCTTTGTGTTATTATCCTCAAGGATACCAGGGATATCAACCACATGTTGTCTTTCACGTTTCTTGCTGGTGTTCCTCTCTACAAGTTCAATGTAGGACTGATAGCCCAGGAGGCATGCATAGTCGTTAGGTGTCAAACCTGTGCTGTCCCGTGCACTTTTCCATGCTTCAATTCCTACCTGAACAAGCAGACATGATGATAAAAGCATTATGTATCATTCCTCTTAAATGTTCGGTATGGTTATGAGTTCCACTCCTCAGCAACACTTGTTACATAGAATTAAGGGAGGAATAGAAACGAAAAATAATTTTCTTGACAAATAACAATAGTCCCCTTATACAGTAGCAATGTGGTGGGGTGGTAATGGTTTGTAATAGTTTCAACATAAAGCATACGGATGAGAAAGGAATTACCATTCCAGGATCATCAGTTAATGCATCCAACACGTTCTCCGACCCATTCATACTAGCTGCAACATGAAGGGGAGTCAATCCAGCAGGCCCAACAGCATCAGGTCTAAATAGTACTTGCTTCTCTTTACTTTCTGCGCCATCTGAAGTGTTAACTGGCACGATTTTTAACAGTAGTTCCACCATAGGCCTACAGTTTCTCTTCACAGCTCTGTGTAGAAGACCCATGTCTAACAATGCAAGCTCAATGGAGGTATGTTCTCCTGCATCAACACCACCCTCAAATATAATGTCCAAGAGTTTTTTCATCACAGCACACCAATCATGGTCCATGGAGAAGTCAACAAGCCACATGAACCGATTGAAATGGAAGAGATCCTGGATAGGTGCTTCGGGACCTAGTCTAACTTTCACACGACTTCTATGAAGGAGCCAACCCATTTCTTGTAAGAAATCCAAAGCTCGAGTCTTTTCGTCCCTTTGTTTGTTTCTCATCTGGATGTCATCAGAGGCCTCAATTGCCTCAATCACAGTCTCTAGCTTGCGGATCTCTGAACAAACTTCTTGCTCTGCAACTATAAATGGAAAGGAACAACTGCTAAGACCATGATCTTCCACCTGAGAGTAAAATTATCAACTAAATGAAATATAGCTTCAGACGTTAGAGAAATAGAAAAAGCCATTTTAAATCTACCACTAAGCAATTCTCTGCTTTATCTGCAGAAAAACCATCTTTATGCTTTCTTTCTTGGGATAGCTAGCCTCTATGCAGCCACTTTTTCAACTTTATTTTTTCAAAGATTTTAAAATTTGTAGTTTGGTGTAATGTACAAAGAAAGGAGGATCTAACTTTCCACTCATTCTCCTTTATAAAGATTGGTTTTGAAGAGTTTGTAAGAAAGCCAAAACCATATAGGACTAAGGTCAACTAAAAGTTTACAAAAGCTAAAAGTAGCGAGAGTCAAGGATGAACAGCAGCAATATTGAATCACTGACGAAGGAGTTATTAACAAAGGACATCCCAGAAGCAAGCCCTAGAGGCTTGTTATCTTCTGTTAGCTTCAGGAAGTTTACAGCATACAATATGAAAATTACTTAACGAACTTAAAGCATATTTCACTTTGCTGAAAAGAAAAACGAAGAACAAAATGCATAGAAGAAATTAGGAGTACGAGTGTATGATACCACCTCAATAAACCCCCTCCCAGTTACATTTGGTATATGACAAGAGAAGCTGAGATGCTGAATGGCTGCATCAGCCACATCAGCTCCATCAATCAAATCATGACACCTATCATGTACTAGATACTTCCCTTCAAGTGCACAGAGCAACCTGAAATCGCAAGCAACAGATTAACATCTTGACCAATCCCAGTAAACAAAAGTCACCCCATATCCAAAATCGTAGACAGAAAACAAAGTACTCAGGCAGCTTGTAAAAACCAAATCTGAACCCTGGAGCCTTAGGTAAATGTTTCCACCCCTTCTCCCTCTCTCAACATCCCTCTACAAAATTATTTTAGTGCCTGGATGAAATATTTAGCATATGAACCATGCAGCCGCCTGATCATGTTCCCAGATGCTAAAATACTGGGCATATGAGTCATCTCAGATAATGCAGGGGGTTAGAGAGTGTGTTTGTGAATGTTACATGCAAGTAAATAAGCTCCAACGAGCAACAAGAACACTTTTCCCTTATTCTAATCTCTTATGAAATTGTATACCCAGCAGTATGAGATACCTCAAACAGAAATAAGTACTGTATAGCTCAGCATAAGCCTCTGCCAATGCAAAAATGCTTTTTTGTGGCTAGAACCTTTCAAGTCAATTTTTTTTTAATATTATCAGATGTAAGGAAATTTACCTTGTGCTAGACCGGAAAAGGTTGAATCCTTTCACAGTAAATTGAGCACTTGCAGTGGCAGGAACAGCAAGTGGTTTAATGCATAAAATCCTACAATTTTGTGGGCTTTTGCAATGCAAGGGCACATCTAAGACAACCTGACCTGCAGGAGGGATATATGAAATCAAAAAACATTTTGTGGTAACCAAATTAAAATGGTTGATAGAAGTATTTGCTGATAATAAAAAATTACAATCACATGAGAGGAATGCTGACACAGCACACACAGTGAGAGAGAACAAACCATTATACAGAAAAGCTTCAGAGTGCTGCACCCTTGTATATACCCATCCTGCTCTCCAGAAAGAATCATTAGATGCAGCAAGAAGCTTTCTCAAGCTGGATCCTAGATTACAGCAGAGCTGCATTATCAAAATAGTAATAAGCACATTTACATTTTTATTGAAAGTGGTTTATTCCAGCAATCTTCATTTGTGGCATTATATGAAGTTATACCTCCTCCCATGCAGATATTTCTAGACGGAGATATATTGTTAATATGATACAACCTGGCCTTATATAGCTCTCAATCTCTGTAGGACTGTGGGATAACCACTTGAGGATCTGGAATGCAAAAGAAACCATAAATCAAGCACGGCATAAAGAAACAGTGCAGTCAAATTATTTATAGCAATTTCATGGCACAAAAAGTACCTGCGAACGGAGAACAAGGGGGAAATCATTTGGATCCTTGCCAAAGAGTTTGAAAACAATTCTATCTGTGCGACTCTGTAAACAGTAAACAAATAACATGTCAATTAATACAATCTTCTGACAGATATAAAATACAAAGCTACACACTAATGAAAAGGTAGATGAACCTGAATGATAGAACTAATTAATGACTCAGGAAAATAGGATCATATTCAGAAAAGATATCTAAACAATAATCTGAAATGATCATTTAGAAAACCTTTTACATCATTATTTCAGATACAATGTACTATCAAAGGTAAATAGAAGCACTATCAAATTAAGCAGTAATAAGGAAATGAATCCACTTTACATCAAGAATATACCTGAGCTTTTCCACTAGAACTAGGAAGTGAGTGGGTAGAGGTTGAATCTGAGTTTCTACTTGTCTGTGGTAGACTTGACTTGAGAGAGTCACATTGCAACCATGAAGGATGATCAAGATACCCAATCTCCGAAGCCACAGGAGGACAAGGGTCCCTAGGATTCTCAACACAATCCTGTATATCATTGTATACATCATTCAAGTCAATGTTATTTAATCTGTTCCTTCCAACTGTAGTCTCTGCTGCAACTAATTGGGATGGAAGGCTGTCCCTTGATAGAAGTACATTTGAAGGCTGTGGTCTGGAAGGGGATTTTAAATTTCCTGCTCCACCATCACCTGAAGGTATACATTTTTGTGTCATACCATAAGCAGGCAATGTCTCACACCGTGCTGTAAACTTTGGAGGGTCCTGACAGATGAAGCCATTATCCACCTTGAGGGAAGAACCAGAAGGCTCGGAAGCTTGTGAACCACTTGAATTGAGGTTAGGCACATCATGCGCAGTTCCAGGTGTCCCAGCATTTACCAAACCTTGAGATATCTCCAATAAGGAGGCTAAACTTCTTCCATTAATTATACCAGCCAGACTTGCCAGGTTCTTCAACAGATGGGGAATATCCAGGTCCTTACTGTGATCTGAGGCATTTGCTGCAATTTATAGAAGGCATAATCTGTGGAGTCAAATAAATATGCCAATGATGACATCCAGAATTAGAGTGGAAAGACACAAAAGTTCCAACAGCAGAGACTAAATTAGTATAAGCTCAAAACATAAGCGACTTTCTTCTTTTTCAAGCAATGTTTCAGCAGAACAAACCCTCAGGCTTTCTAGCTTTGCAATAGGAGTGTCCCCAAAAGTCAGAAGAAGGCACATATAAACACAATGAAATAAACAACAACAATGACAGTACCCTCAGAAAAGACAACAAAACAGAGAATGAATATCTTACATTTTGATCAAATACTTCATGCCAATCACAATTTGGTGAATCAATTTCAATCAGGCCATATCAATGACTGTAAAATTACAAGAATACCAGTTGCAGAACTATAATATGCAATCAAGCCACACATCTTAACTCCAAGATACCACATGTCCAAATTCTCTCTATTAGCATCAAAACTAAAAATACCTACCTTATAAGATTTTACCACTAAAAGATTTCTCAAACAGCGTGAGTAAGTAGCTTCAGTTGATCGTCATTTCAGTTTCATACAGCAGCCAAATAAATAAATTATGAAGAAAGCCAAGCAGATAAACTTGTGATGGAACATATACTCACAATGCATATTGGATAGTATCCGTATCAGACTCATTAACAGATAGCTACTGCCCCTTTCATCATTCACAGATCCTCCATTAACTGCAGTAACATCAGGATGTGTTTTCCTCCTTCTCTTATTGTGGCCTGCCAGACGCCTTCGGCAACTCCTCTTTCCTTCATCAAACTCTTGAAGAACATGAAACCTGCAATAGATTTAACAAGTTGCATCCAGTTTGAGTGCTAACATAATGCTCTAGAAATTTTATTTTATTTTCTTTTCTTTTAAACAACTTCCACTTAGGACTCAGCTACAAGAAATATAAAGGGGGAAAGGGGAGTTTTCATCTTTCTTTTTTGAACATCTACAAAAATAATAATGTGATGATCATATCACAAATCTGTAATGTGTCCCCCAAAGAAATGATCATTTTTGTTTGTAACCTAACTAACCTGCTACACTGTTGACAGAAACGCTGCATAACATTTCCAACTAGTGCCTTCGTAGCCTTAGAATGCAAATCACAAACCTTGTGCCTACGGTGGTAATCCTTTGCATTACTAAGATCAGCCCTACAATCTTGCACCTGACAAACAGCACGGTTAGAGGTGATAGTAGTAGTAGTACTTCCAATAGTTAACTTTGTCTTCTTTCCACTTTTTTCCTCCTCTTCCACAATGATAGGATAAACTTGACCCCCAAGGTTCAGATTAAGGGAACCACCTTCATCATTCAGAAGCTCTTCCCCTTCTCCTTCTTCACCAATAACAACAGCTCTTCTCTTTTTCTCCAATTCTCTCTTTCCCTTGCTTGGGTTGATAGAAAAAGACAAATTGTTAGATGCAATAGCATTTGCAGGAATCTCAGGCTGGGGTGGGAAAAACTGGAGGCTCCTACAATCTGATGGCACTGAATTGAGTGGCAGAGCAGTGAAAAGGTCACCATCCCATTTCCAATCATTCAAATCCCACTCCAAACTCCTCTTCCCATTCCCAACATCAATAGCCTTCGTTTCTGGCACCATAGGTCCATATAAAAACTGATTCTTTCCCCCAAATTTAGCCTCCATGAATCAAAATCCAAGAAAATCAACAATACCCAGTTGAAGAACTTGTTGCACACACACACAGAAACTCCAATTCCAACCCCACCTTCAAAAACACATGGGCTAATAATAAAAAAACAATAAGGTGATACCCCAGAATCGAAAAATGGAAACTTGCAAGAGCATTTTGACACAAGTATGTAAATTTACATGGAAGAGACGAGTTTGTGAGGAAGGAGAAGGATGGGGGAGATGGCAGTGGTGGCCTTAAAAAAGAGACAAAAGAGGGAAGGATTAGGATGGAGTTGGGGTCTGATATCAAATGCACTTTCTGTTTGTGTCCTCACTGCTCAGACTCACTCTGTTAGTTTTTTTATTTTTCTCTTCTTTGTGACCACATTGCTGCTGTCATTTATTTATTTGATTTTAATTTAATGCATACCATGGCCATGGTAATTAATTGGTAAGTAAAGGAATCCCTAGTACTGTGTAAGACTAAGCCCCACCACCCAACGTTGGATACTTTGAATTCGAGTGGGAAAGTCATACATCTTTCTCTTCATCTTTTTTTTTATTTATTTTTTCTCTCATTCTTATATCTTCATTTTAATTACCCTTCTGTCTTCTTTATAGATATAAAATTACTGTAACTTTTTCGTTCTAAAGTTAGAAAATCCATTTCCCACCAAACTCATTTAATTCTATGCCTCTCTCTCACTGTTGTTGAAAAGTCCGGGAACATTGTCAACTTATTAATCAACTTATGGATATGAATATATCACACAGGATTTTGGACAGTCTGAATGAGACCGTTTTTATCTGTAATAATAGTCACCAAACCTGACTGTTGAGGGAGATTAGAATAACACTTCTTTTTTTTAGAATAACGATTTTCTGTAATTAAATGATATAATTAAACTATGTAAATGTAAAATAACATGTATAGCTTAATTTTGATATATTAATAGTATATTATTAAACAATTACAAATCATCTCTTCATTTTGTTCTTTTCATTTTTCCTTCCATTTAAAAAAGAGATGGATACAATTTTTTTTAATAATAAAAAAATTTAAAATATAAATCTCTTTTTTATATTTATCTCTCTCCTAAATGGAGATTGTCATTTATCCTCTAAGAAGAGGATTTGAACACAATTATCATAATAGTTAAATATATTTAATGATGTAATAATTTATATATAGACTTGTGTGTTGACAAAGCATACTCGATCACCGATGATTGACCTGGAATATCCAAGCAATTAACCACGCAGTTTCACTTCATAAGTAGTTGATAGATTCAACTCATCAATGAGGCAATAAATTATTATTGGTTTGTGTCTAGCGTGGAAAAAAGCAAGTGAAAGCTACAGATCTTAATATGGGTCTGAGCAATTGGTAGAAACTAGAAACTGGAAAAAGGGTGTTCAAAAAGTGACTCGAAATCCACTCGGGAAATCCTAATTGATATTTATGGAGTTCCAATCTCAAGAGTGCTGTAAGTGCTGGAAAGTAGGAAAACCCACAATATTACAAGAGGACCATGCATCTGTTTGTCAGTACTGTGAGAGAAAAACAAATTGAGAGGATCGGAAGAGAGGGAGAGGGAGGGAAAGGAAACATATTCTAAACATACATGTCAAAGGTCTAAATCTAAAGTGAATTATGAGATGAAATTACATTCTATGTTAAACATAAGAAATTACATAAAAGCCAATATTATAGGATTATGGATAGCATAAATCAACCACTTTCTCCAAACAAATACACCAGCAGAACCAAATTAAGCTGTTTGGCGAATAGGATGCTTCTAGGTGTTGGCCCGTTCCCTTTAATTGCATGCCACCAGGTCTAGTACATGCATTATTAAATGAGGGTTTCAATCAAACTTCAGGGTTCCTCGTCACCAGTACCACCCACCAAAAGTCTAACAAGATATGGGTCCGTTTGGTGGTCAGGATAAGGGAGACAGGATAAGATAAGCTATCATATTCTGCTTTAATCTGTAGTTTGGTGAACTAGCAGGATAGGATAAGCTTATCCTGTTAGCTTAGCATATTTTGTTACTTAGTTATAATTCTATCCTGAGGGAGGAGTTGGATTAGAACCAACAGGATAGAATAAGAAAATGTTTTCTCTTTTATCCCTTACTCTTAATATTGTTATTATTTAATTATGGTTTCAAACATATTTAGTCAACCTTATTACTAATTAAAATATATGGTTTAATTAGTAATTTTTATAAAAAGTTAAAAAATATCCCAAGTTAATTTTTTATTTAACTTTTTATAATTTAAAACATGGACTAATTTATAATTAAAAAGTCAAAAATATATATTATCAAATATTTTTTAATTTAAATGTACAAAAAAACCACATAATATTAAAATTTATTTTTGAAAAAAAATATATAATTTTGATATAAGGGCAATTTTATCATTTGTGGATATTTTATATCATATCCTATCATATCCCTATCCGGCTCTCATATCCTATTCATCCTTATCCTATCCTGATCATCAAACGGGCCGTAAGTGTCAATACGAAGTGATTGCATGCATTGCAGACGGGGATTGCAGAAAAACAGCAGACCATACAGTAACCAAGCGAAAGATATTGGGAATCCACGTAAAACAGTGTGCATATATATAGTGCTGCACTGCGGTCCCAGGGACCAAATGGCGCTTGGCAGTTCATGTGCTTAGTATGGACGACATTACCTCTTTCCTCATGTGGACCTAGATTTGTCCTACAGTTTCCTTTTCTCTTTTCTCTGTTTGTGTCCTCAAAGAACAAAGTCCGAACGTGACTTATTGATGAATACTATTTAGATATACGTGGTCAAACTAAACTAGAGAGAGTGTTTTTCCCAATTAGGAGGATTTTCCTTTTCCCATATAGCCGTTGAATATTTTTCCCAGCAGGATCAGCACATATTCCATTTAAATTTGCTTGTTTACCATTGAAAAGGTAAATCTTACCGGCAATGGTTCATGCATTGACTTCTTTGCACAATGATTGTAACTTTTTTTTATGAATGATTAAACAATAATTATACATAAACCTTATTAATTTATTTAAGTTTGTTCCTACATTGTTTACCTCAATTTCTGTGATACGGTTTATATATATATATATATATATATATATATATATATATGGACAACTTCACTTAATATCAATTAATTTTAAGATAAAATTTAACATAATATCAAAACCAGAATTCATTTCTGGCGTTTATTGTCTGTTCCGTTGAGCATATTTGACAAAACTCTTCATAATAAATGTTATAAAATATCTTTGCATATTTGTACGACTACCATTGTGTTCTAGACAATTGCATCTCTTTCAATCTCAACCTCCAGAAGTGACCTGCCCGTGCCAACTTTGCAAACAAGATAAACCTGCACTTCAGCGCATGACAAAGAAGTGGAGACATCAGTGACTGGTATGTCCACGTTTTGAAGAATAATACGTGAATAACTATAATTCATGGACAGAAAATTATGTCTACACAAAGGAGTGTGTATATCTTCAGTATCTCAAGTCTAGAAATAAAACTGCGTCCAAGTATGATAAACGGTCATTATTGATTGGATGCTTAATTGGATAGTTTTCATTATCTTTTAGACCATTAGGCCGTTATTTTTTTTCCAATTTACAGTAGTTTTGTTAATTAGGAGTGTTGGTCTCCTGGATTAATGCTTGCTCTTAGTTTTCTTGTGACTTTTTAGTTGTTAACTTAGAATTTCTTCTTTTACGTTGGCCGGGATGGACAGCTAAAAAGTAGAGGGTAAAGAGTGCAAGACGTGGAGTCAATTGGAGGAAAAAAATTGCTTCTACAAGGCCTCGTTAGGCATAGGATGCGTAGCACCCAGCACATGAACAGTTAAATCAGCCACTGTTTGGAACGTCAATGCCAACGCTAAAGCGTCCACAAATTCAAGCAATCTGCCATGCCAACGTTGAGGCCTGAATCCTGAAACCAAACTCATGATCACAAAATCAACCCTTGGATATTGAAAACTTCTATCATATGGATCATACATAAAAAATTTCACAGTAAGTCAAAATTGTTTAGTACTTCATTGATCTCCATCAAGATTAACTTAACAATATATATATATATATATATATATCAAAAGAGGGATCAGTTTGTACTGTTAAGAAAAAAAAAATCTATTTTATTGAGCTTTAAATTATAATGTAACTCATGAGCTTTGAAGTTAGTCAAATTTTTAAAAAAATGCATTTCTTTTGAGACGTGCATACCTAACTTAACTTATTGCTAGCCTTATTTTCAATGCTAGTTTTGAAAACTTGTAAAGTCATTTTCACTATTATTATACATACATTGTTTAGAAAAATAAAAATGTAATTAAGATGTACTATTCGTATAAAAAAATTATATCGTTATTCAATCATGTATGTCATGTTATTTAAAATATTTAACTCTCATGATTATATTAAATATCATATAAATAATAATGTATGATTAATAGCAATACAACAAAATTAAACTCAAGAAATAATGAAATACTTTTTTATAAAGAAAAAAATAAAGACTCTCTCAAATCTTATTTAATTAATGTAAAACACCAAAAATTTCAAGTTTTCGTCAAGGGTTTTACTTTTACACTCGTACTTTCCAAGTAACTTGTTTAATTATAAATTACGGCAAATTCTAGGATGAGAGACTATGTCACGTCTCCCAACGTGAGAGACCATGAAAAGTCCTCATTTGTAAAAATAATATACTTTTCACTCCTTCCCCTTATCTCTCACTCCCTCTTCTCTCATCCTCCGCTGGCCCTCCCACCCCCACCGCCTCAGCCTCCCTCCCACTTCCCCGCACCCACAAATCCATCATTCAGCTAGAATATAGAACCTTCAAACATTTGTGCTATCACTCTCGTCCCTCCTTCTCCACGTGGCTAAGCCCGAACCCACAACTGTCATGAGCTTTGCTAGTCTAGGCATGCAATCACCATTAGCAGAGGAAGCCAACCAAAACTTTGGCCATCGAGAGTCACCGAACTCGGATTCGATACTTGAGCTGCGAACAAACTTACCCCAAATATATGGTGTCCAGGTTTTTTGCGGTTTTCCGACTCATATTCTTGCAACCACATGTTTCGGCCTTTAATATGTTTTTTGGCGAGAGGGAGATGCCAAAACAGCTAATTTCACTGCTGGATCTGGGTTGTAGAGGCAGCTATGGGTGAGCGAAAAAGGGTCGGGGTGTAGCGAGGCGGTGGTGAGAAAGAGGGAAAAGAGGTGGGGTGGGTGACAATGGGGATAAAATTAAAAATCATAGAGTTTTTGGTTATAGGATGTTCTCCGTGGAGGTGTCGCGCGATTGAATGGAGCTGGAGGTTGCGCGCAACGGTTCTAGGCTGATGATCCGCGTAGATTTGGTTGCAAGACTGAGTTTGTGTGAGAAAAGGAGAGAATGATGGAGCGACAGAGGAAGCAGTGGCGGCGGCGGCGACCGAGGAAAGCGACGACTGTAACAACGAAGGAGGAAGAGAACTGGGCTGGAGGGAGGAGGTGAGAAAAGGGGAGAGAGGGGAGTGAGAGAACGAGTTGGGGTGAATATTTTAAATTTGAAAAGTATAAAGATTTTAAAATAATTAAAAACTTGCTTAGATATCTCAACTTCATGGTCTCTTATGGTGGGAGACATGACATAGTCTCCCACTGTAGAAGCCAGCATAAAGTGCATCTTTAAAACAAATTTTATACTTTAGACCGCGTATAATATATATTTGATAAAACTCAAGATAAAAATTCATTACTTTCAGAAACTGATATATTTTCCGTCGCTTATCATGTTATTTGTACATTAAAATATGTTTTGAATATATTCGAATAGTAAGAAAATTTAAATTAAGAGGTTGAAAGGCTTTTGCAATTTCAAAATTTAAGGGTTTGTTTGCTTTGTTTCAAATTTCCTGTTTTCGGAAATAATTACAAAACTGTCACTTTATTTCCATTCTGTTTCCTATAATTTTCATTCTATTTCCTGTTATTTTCATTCTGTTTCATGTTTCCAATAATAGGTTTCACAATGAAAACAATAAAAAGTTATTTTCGGTATTTGTTGTACAAATTTTTTAAAACAGTAAAAAAAAATGAAAACAACGTGGCGTTTGTAATTAATTCTAAAAATAGGAAATGAAAATAGAAAACTGTAAACAAAACAAATAGATCCTATTTCTATGTTTGGGAGGATGAAGTGAGGTGGTTAGTAATGGAGTGGGATGATTAAAAAGACTTAACCCATTGTTTGAGAGTTTAGTCACTAATGAAGTGAGATGGTTTAGGATGGTAACCCAAACCACTCTATTCCATCCATACTCCCAATTTATATACCCTCCAAATTGGGGGTTTGAGATTCCTCCATTAAACTTACAAATAATAGAGTGATATACTTTTACCTCTTCACTTCACTCCATTACTATCCACTTCACTTAATCTCCTTCAAAACTCCCAAAGATAGCCTAAGTTCAGAAAGAAACTTATCTCTAATTTAAGTTTAAAAAAAAAAGAAACTTATGCTAAAAAAAAACCTATCTACTCTAATTTTTTACCCTTTCTCCAGTAAATTCCACCATCCACCCCCTTCTCTCTCATCTCTCTCCACCCATCCTCTCTCATCGACCTCCACCCCCTCTTCTCTAGCATCCCTGGTACTGTCTTCTACTCTCTTTGTTTCTTTCTTTTTTTTCGGTTTTTCGCATCTTCCGGCAATTAGTTGCCGGAATTATGAATCCGGCATTTAATTACCGATAATTTTTTTTGTCTGAAAACAACAATCTGACAATTAGTTGCCGGAATATAAAAATGAGTTTCCGGCAAATTGCCGGAAACACAAAAACTTGAAAAAAATATAATCCAGTAATTAGTTGTCGGAGGATAGTTGTTTCTTATTTCAGTAACTAATGGTCAGTAGGTCAAATTTCTTGAAAAATTAAATTCCAGCAACTAATTGTCGGAAAGTCTAAAACATGAAAAAATATAATCCGGCAATTAATTGTCGGATGCTAATTGTTTCTTATTCCGGCAACTAATTGACGGTAGTTAAAAATTCTTGGAAAACTATATCCCGACAATTAATTGCCGGAAAGTCTAAAACATGAAGAAGAAAATTATAATCTGGCAATTAGTTGCCGGAGGCTTTGCATATTCCGGCAATTGCCGGAAGGAGAGGAACGAGTTTCGAAATTCATAAAGGTAAAACTGTCATTTCATGCACCAAAATTAGATGTGTGGGGTGGGTGGAGTATGTATAAGGGTGTAGGTAGCAGTTGCCACAAAGCATAATTGACTCACTGAAGGCCCAATTCATTGAAGCCTCAACAAAGCCTGTATAACTTTTGTCCAAAACTTTAACAGAAAAGAGGAACGAGTTAGTAAAATCTAAGGTGGTTATTGCCGGAAGGAGAGGAATGAGTTTCGAAATTCATAAAGGTAAAACTGTCATTTCATGCACCAAAATTAGATGTGTGGGGTGGGTGGAGTATGTATAAGGGTGTAGGTAGCAGTTGCCACAAAGCATAATTGACTCACTGAAGGCCCAATTCATTGAAGCCTCAACAAAGCCTGTATAACTTTTGTCCAAAACTTTAACAGAAAAGAGAAACCGAGTTAGTAAAATCTAAGGTGGTTACTTTTAGCACCACAAAATCCTTTTAATACACCACATATTTTTTTTGTAAATTTTTTATACCCTGAATGCCCTTTTCGTTTTTAATATGTTTTTTTTCCTAAAACCTATTCATAATTCCATACCACCATAATACATCTCAAGAAACCATTTTCTTCTCCCTCCATATTATTATTTCTCTCTTCCCCTTCATTCACTCATTAAATTCAATTGATTTATATTCATTCATTTCATTCAATTCATTGGGAACATCTTCAGAATACATTATTTCCCACAATTCTCCAGATTTTTCCCGTCGTTGATCAGGTACGAACACTACAATTGCGTAATTTTTTTTTGTTCCGAAAATAAGCCTCCGGAACACAATGGTTTCACAATACCGGAAATAAGTTACCGGAATTTTATGTAGACAATACTGGAAATAAGAAACCGAAACCAAACTGTATTAATTCCGGAAACTTATTTCCAGAATATATATATTTTTGGCCACCGGAAATATACATCCGGAATGCAAATGTAATTTACTACCGGAAACATGTTTCCATACATAATTATAAACACCTTCCGGAAACATGTTTTCGGAACTAATGAAAAATACATTCCGGAATTAATATTCCGGTGGTAAAATGCTTTCAGCCACATCACAATCCTGCAACTTATAAAAAATACAATTAAGTACATATGCTTGCAACTAACTTTATGTGTTTGTGTTTGTCACATGTAGAAATTGACATGGAAGAGTATGTATCCAAGGTGTCCGAAGAAGTGGACATGCCAACTAAGATTGTGGATTATTGTGATGCATTCACCACTGAAGAGGTTAATGAATGAAAAATTGTTCTTCATAAGTTACAGCAACGTGAACATTATAACTTGATATTGTATTTTTATTTTCAAGTCCTTCCTACTCGAGATGATCTTTTGAATTGGGCACGAGCCGTCGGGAGAGAGAATGGATTTGTTATTGTTATTGCGAGATTAGACACAGGTGGTATAGGAAGGAAAGCATTCGTGATCTTGGGTTTTGAAAGGAGTGGAAAATATAAACAATACAAGCATGCGTTAGCTCGCAAGGTGACTGGAACTAAAAAATGTGAGTGCCCCTTTAGGCTAAGAGGAAGTCCTGCGAAATATGGCGATGGATGGAAGGTCAAAGTTGTATGTGGATTTCACAACCATGAGGCTTACGAAACATTAGTGGGCCATCCATATGCTAGTCGACTTAGTGGCGAAGAGAAGTCTTTGGTTGGTGATATGACAAAAAACATGGTAAAGCCCAAAAGCATATTATTGACATTGAAAGATCATGATGGGGATAACGTCACTACTATCAAACAAATATATAATGCACGCCATGCATATCGGAAATCTCTGAGAGGTCCCAGAACGGAAATGCAACATCTAATGAAACTAATGGAACGAGATCACTATGTCTATTGGCACAGAAGGGTCGACACGTCTGATGTTGTGAGAGATATATTCTGGACACATCCAGATTCCATTAAACTTTTGAATGCATTCTCTATTATGTTGCTCATTGATAGTACATATAAAACCAACAAATATCGATTGCCATTACTTGAGATTGTTGGTGTAACTTCAACAAACTTGACATTCTCTGTGGCATTTGCTTATTTGGAGTCCGAGCGAGCAGATAACTTCAACTGGGCATTACAGAAGTTAAGAGGTTTAGTTCTAAAGGATGATGCGATACCTAAAGTCATTGTGACTGACAGGGACATTGCATTGATGAACGCAGTTGAAACTATTTCTCCGAGTTCATCCCATTTATTATGTCAATTTCATATCACTATGAATGTAAAAGCTAAATGCAAGTTGATAGTGCATCCGAAAGAGGAATGGGACATAGTGATGGATGCATGGGGTCGTATTATGGATTCCCATAACGAGGGTGAGTATGGGGAGCGTTTGAGAAAATTAGAAGAGGTTTGTTCACGTTTTCCTATTTTCGATGAATATGTGAAAAATAAGGTATTGATTCCATACAAGGAGAAATTTATCTCTGCATGGACAGATCGAGTGATGCACCTTGGGAATACAACAACTGATAGGTATCATCATCTTTAAATCAATATTTATATTTATAAATATGTTATTCATTATTTTATATTTAGTACCCCTGTTGTATTTGTTAATAGGGTTGAGTCTGCACATGGAAGGTTGAAGAAGTTGCTTCAAGATAGCAGAGGAGACTTGTGTACTTGTTGGGATGCCATGAACAACTTGATCACATTGCTACACACTCAAATAAAGGCGTCATTCCAGAAAAGCATAATTGTAGTGGAACACAGGTTCAATAACTCTTTCTACCTCAAATTGCGGGGATTTGTATCAAGGACTGCATTATGTCACATTGCTGACGAGTATGAGCGAGTTAAGATTGTTGGTGTTGACAGTTCTATTTGTGATTGTACACTTAGAACTACACATGGACTACCTTGTGCATGTGAACTTGCTAGGTACAGTACAATGAGCAGCTTTGTTCCGTTGCAGTCAGTCCATACTCATTGGAAGAAGTTAAGCTTTGCTGACCAAGCCACGAAAGACCCATGCTCGGATTTATCTCTGCAACATGAAGTAGATGCATTGCTAAACCGATTTCAAGATCTTGATGTAGTATGCAAAATTACTCTGAAGACTAAAGTGCGTGAACTAGCATTTCCGGATACAACTTCAATGTGTCCACCACAAGAAAAGGTCAGAACAAAGGGAGCACCAAAAAAGCGGGGTGCATTGAAGTTGGAAAAATCAACTAAGCGTGATCCCTCATATTTTGAGCACGTTGATGCAATGCACTCATTCCATGATAGCACGTCTTCCAGGCCGTCATCTTCCAGACCGTCATCTCAACCATCATGCCATAAAACTAAACATAGAAGAGTTGACCCATTGTTAGTAGCTTTTCCTATTGAGATTCGTCACTATATTGAATCCATTGTTGATGTACAAGCAGATGGGAATTGTGGTTATCGTGCAATATCAGCATTACTTGGTAAGGGTGAGGAATCCTGGGCTCAGGTTCGTGTTGATTTGATCAGGGAGCTTCAACAATGGCATGTTGACTATGTCAAACTCTTTGGGACGGAGGATCGAGTGAGTAAATTGACAGATTCTTTGTATGTTGACAAGCCAGGAGTGGTACCTACAAGGAAGTGGATGACCATACTGGACATGGGCTATGTAATTGCTTCAAGATATAACGTGGTCTTGGTTCCATTATCCATACGCGGAAGCATGACATTTTTTCCTCTTAGAGGTTGTCCACCGGCAACTCAGTCAAGTCATCATATTATATCCATTAGATTTGTGCATAACTGTCACTTCGTACAGGTAAATTTGTGTATAATAATTTTAGAGTGTTTGTGAATGCATTCTTTATATTAAAGTGGTTTATTGATGTTGTTTAAAATTTTAAAGGTCTTTTTGAAGGATGGATCTCCGATACCTCCCACTGCTTTCGTTTGGCAAAGATACTGTCATGAAGATGCTCGCTCATGGGAATTTCCATACCTTAGTCACATGCAACATTTCAGTTCATTATCTGTACAAAAAAAAACCCAGAATACATGGATATTACATTGGACTAATTGCACTTTTACAAAAAAACCTCACCAATATTTGTGAGGTTTGATTCTTTACTTAGATTTATTATTGAAAGTTATTCTTAGTCTTTAGATTTAAATAACTTTATGGGTTTTGGTTTATGTGCCTCCGTGTTATTCTTTTTGTACTCTTTTTTATTCTATTAATAAAAATTTTTGGTGTGCTGCAAATGATTGGTGAGGGCTAAGGTGCCAACTTCGTTGGGATGTTAGTCTTTGCAGTGATGTTTTTGCATGCCAATTTTGATTAAAAAATAAAAATAATATTGTTACCTTTTCATTCCATTCATCCGTTAATGTATAGGAATACTTGCGCTAAATGATTGACACTTAAAATAAAATACGACAATATGCAAAAGTAATATTTTTCATTCCATTCATCCGTTGATGTACGAGAGCTGTACTTTTTCATTCCATTCATCTATTAAGTAATATTTTTACACACTGATCTAATCAAGTCGCAGATCTAGTCTTCCTCCTCCTCTGATATGAAATACCTGTCCTCGAGATGCCACCAAGTGAAATGTTTAATGCTTGACATGTGACATCCCAGCCTCAGTGCCTTCTGCTACCATCCCCCTATCAATCATTGACTGCAATAGCTCGGAAACTCTCTCCAACCTCGCCTACAAATAAAAATATAACATATTAGGCAAAATAGTACATTGTGCAGTAGATAACTCGTGATATCATATGAATGTGTATAAACTAACCGTAGCAGAAACAGGGGCACTGGAGCTGGACTCTGGTATCCTTACAGGCTGTATAACTGGCACCCTAGGAGGGTCTCCCTCAATAGGTGGTGTGACGTACGGGTGAGAAATCCTATGGAACCAATGCATGTATGCATCAACACATTGTCCAGGATGTGTGACACGAGGACCTCTGGTGGCGTCATCAACAAGATGATCTCCATAATGCTGCCACCAGTCATCGATCTCTGCAGTAGACATTGGCTCATCAGTAATTGTACGAGGTGACCTAGGAATGCCCTGCACGTGACCATACTGGCGCAGCACCCTCTCCGGTAAGTGTGGTCGCATCAGTCCACCACATCTGATATAGCCTGAATATAAAGAGATATCCTGAAATGGGCGATGCTCTCTATGATCTGCATAAGACATCCAACGGACATCGTCTATCGTAAGCCGGTCCAAAGAAGCTCGACACGGTATTACGGTACCCGCACCCCTAACAGGTATCCAGCGACTGGCCCGAGGTTGATCTTCAGTGTATCCCGAGTTCAATCAGCGGGAGCCAAGAGAGGGGAAATGCTCAAAAATCCAAGCCTGTAACAACATTAATTACACACTTAGTTTTTTAATAGGTACAATAACAAAGATGCTAACAATGACAAATAGTAAAATAAGAACATTTTTACCTGTAAAAGGGTCAAGTAACCCCCTAACTGTTTGCAGCTATGAATGTTGGCATCACCAAGATGCTTGTATAGGTATGTAAGCGTAGCCGCGCCCCATGCATACGTACTGCACTGAGTTAGGTCATGAAATAAATCCAAATACAAAACATCGATATATGTCGCGCTCTTATCAGGAAATAACGTACAGCCAATCAGATACATCAAAAAAGCTCTCGCTGCACAATCCAGACGCTCCTCCTGCGACCGATCATTGTACACATCCAACAACCAACTGAAACAGACGTGTAAACCTTTGTTTTGATTCATCTCCATAAGTGCCTCTGTAGCGTCACGCCTAAAAGATCAACCAAGTAATCACATGCAAGGTCTCTAGACATATCAGGAAAGGAGATGAAGGTGCCAGTGACCGGTACATGCAATAAGCATGACACATCATCCAATGTGATCGTCATCTCCCCGAATGGTAGGTGGAAAGTACTAGTCTCCCTATGCCATCGCTCAGCAAAAGCGGACAATAAACCCTTGTCTACCATGCCATAGCTACATGCCAACAAAGGAGCCAATCCAGAGTTATCCACCAACTCCCGTATATAGTCATGATGTATAACCAACTCCCTGATCTTCCGATCGTTATTAACCACCTTTAGCTCACCATGGTCCTACAATCGTAGAAGCAAACACAACGTTAATTATATGAATTTTTGTAGTATAAAACAAAAACCAATCACTTAGACTTTTTGAGTTAAGGAGTGGAGTGATAAGGAGGTCGAGGGTTCAAACCCCATCCACTAACAAAATACTAGCATTAACACTAACATTTGCCTATAAAAAAAATGGAGAACATAATAACTCTCTACAGTAATTCATACTAAACATAGGATGCTTCATTTTGAAACAAAGAAATTTAAGTTAATATTACATCCTTTTCAAACAAAATGATCAAATTCTTTGTTGAGTTGCAAGATGAGTTATTTGTAAAGAGTAGTACTTCATGAAAATTTTCTGATAGAGAAGTAAGAATAAGCGCTAATTTTATCAGTGTATTCAATGGTATTAGAGACCAATTCATTGCCTAATAAGGAAACTCAATGTCTAGCTCAATATATTTGGCTATTTCGAACTTAAACTTTGTAATCATATGTTTATTCGTCATAGGAAATAAGGGTTGGAAACTAATGGAGTGTAATGTACAACAGGCCTTTTTCAGTTATTCTAATGCAAACATAAATTATTTGTTAAGTGTTACTGAACATTTCCATTTTCCATGTATTAGTATATTATTGCCTTAATTTCACTTTCACAACAGTATCCAATGAGAGAAATCGAATTTCTATGAAGAACAAACATTAGAAGTTGTGCCTTCATTTCAGACTTTTTGTAAGCTTTATTACCTCTCCACTCCATAAATGGGCAGCAACGTGGTCCGGATACGACCTCAACACGGACAGATCCACGGGTCTTCCAGGAAACGACACCACGTGATGTACAGGGACCTCCTCTACATGTATAGGCACATCCTCTTGCTCATGACGTTCCCCACGTACTGAAGTTGTCGGGCGTTGGTGCCCCCCTCTTGTACGTGCCATACCTACATTATTTAGAAAATTAAAATACATTAAATATTAATTTTCACTAAATTCTATCAATAATATATATTAATTTTCACTGAATAGAAATCAGATTATACACATAACAAAGTGAAAATTATCAGATATAGAATACAATTTTAAATCCAGAACAAAAAAATGCATACCGGAACCTTATTTCCGGAATATAAACTATTTTTAGTTAATACACCGGAAACATCTTTCTGGAACTACATTTCTTAAGTTCCGGAAACATATATCCGGAGTTAGGTGCACCGTGTTCCGGAAACTTGTTTCCGGAATAAGACATAGGAGGTTCCGGAATTATGTTTCCGGTAGCAAAAAATTCAACAGGTTTGGCGTTCCGGAATTAAGTTTCCATTGTTGAAAGCATTGTATTCCGGAAACTTAATTCCGGTGAGCATGAAAAAAGTTTAAAAAAAATAACGATGGAACGTACTAGATGACCAACGAAGAAGGAGAGGAGAAGACAGCAACCTCAATAGTGGTCTTCTAGCAGCAATATGAAATCTGAGACGCAATGCTTACAATATGAAAACTTAATGGGGATCACCGGCGAAGCGAAGAGGAGGAAAGGAGGAGGTTTCCAGCGAGAGGGGAAAAGGTTTCTACTGGAGGAAGGAGGGTGTTTTTGGGGGAGGAGTTGGGATTTTTTTGAAAAGGAAAATAGGAGGGAGATATTAGTAGGGGTAATTTAGGAAAAAAATAAAAAAAAATTAAGATTAGTGGTGTATTAAAGGATTTTGTGATGCAAAAAGTAACCACCAAAATCTAATACCACGTTCTCCTTTGGTCCAATATATAAGCCCATTTTTGAAAGGGTCCAGGCTCACCATGGTGTAGATAGAACATAACCCAAAAGTTTTTTTAAAAAAAAAACATGATATGGCACTATTCTATTCCTAAAAATTCGTAGTTAGCAGAAAAAAAATGAAAAATACTAATCCCGTGATCCATAGGTCAGCAGCATGTTCCATCTTGACAGATGTTGTGGGGGGGGGAGTAAATTCATTTGTAGAGACCAGGAGATAGATTTTTCAAAAAACAAAAAACAAAATGTAAACAATAGAAAACACATTAAGACATTAACATCCAAACAAAATGTAAACAATAGAAAACACATTAGGACATTAACATCCAAATCCATAATTTATATGTAAAATAGGTTGATTGTTCCTATATGTTTATTTAAATTTTCACATCGGTTCCATAAGTTTTATTTTTTTTCAAATTGGTCCTACACGTTATATTCCGTTTTCACATTAGTCCTTTCCGTCAATTTCAACCTAACGCCGTTAGTTTTGATCTGACGTAGCTATGTTATTAATGTCACACGTGGCTTTTGATTTGACGTTATAAGGTCAAAATTGACGGAAAGGACGAAATATAACATATAGGACCAATTTGAAAAAAATAAAATTTAGGTTAAAGTAATATTTTGGTCCCTATACGTGACACCGATTCTTCATTTAGTCCCTATACGTAAAAAGTTATTAAAAAGGTCCTCATACGTGCAAATATTATCCATTTGGTCCCTCTCGTTATGTTGTCGTCTTTAATGATCCGTGAACTACTACGTATAGGGACTAAATGAAAAATTTGTGTCACGTATAGAGACTAAATGAAGAATTTGTGCCATGTATAGGGACCAGATTATTACTTTAACCTAAATTATTGGGTCCCTATACGTGGTACAAATTCTTCATTTAGTCCCTATAGGTGACATAAATTTTTCATTTCGTCCCTATACGTAGTAGTTCACGGATCATTAAAGACAACAACATAACAGGAGGGACCAAATGGATAATATTTGCACGTATGAGGACCTTTTTAATAACTTTTTACGTATAGGGACTAAATGAAGAATCGGTGTCACGTATAGAGACCGAAATATTATTTTAACCTAAAATTTATGAGACTGATATGAAAATTTAAATAAACGTATAGGACCAATCAACCTATTTTGCCTATTTTATATGCAATAGTTAATGCATACCTAATTTCGATGTTAATGACAAAATTAGGGATAAGTCTTTGATACAATTTTTTATATAATTTATCAATAAATTTTCACCTTCATTTGGGTTAAGCTACCAAGGGATGGAAGAACCCTAGACCCCTTAAGGATATCTCAGTTACTTGATTACAATGTCACAATAAAGACCCAATTTGTTGAAGGCTCAAGTCCTATAACTTTATTCTGTCCAAACTTTTAACAGAACAGAAAATCTGAGTGACAAAATTTCCTTATAATACAAATTGTGTTTAACCCCTCATTTTTCTAATACAGCACCTCCCTTTTTTTTTTTTTAACTTTTTTCTACCAAAAATACCTTCCTTTTTTAAAAGCACAGCTCTTGCAATAGAAAGTTTTATTTTAATATCATATTTTTTTGGATTTTACTACTCTATCGTGGGTTGCCATCTTCTTTTACTAAAGAAGTGCATTCATTGTTGTGTCCTTAAGTATTATGCATGAGTTGAGTAAGAGTTTACAATTTAAACATGTTGCTGCAAAAATTCATTAATACTGGAATAGCTTGAACGAGTCTTCTTCAAGGAAAACATTTATAATCTGTTTGGATTGGCTTATAAACAGTTTATTTGAATTTATCTACTGGCATAAGCGCTTGTCAGAGTGTTTGGGAGAGTTTAAGGAAACAGCTTATGACATGTCCATAAGCTGTTTTCAGCTTATTTTGATAAGCTATTCAGGATAGCTTATGAAAACAGTTTATAACTTATAAGAAAATAGTTTGACTATATTTTCTCTTTGATTATAGAAATAACTTATACATAAGCGCTTAATTAAGCCGTTTACCCAAACAGACCCTTAGACTAATTGCTTCCTTGGAAAATATTTTAGACCTCATTACAAGTGATTTGGGAAAACTTTGGCATACCTTGCAAAAGAGGCTTACAAACCCTTTGTCGATGCAATGAGTTTTGCCTAGGTAATTTCTCTTCATTTGAACCATAGGCTCATATGACTTGGTGTTATTTGGTGTTTTGTGTGATTTGAACAGAACTAGTACCAGTCGTTGAAGTAGAAGAAAGGGATTTAAAATAAGGGGTATTTTTGGTAGAAAAAAATTTTAAAAAATGGGAGAGGTTATATTATAAAAAACAGGGTCCGCAAAAAGCAATGTCCATTATGCTTTAATCCAATATGGGAACCCATCTTAGAAAGGGTCCAGGCTTCCTCACGGCGTTTTAAAAACTGGATTTATTCGGTTTTTGAATTGATCACGTCTTTATAAGTTCGAGCGCTTTTTTAATTTAACCACGGTTTAACAAAAGAAAGTAATCTGTTGAGCTATTTGAATTAGGGATGATAATGGGTAGGGTTTGGATAAGATGCTATAGTACTCGTGTTTATACCCGCGTTTGAAAAAAATATCCGTATTCGGACCCGTACCTGTATGGATAGCAACTTAAGTATCCTTATCCGTAGCCTCTGAGTACCTAAATACCCGCACCCATTACCCGCACTTTATCTAAGAAAAAAGAAAAAAAATAACACAAAGAATATCAGCGCGCAGTTGCTGTTAGTCCTTAGGACATTTGTTAGCATTCCCCTTTATCATTAAATTCTTTTTACCTTCATTTTAAAAGGACATGGAAGTAGTAACAATACAAATTGTTGTGAACCAACATATGGTTGGTCTGAGTGGTAAGGGATTCGGACACCTCAAGAAAGTGATCAGGGATTCGAATCCTGGCTCTTGTATATGGAGAAAACCTGGTTGGGAGGAGAGAACTCACCTTATGTGGCCAACAAGTTCCCCGATGGAGATTAATCACTGCTAACGATGATAGATACTTCATATCTATGTCATGATTATCAAAAAAAAAAAAAAATAATAATACAAATTGTTGTGAATTTATAGCTAACCTTATTCCCCTCTCTCGTTCAGTACAACACAATATTGACTTTCTTACACATATTGTCCACATATTATTCTGTAAGGGTCAGATCCTACACATACCTCATACAATACTGTATTTATCCATTCACTACAAAATTTCACCCCTCCTTTCATCCACTAGGTTTGTGGTACTTTCGCTTTCTGGCTGGTTTTTTTTTTTGTTATTGTGGCATCTCCGGGGATGTTTCCTATATAAGCAGCTTTTCTACTTGGACCTTTTGCCTTTCTGATTCTAATGTTTTTTTTTTTGCAAGCACTTTTTCTAATGTATTAAAACAACTAAAAAAAGACGAAATAAAAATGATAAGAAGATTTCAAAACAAAGTTTGCAGTTCTGGTATTCTGAACTTGAAATTGTCCTTAGCTTTATAGAAAGTGATCAATATCTCAATTTCATATGTAACTTAAGAATATTAGATTTAATTAGGTGAATAACCCAAAAAAGGAATAAGGAAAAACAAGATGAATCTCTAACAAAGGTACCAACGAGATAAATTCACAGGCCAGCCAAATCCAGCATCACAAATGCAATTCCAGCCAATCCTCACTCCAACCTTCAAGGCTTCTAAAAGTTGACACAGCTATACGAGCACTTTGATATATATCTTTCTCCAATTTTGCTGTTTTTTTTTTCCAAGTAGATCACGGCAACTATCTTAGCACACATATGAAGCATTTTTCTGCAAGGAGAGAAATTACGTCCGAATAGAAGATCTTCTGTTTACCCTTCAAACTTGAAATATATATAAGTTGGATCACTAAATAAGTTCATGAACAACTGTTTAAAAAATTAGGGGCAACTATTCCGTTGCTTTCTAAGTTCAAGCGATCCACTAGACCGACCAACATAATCATCTCAAGCTGCAGTCCAATTAATTGTGGATTAGGCCCCAAAGGATCACCGTCATATCCTAGTAGGATGGCTAACATTTGATATAACATGCGTAACAAAACATCCACTTGATGTAAATTGGTGGGGCTAATGACTATTAGGCCATGATTATCTAGGTCCAAATCACAGGAAACCTCCCCATCACTCCCTTTAACGCTTTCTACCATGTGAATTCTTCCATTTCCTTATACTAACTTAAGCGTTGAAGTATCTTTTGCAGATACCCTGTCTCTTGTCTCTTTATCATTTTGAAGCCGTCCTCTAAAGAACATCCGAGAACCAAGTAATCCTCCGGCTAAACTTAAGAGCACAACCATCTTGATATATTACAATCTGGCTAGCATGAAGGAGGCCATTAATTCCACCAATTCAATGAAAATACCCACCGTATGCCAATGAAGGAAAGCACAGGAAACGACTTATTTGAAGATTGGGTGGTTATTATAACTGTCAATTTAGATGTATTATTTTATAGGCTTAATTTCATTTTTGGTACCTCTATTATTAATTATGTACGGTTTTGATCCCTATAATTTTTTTTTATGCACTTTTGGTCCCTCTGTTTTTTAAATGTTGCACATTTGGTCATTTCGTCTAATGTCTGTCAATTTTTTCAATGATCAACATAGAGAAACCACTCCTCTAAACACACAGAATCTCTGGTTGAAGTTACTCCTCATCTGGCGCTCCAATTCAACATGATTCAATGATTCATCTATGCTATTTACTGGTTTTGTCCCTCCTTTTCGGGACCTTTTTTTGGTTCCACCAAAGATCCTATACCATAGAAACTCAACCAGAGGTTTGATGCCCTTAGAGTAGTTGTTCTTCCCTATTAATCGTTGAAAAATTGATGGATATTGGATGGATGGACTAGATTTGCAACACTAAAAAAAATAAATGGACAAAATGTACACCAAAAAACTTTAGGGATCAAAATCGCAAATGGACAATAGTAGGAGGATTAAAAGTGCAACTAAGCCTTTGTACCCTTATTTCATTTGAATTTAATTATTTAATTAATTAAGAGTGTGTTTGGAAAGCTGAAAAAAATAGATTATGTTGATAATCGATTATAATCAAAATCTGTTTTTGTTTGGATATGTTTGTTGAAAAATGATTTTAAGTAATCTATTTTGTTTGGATGATGCAAAAAAAAAATCACTTTTACATAGTAAATTATGAAAAAAAAAGGTTATGAAGTTATTTGTATAATTTAATAATTTTTGTTGGAAAGTTAGTTTTGTAGGGTAAATATGGAAGATAGTTTTGAAAATGAAAAATAATCAAATCACAACAATCTTAAGCTAAAACAAATTAGATGGCATAAAACATTTTTTTTCACCAAAAAGGCTTTTTTATAAATTTAAGCTAATTGTCAAACATGATAGATTATCAATGAAATAACTTTTTTAGCCAAAAAATAGCTAAAATGGAAAAAATTAATGGTGCTTTCTCCGGTATCCCTAATAATTTTTGGGTAAAAATTATCCTACTCAACCAGAATGCGCCACCTAAATTAAATGGGTCAAGTCAAATGATTATCACCATTTGATTAGACCACATAGACATGATAAGTTATACTAGAGGTATGAGAGAATTCACCAAAATTAATCTTTCCCACGCTCTAAGTAGGGTTATTTTGAAATGGGAAAAAGTTAGACACCATCAAGAGTTGAAATTGGCTTTATATATAATAGTAAAAATAGATATAGTCATCACTTTAATTGTTATGCACGAACAATGTAAAATTTTTTACATTATCAACCAATCATCAATCATAATATGAATGATTTTTAAGATAATTAGGATAAAAGTCAAATATATTGACTGATGTGATAATTTATGATTGAATATCTATATGAAAATATTTTAGACTATCAATGTATAGCAATTAAATTTTATCGTCATATAGACTTATTCAAAAAAAAAGATTTATTTTGTATAGACTATCAGTGTAAAGATTTTTTATACGATGAATTAATCAAAAATTGACAAATAATTTAAAATGTTTGACTATTATCCTAATTATATTAAAAATTATCTATATCATAATTTTTAAAATATTTGATTTTTATCCTAATTTTAGTTTGATAAGACATAAAAATTAAAGTCTTCAAAAAAATTAAATTATTTTTGTTTGATTATTGACTTTGGCTTTGACTGAGTGAGTGAGAGAGAGAGAGAATCGGTTCATTCATTCATTGCGTGTAGTTTCTTTCTTCTCGGTGAAGTCAATATAACTAACTACATATAAACAGACGCAGAGAGAGAGAGAGAGAGAGACAGAAGGGCCCTATTCAAAATTCAAAGCTTTCTTTTTCTCTTACTCTTACCCTTTCATTTGTTTTGTTCATCGGTTTTGTGCTCCAAACAACTTAAACACTGAATCTCTGTAAAAGGTGAGATTTTTTCTTTTTAGGTTTTGGGTTTTGATCTTTACTCTCTGTTTTGACTAGTGCATGCACTGTTTATTTTGTTACTTTGCTTGTTTGGTCAATTACCCTTTTCTGGGTTTTCATGATCACGTCATAGGAATATCAGGGCTGGAATTTTTGCTATAACTCTGTGTCTTCCTGAATTATTATTTTTAATTTTTAATTCAAAACCCAGAATTTTCTTTTACCGGTTTGGTCTAATTGTGTTCAAAGTCTTTGTTTTTTGACAATTTTATACTGGTTCTGCTCTGCATATTTATTTGATTTGTTTGCTTGTTTGGCCAAAGGTTTTCCACTTTCCAGGGATCGAAATTTGTTGTACTTTCCGGTTTCCTGAATAATCAAATTTACCCTTTGGAATTCGTTTTACTAAATTCATTCATTGGGGAATAATATAATATAATATCATGTGGCGCTGTTGGTCTTTGACTTGTGGGGATGGTTTATGCATTATGAATCTTCTGAATTTGGTTCATTTATAGGTCCTCCTCTCTACACTTGCACTATTTGCAAGTCATTTCCTGTATGTGCAATCAAAATTGCTGTTCTTTTAGACATTCTATAAACACCACCATGACATGATGAGATAACAATCTAATTAAATAGGTGGTTGTCTGGTACTTTTCTTTTGTTATTATTTGATTTTGTTTATCCTGTCAGGGAAAACAAGGGGTTTTGTATTGAAAACATGTGCCTACCTAGTCTTATCATACTTCTTCCAATGATTTAACCATTGATGTTGAAACTTAATTGCCTCCAGATTAGAGAGGATCATGGGTTGCTTTGGCTTTTGTAAAGAAAATGATAGTTATAAACCTACTGACAACGGACCCTTCATGCCATCCAATCCTGCTGGTAATTCACTTGCTATTTCCACTTTTTTTTCCCTTCTTTACAATTTTATGCTTAAAGACTCTTATTCTATCTTACATTTATTGTCATTGAAGTCATTGTCATGATTTGAAAAACTAGGTTCATGTTTTCATTTTTATTCCTCTTTCTTTTGGATTTAATTCCATTAGTACAATGCAGGGAACACCGGTTATCATGGCAGACACACTGCAACAACCGCTCCTCGGATTATAAATTTTCAACCAATTGCTGTCCCTTCCCTTGCAGTAGATGAATTGAAGTCTTTGACAGATAATTTTGGCTCAAAATTTTTCATTGGTGAGGGTGCATATGGGAAAGTTTATCATGCCATATTGAAAGATGGGCGTGCTGTGGCAATTAAAAAGTTAGATTCCAGTACGCAACCAGACCAAGAATTTCTTGCTCAGGTTCGCTTCAATTGCAGTTATATTATTTTTTATTTTTAATGATAAGATAGTAAAGCATCATGTTATATTTATTGAATCACAATCTATATTGCAACTAAGTTTTCATTCAGTACTTTTGATTCTTAACTTATATAGGTATCTGTCGTATCAAGGCTAAAGCATGAAAACGTTGTTGAGCTTGTTTGTTATTGTGTTGATGGTCCTTTGCGCGCCCTTGCTTATGAATATGCTCCTAAAGGATCCCTTCATGATATTCTACATGGTTAGTTATAACAAATACCATATTATTCCTCATTCTATGCAAAGTAATACTAATACTTGCAGACTCTCATTAATGCTGGCAGATCTTATGCGTAAAAACTGGTAACTGGTTTTGGAATTTGTGATTTGAAAACAATATCATCCTTGTGGATGAAACTGGAAAGCTTTAAAATTATACCATATGAGCGAGCATATTTTTGCTTTATCCATATGTTCATTCCCTAATCTTGTAATTTTTTTACCAAGGATGAAAGCTACCATTGGTATGAAATAGTATTCAAGTGTCTCTAGACAATACAATGAAGCTGCTTATTTTTTAAACAAAAAAAAAAAGAAGTTATAGAGAAAATGATAATTTATTCATTAATCTCTTCATTGCAATATGTAAGTTTATTAGAATTGTGGATATAGGACGCAAAGGTGTCAAGGGTGCACAGCCTGGTCCAGTTCTCTCATGGGCTCAAAGAGTTAAAATTTCTGTTGGAGCGGCCAGAGGACTTGAATATCTACATGAGAAGGCAGAGATTCATATTATCCATCGTCACATTAAGTCTAGTAACATACTACTCTTTGATGATGATGTTGCAAAGATTGGTGATTTTGATTTGTCCAATCAAGCTCCTGATGCAGCAGCTCGTCTTCACTCCACCCGTGTTCTTGGAACCTTTGGTTATCATGCTCCAGAGTAAGCCATTCCTGGACACCTACTATACCTGTTTATGATTTTTTCCAGTGCATGCTTGCCCTTCTCATACAGAAGAATGTTAAATAAAAAGAATTTCAGCCTTTGTATATATAAGAGGTTTCCATTAACTTGATGCAAAATGATGGAGAAACAGATAAAAAAGTGAAAATTATTAATTTGAGTAAAAATGAAACAGATTAATAGTGAAGTAGTGAACTTTAATCCACTTTACTATCAATTATAAATTTGGCTCATTGTCTCTACATTTCAGGGTTGTCGCTTTATGAACTTATTAGGCTTGATTTTTTGGATGACAGATATACAATGACTGGACAGCTCACTTCAAAAAGTGATGTCTACAGTTTTGGAGTTATACTGCTGGAGCTCTTAACTGGGCGTAAACCTGTTGATCATACACTGCCCCGGGGACAGCAAAGCCTTGTGACCTGGGTATCAATTTTCAATTGTTTCTTTTCTGTTAATGATTCATTCTTGTGTCTTGTCTTCTTCCTCTTTCATTGAATTTTGGATTTTGCACATTGTGATTCTTGTTCATTGGATTTTATCAATCAGGCAACACCAAAGCTTAGTGAAGATAAGGTGAAGCAGTGTGTTGATGTCAGATTAAAGGGAGAGTACCCTCCAAAGGCAGTTGCAAAGGTAATAAAATTATATTCTGGAGATGAAATATTGTCTTTTAGTTCATTAACGGAATGGTATTCCAAAACACAATTGCTTTTCAAAATTTGCATGCAAACTATTCTATTCTTGAAAAACTTCAAGAAAAATATGCTGTTTTGAAAATTGTAGGTTATGTTATACAGTTTACATTTTTTGTCCACTTATTTTTTTTTTATATATTGTTACAGATGGCTGCTGTTGCTGCACTGTGTGTGCAATATGAAGCTGAGTTTCGACCCAATATGAGCATTGTAGTCAAAGCTCTACAGCCACTACTAAATACTCGTTCTCTTCACCCAAAGGAAGCGCCGAACCTGTAAATTCCCATATCCTTCATTCCTTCTTGCAGACTGCAGAGTGCGTTCAATGAATTGCCTTTTGTAAAAAGTGTCAATAATTATATACCCTCACTATGGCATATAAGTCTTAAAGTATAGTTTGCACTATTATATTTGTAACTCAACTCAGCATTCTACTAAATCAGTGATGCAAGTGCAAGAGCCAATCATAGTTTAAGTTTCTGGTTTTGAATGCTTATTGGAACTTTATGTTTGTTTATGTTCGGATTCTACAATCCACATATACAAGAGAATATATACTTGTCATGGAGAACGTACGTTTAGTTGAATTGCAATTTTATAATGATTTTTCTTCTGAGCACAAGGGGAATGTAGAAGCTTGCTTATTTCCCCCCTTTTCATATCATTGACTTTTACCGTTGAAAGCTGAAACCTTTTCGATCAGCTTTTTTTTCACCGAAGCCTAAATTGAGAAATGTTTTGTTCTTTTGATGTGCCACTACATCCCCAAAACTTGGTTTAAGTGGAAGGGGTGTGGACTTTGGATCCCTTTTTGGGGTCCTTGGTTGGATTGTCCGAGTCATGTGTGTGGAAGAAACATTATTTGGAATATTTCCATTTAGGTGGCTAACTTATCCCGAGATTTTAGTCACTGGTCTCTCATCTACCAAGTGACTATATTTTGATAAACAAAGAAAAAACAGTACACCCCCCTATCTTAATGTCATCTCTTAAAAGACTACTTTAAGGTTAATATATGAGTACATGTACCAAAAAAGAGAGACTATTATACTATAACACAATATTATTTTAAAATATTTAAATTATTATTTAGAGGTAAAACTGATTATTTTTTTGTTATAGGCTAAAACTGATTTTCACAATTTTGATCCAATAAAAAACGGATAAAAATTAACAAACGGTGAAAAAAATAGAAATACATAATTAAAAAATCAAAATCAAAATAAAGAAAATTTAGGAGAGTCAAAATCAAAAGCACGATCAAGAGTGGAAATGAGTTATGTACTTATTATTTATTTTTCTCCTTTTCAAAGTTTTATTATATTAAACAAGTAAAAACGAAGTTTCGTTGTAACCAAAACAAAAGAAAGGAAGTTTCGTTTTCTAATTCCATATTCAAGCAAACCCTTATTGTAGGGCCAATATAGTAGGCGTGTGTACCACCATTCATCAAAGATCTTTATTGCAGGCGTCTGTAACTCAATCCCAACCCTTGTAACAAAAAACAAAAAAAACTCAACCCCAACCCCCGCATTTTGAAACTTAAGTTGCAGAATTTTGCACTACTTTTTACTATTGTGAACATCCAATTTTATCCTGAGCATACCTTTTTTTCTCCTCAAATGAAAAACATATAAAAAATTGCAAAAAGGGAAAAAGAGAAAAATTCTTCTAAATAAAATTGGAGAAAAAGAAGAAAAAAAATCAAATTTGTTCATACTCTTGACCAAATTACATGATCAGACTGACTTAGGGTGTTTCTTTTTATATCACAATTTTTTTTAAAATTTAATATTCCCAAAATATCCACCTTGTCTCTTTCCTTCTCTTTCATATATTCACATAAATTTTCGTAACCTTATCGGAAATTAACTTCCGATACTATGAAAAAAATGAGTTGTACCAGAAATATAATTCCGGTGCACCGGAAAGGAAAAATGGTATCTTCTAAAAGACCCACCGGAAATTAACTTCTGGTATTATGAAAAAAATTATTGTACCTAAAATATAATTCCGATACACTGTAAAGAAGAAATGGTATCTTCTAAAAGCCCTAGAAAAGAAGAAGGACAAGCAACTATCTTTTTTAACGTATTTAGTTTTTTCCCGAAAAAATCAATGGATGCAACATTTTTCTTGGTGACTTTGTTTTGCTGTCAGGGGGCATCCATCAGGGAGTCACACCGGTCAGTATACGTTGCTGATAGACCCACTGCATTCTAAACATATATAAATACCGGAGTTAAAAGTTTCGATAAGAAGCAATTTTTTTTTTAAAAATAGGATACGAACCTGGTGGAGGTTAAGACTATTGTGGGAATATTTAGTGTTTTTAAAAAAAATTGTGGTGTATTGATAAAGGTATTTCATTTTATGATTGTCAGACTTTTGAGCTCATGGCCCAATACCTTTTTTAGTAAATAAGAAAACAGAAACAAACAAAATCAATGAAATAACAGAAAAAAGAAATAAAAGCGAAAGGTGCAGTAGGTATCATGCACCAAAACAGATGAAGTAATCTTGTCCCCCACAGCTGCCATAACCGTTTCCCTTGTCATTGTTCTTCAATTCTACACTTTCAGTTGAAGGAGGGGGGAGACATTTTCAATCATCAGGGTATGAAAAAAAAAAAAAAAAAAAACCACGCTCATCCTCTCCAAAAATCAAAAATCATTTTTCTTCCACTTTATTTTCGATCGAGACCTCACCCTTCATCATCTTTCTGCCTTTTTTTCTTTTCTATTTCCTCCTTCCCATTTTCTTGTCCCTCTCCCTTTCTCAGCTACTGAACCAATTAATATCCATATATAAAGCCACATCTTCATCACTGCAGTCTGTTATCAGTTAGTTAGTTAGTTAGTTACCTTTATGTATGATCAGTTAGTTAGTTTGGCTTTGTTCGCTAACCAAGTCGTGAGTCGTCCGTGTTGTATATAAAAGGCACTACTATATATGTTGTATATGTAACCTAACTCATTCAGTTTTCATCATTCTCATATTCAGTTACACACACTTTCTCTGTCTGGTTGATTTCTCTCTGTTTCGATAGCTTCTGGTGCAAGCATCTCGGTTGGATCCTCAGCCGTCCACCGCGCACCACCTATGTTCCATATAGGCCACCACCGCAAAACCCACTCCGTCGCCGCTGAAAAGAATCGCCACCTAACACCTGCGCCTCTGTACGTTTACAGCGTTTTCTCCATTTTCCGGTTTCTGTTCTTTTCTTTTTTATTCTTTTATTTACCGTTAGTTGGTTTATAGTTTCCTGTCCTAATTTAAAAAGTAATTACAATATATTATTTTTATTCTATTTCTCGTTTTTATAAATTTGTATAGGAAATAATGAAAATAAATAAAAATTTATTTTTTGTGTTTTTTGTATAATTTTTAAAAATAAAAAACAGAATAAAAACAATATGATAATTTTATAATTATTTATGTTATAATTATTTATAAAAATAAAAAAAACTAGAAACAAACCAAACATGTCAATAACTTGTCCTTGATTTTGTTCACGCTCTGTTTTGAATGTGAGTTTATGTTGTTTGGGCTCAAGGTGGCCATTTGGGCCCAAGAGTTAACGAGGATGAGGTTGTGTTTATTTATAGGACCATTCTTATTTTGTGTATGGATTTGTTTTTTTAGTAATAAGAGTACGAGATAAAAAAAAAAAAGGATAAATAATGAAAGATGACAAGAGATATATAAATTTGGCCAAAAATTGAAAATCTAATAATTAATAGACGAAATTTAAATAAATAGAAGTCACTGACTATTAATTCCTTTGAACGTCTATGCCATGTTTCTTGTTTATCTTTTTAGTAACTAAAATGCCTTTTCACAATTGTTTTTTTTTAAGAAAAATTAGTTTTTATTTATTAAAAATAATAAGATCATTCTGTTCACACAACAGCCATCAATGTTGATTGTATAGCTTTATGCTTTTTTTTCAATCATGATTGGTTTAAAAGGATTTATTGTACACTTGACGTTATATTGAATCCTGGGCAAGAGTGGATTTATCTTCAATATAAACATATTTTCAATGTTTTTTTAAATAATGAAAATCAATTGGTTAATTTATTTTCACCAAAAAAACTTTCTATATCCACGACCCTCAACACTGATTATATTGTTTTATGCTCTCGTCACTGTTGATGCTTGCCATAGGGATTTATTGTGTAACTCAATGTTATCTTAAATTCCAAACAAAAGTGGATTTGTTTTCAAAAAATTTAAAATCAACCAATCCACAATTATTTGTAAGAATTATGTGACTTTGAATTCCCCATGACACCATGGGATACATAGGAGCATAATTCAAGTTCTGCCAGTCCAAAATTTAATTTTATCTAATTTATTTGTTTATTTCTTTTTTTTTTTCTAAAATGGGATAAAATAAATATTTTTAAAGGTTATTTAAAAAATTGCATAATAATTTCAGGGTAACCGTCTTAGGACGAGTGTACCGAGGTGTTGTGGGATTTAGTCTCCACCCTTTCCTATGCATAATCGACTCTGGAATCCGGATTTGCTGTCAAATTTTTTTTTTAGAGGTTTTTTATATTTTTCTTATTAAAATAATATTGATGATGACTCCATTTTCTTTCTCTTTTTTTCCGTTCCTATTGCAATCTTGGTTGCACAATCTTATGATACTTAGAAAGAGTTATTAAATATTTTTAAATTAATAAGTAGCATACAAACCTGTTATAAAAAAAAAAAGTAGCATACAAAGTCTCTTACAAATCATATAAGAACAAGAATCTAATTTTTGTTCACACCCAACGGTCCATACCTAACCCCACCAGGAAAAGTCAAAGACATGAAAATTATATAGCTTCATCTGTTGGTAACAAAATCCACCTAATTAATTTTAAGTAATTTAACATCAAAACTCTTAAGTTGGATCCTTTTGATGGTAACAAATCACTATTATGACTTACAATTAATCTTAATCTAACCGAAACTAAACTGGTAGTTGCATAATTTATTTGGATTTGACTCCTCTAAAATGAGAAAGTCTCTAAAGTGAGGAAGTATGGGAGCATTCACCATTGATTTGATAAATGCATTAAGATCTTAACCCACTAAAAAGGATCCAAGGATAGATACACTCTTACTTTCTTACTTTAAAGAGTTGTTCATTTATTATAAAAAAAAAAAAAGAGGAGCCAAATTCAATCTATTTATATACACCGGTGAAGAAAGCAAAAAGCCACCAAATTTTAAATGGTAGTCGTAATTGGGTGAACCACTGCAGGCCAATCTGCTCAACTTCCAAGCAGCAATTAACTTTCCTTCCAGCATTGAAAATAAGACCTTCATTGGTATTATTATTTTATATATATATAATGGTATGGTATGATTGGTATTGTCATAATTAACGTACATTACATATCTTGAAATGGCTAGCAGCACCTCATTGTCAGTGGTAAAGGAGCGTGAAGGGGCAGAGATCGTATATGGCTCAGAAGAGTGTCAACGCCACTCCATAGAGCTGTTAGAAGAGCTGGGTCTCCCAAAGGGTGTTCTTCCCTTGCAGGACCTTGTGGAGTGTGGGAGAGTTAGAGAAAGTGGGTTTGTGTGGATGAAGCAGAAGGCCCCATACGAGCATTTCTTTGAGGGAACCAACACCCGAGTGAGCTATGCTGTGGAAGTCACTGCATATGTGGACAAGTTTAAGATGAAGAAGATGAGTGGCATTAAGAGCAAGCAGATGCTGCTGTGGGTGCCAATTACTGAGATGAGCATTGATGGTCCTAAGGGAAACAAGATACTATTCAGGACCCCTGTGGGGATTGGAAGGTCCTTCCCTCTCACTGCCTTCATGACCCAACAGGAACAACAAAAGTACCTGCACTTCCACCACCACCACCAGGAGATCAAACAAAATAATTAACCAGGTTGATGATTTATGAGCCTACTCAACTCATATCTATCTTCATTATGAATAATAATTAGTAACTACAATGTTTACTATACATAAAATTATTTTATTTCATCATGGTATTAATTTATCAAGCATACACCCTTTGGTTTCTTCTATTGGTTGATTTGTCCAATGCTATATTTAATCCTTTCTTGAATATTATATTTTGTTCCAGAAGAATTGAAACTGGTATTGAATGCAGATTGGAAAGTTGAGTTGGTTGTTGGGATTTTACGGTTGACATTCACGTTACTAGAGTCACGATTATAGTGTTTAATATTCGTCACAAGATTCATTTTCCGTCCATGATAAGATATCTATTTGTTACTACATCACACTATATATGCATGAAGGAAAAAACAACCGAAAATCCAATTAACTACTTATGTGTCTAACAGGAGGTTATATGATCATCCCAAGTGACATCAAATGACCTCCGTGATATCATATTAACATATGATTCCGTTAAAAAATTTCTTCAACCCTAAAATGCAATATATTTATTTACCCTAAAATGAATGATAAAGACTAAAATCGGCGATATTAAATTTTAGAGAGATGAAAACCAAAGAAAAATAATTTATAGGGATTAAAACTAAAATTTGCTCATTTTATAAGGATCAAAATTAGTAATTTCATATTTTAAAGGGATAAAAATGAAAAAAAAAATATTTTACATAGATCAAAACAAAAATTCACTTATTATTTAAGTACTAAAAATATATTTAACCGTCTAAAGTTATTAGACCGGACGTTGGCTTTTTGGGTGGACTTGCTGTTGGAAACTTGGAATGGAACCATTTGAGTCATACGTGCACGGAAGTAATTTCAACCGTATGGTTTCACAGTCACATTGAAATGAACTTCAGAGCTGATATATCATGCCTAAAGCTAAAAGCTTGAAATGTCATTATTTATTACTACTAGTATTTATTATTATAACGAAACTTATTAGGTAAAGGTTCCTGACTTTTTGAAGCATCCAACCTAAAAATCCAATAAATTCTCATGTCCTTCAATTCCCTAAATTGCACAAAGTCTTTTTATATTATTAAACATTTTAGTCTTGTTGTCAAGAAAACGAAAAATAAGGTCAGAGCTGCATTTCCAAGGGTTTGGGCTACCTCTGCTGCTTAAGATGGTATTAAAATAGTGGGAAATTTTTGGGAATAACCCCAAAAGAAAAATTATTCTCCTAAATATTCCCTTTCCTCCATTATATACATAAATATCCTCTTTTTTTCTTCTCACTTTCCCCTCCCTCTATTCACGAATTCTCACTTTCTTCTTTTTATTATTATTTTCTTTTATGTTGAGAAGTCGGGTTTTGTGAAATCGACTTCTCAATGGGATTTTCAAAAAAAATTTCAGTTGACAGTTAGGAAGTCGGGTTCTTTGAAACCCGACTTCCAATAGGAATTTTTTTTTTGAATTTTTTAAAAAAATACGATTTTTTTGATTTTTTTTAATTTTTTTGGATTTTTATTTAAATTTAATTGGTTTTAGAGTTTAAAAATGTGTGATTAATTTTTTAATTAACTAATAGTGTTGGATGTTAATTATATGATATCATTACTTAGGGTTCAATAGATAATATTATGCAACCCTATGTGATTAATATAATCAATAATATTATTAAAATACATTAATTAAAATTAAATATGAAAAAAGCTAAAAAAATTATGATATCATTACATATAAAAAAAAGAACGATAATGACAAGTACACAAAATTATTAATCTCCTAAAAAATTAATCACACATTTTTAAACTCTAAAACCAATTAAATTTAAATAAAAATCCAAAAAAATTAAAAAATAAACCAAAAAAATCGTATTTTTTTAAAAAATTCGAAAAAAAAATTCCTATGGGAAGTCGGGTTGAGAGAACCCGACTTCCTAACTATCAAATGAAAATAAATTTGAAAAGCCAATTAAGAAGTTGGTTTCATCAAACCCGACTTCTCAACATAAAAAAAATAAAAAAATAAAAAGAAGAAAATGGGAAGTCGGGAATAAAGGGAGGGGAAGTGAGAGGGGAAAAAAGGGGGTATTTATGTATATAATGGGAGAATAAATTTTTTTTTTTTGGGTTATTCCCAAAAATTGGGGAGAGCCTACTTTATGCTTCCATAATAATAAAGAAATTCTTCACTGCAATCATAGACAATATGTAGCACATCTTTTCTGTGTCTTTCAATCTTGATTTAAAAAAAAATAAAAATTATCGTGTTGCACAAGGAAACATCCGTTCCTTCATGATCCTAATGAGTGGTGAAACAAATGAAAAGGCAAAAAGGGACGAGAATGTAAAAATAGCAATCAACTGTACACACTAGTGCAAGGGATCTATTTAATCCCATATTCATGCACAATAACCTACCTCCTAACATCTACATCTAAGATGTAACAACAAATAGGTATATAAATCACCCCAAAGTAACTCGATCCCGCTCCATGTCTTTTGATGTAAAATGTGGCAGTCATCAGAACTCATAGACGCTCAAGAGAATGCAAAATTTGCCCTTTCACTGGTGTACCTTATTCTGGAATTGGTACTTTTGGCTTTGAGATCCCTAGCTCTACTGCTGTTGGTTCCTTCTGCCATTGGACTTGGAATCTGGATTGTCACCCTTATCTGTATCTGAAGTCTCCTTCTCGGCCTCCATTTCTATATTTTCTGCCTGACTCCTTCGGCGTCTTCGATCCTGAAATGCCATCATCCACTTTATTTGAGAAACATGCCATGTTTCAAACACTTCACAAAGTGTAAATCTTAAAATGGAATAAGTTGCTTTGAAGTCAGAGTAGATGTTATAATTACAGAGAAAAAAATTCAAACATTGCAGCAAGGAACCAGATGTAATTTCATACAAAATACCAACTGTTACACAAAGTTGGAAACTTATTATGAATATTTAGATGAGAATCAGAAGGCAAACCTCTCGAGGTATAGGATATTCCTCTGATTCAAGCATACGGACAACTTGACTCATCTTTGGTCTTTTCTCAGAATATGGATCAACACACCTCAAAGCAGTCAAAAGGGCTCGTTTAAGGGCACTTGTTGATGGCCTGGTCTCAATGTTGGGGTCCACCACCTCTTCTGCACGCCTACTCCCAACCATCATCTTGAGCCAATCAACCAAATTTACCTACAAGAACCATCCAATGATATTAGGAAATCTCTAATAAGTCCAAAGTACAGATAAATGCATAATGGAAAGAAATAAACTTGCCAAGTACTCTAGGGAAATTTCTAATGTATGCCATTCTTCACATTAAAATTTCTTTCCTTAACTCTTATCAGACACAAACCAATACATATACATAAATACATGCACGTCAGAGTATTCAACCATTTCTTTACAGAATACCAATGACACACCTCAGCTGCTGGTCGGCTATAATCCACTGGGTCTCTTCCAGTAATTGCTTCAAGAAGCAATACTCCAAAACTATAAACATCACTCTTCTCGTTTAGTAAGCCAGAATTGGCATATTCTGGAGCCACATATCTGAAAAATACAATGCAAGCATGAGAAGGAGAGCATAGTTGGCCAACTAGAGACAGTTAAAAAGGCCAACTCATTCAAAACATAAATGTTATGATAGAATTGAGACCATGAGGAGTCCCCATAGGTTCAGCCCATTTGAACCACCCATGGGACTAATCCCCGTTCAACCGCGGGAGCACGAGGGTTAGACAGTTTCCTGACAAGAGTTACTTCCCTGGGATTTGAACTCATTCCCTCCTTCCAAGGGGTCAAGGTTGCTTACCACCTCGATCCACTCTTTGTCGGTAGGTGAAAAACTTAATATTCTGTTTAGTCTGGTATGCACATTGTGTGTTTCATGATTAGATTATGTGCATGATATGACAAAGGACAATTAATCAAGAAGATTAACTATATAACTTCTCAATTTGCAGTATAAAATATAAAAAATGCAAAGCATTAGTCACCATGCCTGCCCAAACAAGAAATAACAAGGAAAATTACATTTGAAACATAAAACAAACAAGTCATAAATCTGTAGACAAACAGCTTACCCAAAAGTACCCATTACGCGAGTTGTAATATGACTTGTTCCAGCACCCAGTAACTTAGCGAGCCCAAAGTCAGATATTTTGGCATTGAAATCATCATCAATTAGAATATTGCTTGACTTAATGTCTCGATGTACAACTTTTGGCTCAATTGCCTCATGCAAGTAAGCCAGCCTGCAAGATAATCTGAGATCAGTAAAAGAGAACTCACCAAAAAATAAGGGGAAAAAAACTCAGGACAGTCAGTTAATTAGTTTTTTGAGGAGTAAATGAGCATACGCTTTAGCTGTTCCAAGGAGAATTTTAATCCGAGCATCCCAAGTAAGAAAACCATACTGCCGCATGGCTCCATGAAGCCATTGCTCTAAATTGCCATTGTTAACATACTCATAAACCAACAACCTGAAATTAACAGGAGATTCACTAAGGATCAAAAATCCAATTTATACAAACCAGTACGCAGAGAGTAGTATGCAAACGCTAGTCAAATATAGATAAAAGCAGACACCAACAGTCAAAACACGTACAAACGCATGCTGTAGACACAATTGATGATTCATCTTTGCTGATTCCAAAATATATAGAATAAAAATATAAGTGGAAATCTGGATATTTAACCAAAACAAAATGCAGAACAAACCCATATGCTACCTGTGAGTGCCTTCAATGCAATACCCCAAAAGTCGAACCAAGTTCTTATGCCTCACATGACCAATAGCCTCAACTTCCACCCTAAATTCCTTTTCAGCTTGTCCTCTGCATGATGGGCGTCAACAGTATTAGATTAACTAGCTGCATGCAAACATCCTAATATAACATTAAATAAGAGATTATAAAACCTAGTTCAAAAATGAAAATAAAAATAAAGGCTCCAGTGCAACTTACAGATTATTAAGGAGCTTCTTAACAGCTACAGGATTGCCATTGATTAGCTGACCTTGATAAACAATTCCATATCCACCTTCACCAATAACATTGTCTTTTGAAAACCTGTTTGTTGCAAGTTCTAGGTCCCTCAATGTAAACCAGTGCCCCCAGCCAAGGTGAGAGAATTCAGGCAGACCGGACAAAGGGGATGGTGCAGTTATAGGATGCGAAGAAGACCTGTAAGCAGAAGTGGACTTAGCACCACTTTCTTCACCTGATTGAGAGCCAGCAGCATCTTTATCAACATGAACAAATGAGCCTGATTGACTGCTATTATCCCCATTTTTTGTCTGGATCAAAACCTTTTCAGACTCCCTGTCACTAAATTTGTCATAAAGACTCATAAAGGCACCATTCTGGGGATGATTATTTGCTGAAGCTTGATCAACTCTTATCTCTTTGATCTCTTCTGAAACAGCTAACATATGGCTAAGGGGAAGCATGCCATTGACTCTTCTGGATTTCTTTCTTGATGTAAGACATATTGATAGCACTACAAGAATGATGATAATGAATAACCCAACTATTATCCCCAGTAATTCCCACGCTTGCAACCCAAAAACAGACGTTTTCTTGGACAACCCTGAACTCAGATCAGATGCCATTTGCTGCTGCCAATATATCTGCAGAAATCAGTGTTAAAATATAAAGAAAAAAAACACTTCAATTCATATAACAAATAAAGTTGCAAAATCAATCATGTGATTGAGACATCAAACTCTTGTACTGGATTCCCCACACCATAAAATTACATACACATGGTTTAAGAAATAAAATCACACATCCAGTCATACAAAATTCCAGAAAGAAACTAAATTGTTTAATATCCTTTTCATATAGCAATAAATGGAGGAAGTCCCATTTCTTACTTACAGAAACTCAGCTCCTCATTAAAAATGCAAAAGGAAAGAACACTAAACTGCATATTAGACACAGTATTCAAATCCCAGACAAGTCAAGCAAATATGAACCAGAACCATTGAAAAAAAAATGCAATAAATTGACTTCAAAGCTTTTGGAATATATATAAATTGTAAGGGACCAGAAGGGCATAAAAATAAAATAAAATTGGTTTTACATAATACTTGAAAACCAAATAAGAGAAACACTGAAACTTTAGCACACAGGAAAAATTAGCCCAGTAATAGAAGTTCTAATTAGCTAACCAAAATATTTAAGCCAACAACCAATGACAAAAAGAGAGTCATGTGTTAACATCTCCCTGGGATTTTTCTGCAACTTGGCAGAGATTTAAAATGAAAAATACTATATGAGAGAGAGAGAGAGAGAGAGAGAGAGAGATTAAAGACCTGTCCACAACACAAATCCTTCACAGTTTTCTATACAGCTCCTTTTCAGACCCTGAATCAACTTAAACACTAGATCTCTCTTGTGCACCCAAAATCCTCTTGGATTTGAACCTATTGGCGCATGCCCAGCTCAACCCCATTGTCAAAATGTGATTTTGATTTCTGGGTTTTCTCAACTACGCCAATGGGTCTCTGTTTTCAATCTGAAAAATGTACCTACCTTTCAGAGCAGCACCAATGCGATGCCCCAACTCACTCACGGCAAGGCAGCGACCGTGTTGTGCAGATGTTGGAGGGATTTGGAGAACACAAGAGAAGAGAAGAGGCACATGAGATGAGATGAGATGAAGAAAAGGGAAATGGTGTGGTGGGGTTAATAAGAAGAAGGCATGGAATTATCAGTGGTAGGTGATGGGAGGTGACATGCACTCACATTGCATACAGTGAAAACTAAGCATCAAAATGGAAACTTTCTTTGCTGTTTCTTCAAATTTCTTCCCTCCCCAACACCACACCCTCCCAATTTAATCTCGCATTCCTCTCCCTGCCTACCCTTATTAATTTAAAAATGTTTTTATAATACTTTTAATTAAAATGACATTAATCCTCTCACCTTGCAAGCTAGTGCGTCTTTTCTTAATTTAAACTTCTCCCTAATGAAGGACAAAAAATGACATTAATATCCGACTTCATGTTATGTGACATGGTATTGTATGTTTGTAGAATTATAAATAAATTGTTATATTACTAAAAATATTTTAATTTTATAATAATTATTCTGAAAATTATTCAGCGAATAATTTCGAATTGGTTAATCTTATAATTTTTTCTATACTAACCATATATCAAAATTAAATTTTTATGTTCAACTAAAATCCATATATTATATATAAATATAAATGTATATAAAGGTAGAGTAGACATAGGAAGGAATTTAAAATGATAATTTTTTATTATAAAGTGACATATTTAATAAATTAAGAAGTGATAATATTACCTCTTATAAATTTATTAATGAATGTCCTATGACTCATATATAAATTTGAATAAAATATTCTTTAAAATATTATTTAAATGTTATATAAGTCTTATTTAAGATATTGACTAAAAAATAAAAAGGTGTTTTTTAAATTAAATACATTATTATTTAGGATTTAAATTTTTATACATATAATAATTGTCTTAAAAGTCATATATAAGATGATTTGTGATTAATTGATCATGTAAAAAATATTATCCTGACCGTATATCAAAATTAAACTCTATTTTTTAATAATATATTAAATATATGGCATGGCCTATAATAATAACTTATTTTTTTAATTTGATTGACATTTCTCATCTTATATTCTAGAAATTTAAATAGTAGATGAGTTTCTATTTCCACTCATATTTTTGTATTGTTTTTATTATTCCTAAAGTTTCTTCAGACCGTGACAGATAAACAGATGCTTAAATGGTATTTGACATTAAATAGTAAATAAATGAATAGGACAAACAAAAAGAAATACTCGTTTTTCAATAAGCAATTAACTCATTTTGGTTTGTCTCTTACTTTTTTTTCCATTTTGTAAGGCAAACATCAATAGCATTAACTTTCACATGAGACAAGCAATTAGTGTGATGTGAAAAAGTTCCTCGAAAGTGAATTTTTTTTAAAGTGAGCAAATAAGTATATTATCATCCTTAATTTAATAAAATAAATTAGGATTTTTATATACTTTATTAAATCAAGGATGATAACATCCTTACTTACACATTTTAAAAAAGCCTTGTCCCTTCCAAAAATGCTGGAGTGCAGATTTGTGAAAAAATAGAATTCAGTTGAAAAAGTCAAATGAACACAACTGCGCACCGAATGAGCCCAAAGTCATCATTTTTGCATATTTCCATAACCTTGAATTGCGTAAATAACTAAATTTCATTTTTATCTCTATAAATATTAATGAGACTTTGTTATCTCATTCAGTAGGCTGGATAGTCAAGGAAACAGACTGGACACCATATAAGTTTTTGTGATCGATAGCCCATAATACCCTTATCAACTACAATTGTTTATCCAACTTTGTCCTTGGTGGTTGTGGGGAAGAAGATGTTTATCTTCCATTCTTCCCACATGGACAGTAATGAAAGCTTGGAAACTGCATCCTTTCCTCAACCTCAATTGAGTCAATTCTAGTTTCAATTTTCAACCTTCAAAGAGCACCGAAAGAAAAAAAGATAAAAGATAAAGGCAAATGACAACATCGGTTAAGAAATTTAAAAGAAAGTTTTCATGGGAAGTGATGTATTTAATATTCCCTCCGTGTCATTATATATGTCATATTTATAAAAAAAAATTTGTCCCAAAATATATGTCATTCTTTATTTTTAATGTAATATTGAATGTTTTTTATAATTGTACCCTTAAATACTCAACTTTGTATGTATGATAATAGTTAATACATCAATTATTAATAAGGTTAATTTGATAAAATTATCACTTTTTTTTTTATTTATTACTTTTTCTTAAAGTGTGTGATTTAATGAAATATGATATATATATATATATATATATATATATATTGGGATTGAGGAAGTATACTAAAAAGTGATATTGTTAATTTTATAATAAATAATTGTTTTTGTTTTTTGGTACTCTTTAATCAATGCGGTTAGCACAGTGGCTAGTAAGACCCATAGATAAAATGGAAAGATGAAACTGTATACACCAGAATTCCCAAGACAGCAAACTGTTGTTGAAGGAAGTACTTAATTACATACCATGTGAGGGATGAAGGGGGACCTGCACAATACAATGTTAATAAAATATTGTAAAAGAAACACTGTATTGTGAGAAGAGCAATATATGAAAAACTGCTGAGTGAAAGGGAAAGCAAGTCGATCCCACATTGGCAGTCAGATAAATCGGTATCATGGTTGGCCAATTTTAACTCATAAGGCTACACTCGCTACTGTATGGAACAATGATTGGTTTGAAAGGCCTAAGCTTGTATATACATTCATATGACACACGAGACAGGTCTTGTGTTTTGTTCCCGTGGTCCTATGATAGTATTTCTTTAAGGAAAATTATTTTGGTCCGGATTAGCTAGGTGCTTTTGGAATGCAGTGAATAACTGAATCCTTGTCCACTCCCACATCCACCCAAATAAAGACTTACATCTTCCGTGTGACTCAGCAAGATGGGATACCTTACAATTGTTTCCATGGCCTAGGCGTTCCATGGCCTAGGCCCCTAGGCCTAGGGGAGCACTGCTTCGCATTTCAGTTGCATAGAGATAATTCTTGCGATTAATTACACTTTAGTCTCTCACGTATCACGATTATTCGATTTTGATCCCTCGAATTTTAATTGCGTCAATTGGGTCCTCCAAATATCACGATTGTGTAATTTTGGTCCCCCAAATTTCAATTGTGTCAATTGGGTCCCCCATGTATCATGATTGTATAATTTTGGTCCCAAGTATCACGATTATTCAATTTTGGTCCTTCAAGTATCACGATTGTGTAACTTTTAACATCAATAGCCTACGAAGCACATGTGCAACTGATTTGATACTCAATAAGACTAGCTTGACAGCTTACATGTCATTTTTATGTGATACTTAATGATGTGCATTTGACCATTAAATTATATAAGATGTCAACGATGTCTTATAAGAATGTCCCGTAAACTGTCAAGTTGACTTCACCAAGTGTCAAATTAGTCTCACGTGTCCTATGTAGGCTACTGACGTTAAAAATTGCACTATTGTGACACTTGGGAGACCAAAATTGAACAACCGTGATACCTAGGGGACCCAATTCTCGTAATTGAAAACTGGGGGACCAAAATTGCACAATCGTGATACTTGGGGGATCCAATTGGCTCAATTAAAACCTGGGGGACCAAAATCGAACAATTGTGATACCTGAGGGACCAAAAGTGCAATTAAGCGTAATTCTTTTATAGATTTAGTAATTATAAAGTTATCATTAATTCACATAAAAAAACGACTTCTTCCTATACTCTATTATGTAATACTCCTTTTGTCCCATTATATATGCTATATTTATAAAAAAAAATTATCCCAAAATATATGTCATTTTCTATTTTCTATTTTAAATGCTTTCTATCAATTGTACTTTTAAATTCTCTACTTTACATTTATGACAATAGTTAATACACTAATGATTAATAAGATTAATTTGATAAAATTATCACTTTTTTCTTTTATTTATTATTTTTTCTTAAACTGTGTCATATATATATATATATATATATATTGGGACGAAGAGAGTAATATTTTGTGACGACTTTTCTGTCTCATCTATTCATTTATAATAACTTGTTGGCTTATTCGGAATATTATATAGAACTATAGAAGGGATTAATATTTTGAAATAGAAAGGCACTCATTTCATTTAACTTCTTTAATGTAAATTGTGCTTTTGATATTGTTATTTAGCAAGAGATATGGCTTGCACAGGATAATTATGTGCAGCTTGCAGAACAGATTTCCCAGTCCATGCCTCTTTTCAACGGAAAGAAATTTGTTGTCTCAAAAAATAGTGTTTTGATGTCTTTCATTAATCAAATATTAGGAATGAACATAAATATTAATGAATTATGATTTTGTTTTTTTAAGTGTCAAATTACTATTGACGGGAGACAAAAGATATGACAGAAAATTGAGACAGAAAATTTTTATCCCTTTTGAACACTAATTATTGTGTTTTTCTCCCTCTCTTTTTTGTTTTGAATGTGATAATACTTGTTAATCATGCGGTTCTTCTTTTCATCTATTTAAATGGGACACGTCAAAAGGAAAATTAAAGGATACAAAATGGTGGTAAATATCCTCTCAAAACACAACTTTTATTTTATAAAGCTGATTAAAGTGGGAGACTAGCTATATAGTTAAGTGTGGTGTAACTAGGAAGAGTTCCAGGGTGGCTGAGAAAAATTGGAAAAGCTTCTATATCAGTGCAACAAAATTATCTTTTCTTCTTCTTTAACATTTGAGTTTAATTGTTATATACTAATAATATAAAATATTTTTTTCATAGACATTCAATCATATATTGTCATATCAATAAAAAATATTTGACTTTTATTCTAAATAATTTTAAAAGTCATTCATATAATAATTGATGATTGATTGACAATTCCAATACATAACAATTAAACTCTTAACATATTCCACTAAGCAAACAACTCTAAATGCACGATACAAGCAAGCAAGGCAAGTACTTTTTTTTAGTTCTTCAGGTCTTTTTTTTTCCATTTAGCTAGGTTTATGTTTATCCTAACTATCTTAATAATCATCCATATCATGATTGATAATTGATTAACAATATAAAAAAATTTATATCGTTAATATATAACAATTAAACTTAATATCTACTCTTTATCAGTTGTTATTAAATAATTAAATAATAAAGCAAGAGTCTTCTTTGACCACGTACCAGACACATTCCAAAAGCAGCTCAGCTGGACAAAGACTGTTAATTAATTATTAAAGACTAGCGAGCATATGCCTGCATAATTGTATAATTGCCTATTGCTGACGGAACCCTACTTAATATTGTTTTATTACTTGGATGCACGCAATATTATTGACAGCGTGTCCTCAGCCTTTGGATCATTGCAATTATTAAAGCCCAAAATCATATCATTGGGAGCACAGGATTTTCTTTTTTTTTGATAATAGGGAGCACAGGATTTTCTTTTGTAAACTCAAATTCTTTTGCATACATGGTCTCCGATTGCATATTTTTTTTAAATAATATTTTGTTACACATTTTTTTAAACTCACATTATCTCATATCAGGTATAGCTAAAAAAATTAGAGTGAGGAATACGATGATATTAACTATAATTAAATGATAAAACTATATAATAAATATAATATAAGTATATATAAATATGTGCGAGTAATTAACATTACTTTTTTTCTTATACAAGGGGCCGCAGTTTGTTTTCTTTCTTCAAAATGGTAGTAAACTATTCTTTTAGGCTTTTACCACTTCAAAGATGAAATAAGTCAATAAAACATATGAATATTTGAATTATTTTATTTTAATTTAGTTCTTTCATGATCCTACATATTGTTTACTATTTTGGGGGCTTGACTATTTTTATGGGCTTTAAGTTCAGTTATTCAGAAGAATAATATTATGAGTGTTTTTATTTTAAACAATTGTTAAATTCGAATGAATTATATAAGATCAATAGTTAATTACAAGAAAATTAGAAGTGAATATGAAATGATGTATCTTAAGAAGATGAAAATAATTGATGCCTCTACCTTAATTAAACTATGATCAACTATCTGCGCACTCTATCTCTCACTCGCCCATCTCCCCTCACCTATTTCAAAAAATGGACCTCTCATCTATTTTAGAAATTACTCTGTAGTTCTTCCAATATAAACACCAGGTTAGTCATATTGATCCATTAACACTCAATTTCTATATTTCAAATACTTAAACATGATTCTCCTCATTTTAATTAATCATTTTGGAATTAAATATCAAAATATGACAATAAAGAAATTAACCAAAACAACAAAGTTAAAAGCCTTTATATATACTCAAGAAGAAAATTAGATTTTCTTTTCTTTTCTATATCTTATGTATTGGGTAAGCCATGCAACAGGTCTTGAAGCATTGGTCTCACTCAGCATTTTCTCACAGATAACATAAACAAATGCAAAGACTTGTCTGCTGCCGACAATTGATGGTAATTTTTTACAAGTAAAATCAGAATCAACCTTTCAATCACATTCACCTTGTATAGTAAGATTTCGTCAGGAGTTACATTTATAGGCTATAACTAAACTTTGTACTTTGATACACAGATATATAAGTATATAACGACAAGGGTGCACCATTCATTCATTTCTGTAACATAAATCAAATTCATTTTTACCCGAAAACAAAAAACAAAGTACCCTTAAATTATATTCTTGACGTGTCTCACCCTCTTAAAGGGTTCTCCATGTCCTAAATTTACAATCCAAAACTGCTTCTTGACCCAAAACCCTAAAGTTAAATATGTTTAAATTAGGTTAAACTAATATTTTAGTCCTTATACGTGAGACTGATTTTCAATTTAGTCCATAGACGTAAAAACTTTTCAAATCAGTCCTTATATGTACAATTATTTTTAATTTGATCATCACCGTTCATCGGTGTTATAACACCGTCATATGACAGGAATCAAATTGAAAATGATCATCACAGGTAGGGACCAAATTGAAAATTATTGTCACGTATAGGGATCGAATTCAATTTTTTGTTGTTGAATTCAGTCCCTATACGTGACAATCATTTTCAATTTGGTCCCTATATTTTAACTCTAACAAACGACGTTATAACATTAATAAACGGCAATGACCAAATTAAAAATAATTACACATATAGCGACTGATTTGAAAAGTTTCTATATATAGGGACTAAATTGAAAATCAGTATCACGTATAGGGACCAAATAATTAGTTTAACCTTTAAATTATATACACATATATATAGTTAACACAACACACGCTTTACAAAATAACAAAAGGGAAAGTTTCCTAAAGTAGGTCGTAGACCTTCAAAGCAATCCCCTTAATCAAACCCAAGTCAATTACAAAACTCTAACAGACTAAAATATTACAGAAAGAACAAACATAATTAATTTGGATTATATCATATGGTATACCAGCATAGATTTCATTTCAATTAAAAAGTGGTGATCATCATGGGACTCAAGCGAATGATTGGTTTTTAATTCATGAACAAGAATCTTTGGTGTTGGAAGTGAGGGCAGGGGAAGCTTCCACAGAAACAGCTCAGTTGGTGTGCCCTGATCTTTGTTCTCTGTTCATAGGAGATTTCAATCAATCATCTGAGCCATTAGGCTGGAATTTCTGGCTGGTGGGATATCAAAATTTGGATGTGGCTGTGTGGTTTGAGACCACATGTCCATATATGATGAGTATTAGGATATAAAGTGCGAGCTAGCACACACGCAACAAACATTCATCTATATATCTGCATAGCGTTCTGGTTTGCTGCTGCTGTTGCTTACGGATTGTGCTGCTGCCTGCCTGCTAGTAGTTGAAACTCGTTTGTCCGTTGATGTTATAATAATATATGTTGTTAGCTTAGCTGCTAGTGTCAACACGCTTTCATTCATCGATCCATTTTATCATATATAATCATCATAATTATAAATATGTGTGCTTGCCTTTAATTATAATATCCCTAAAAGTTCACATGTATTTGTTTAATAATTAACCAGAGGTTGGCTCTGGTTCAGGCTTTAATTCTTATATATACTTCAATTACTTTTTTAAAAAATATTTTACCCTTAGGATAGTGAGTATTTGTCATGAATCATGACGTTGACTACAATTTCCTACCTAAAAAGGGTATTTGCAGATTTAGAAGTATCTTAGAAGTTCAATAAAATTGTTAATTGTCTAATTGTAGAAGTCTACGCGATAAGTTCAATATCTATTAAAAAAATATTCGTGAATATTTTAGTTCTTTTTCGGGAAACATTTATAGAATTTCTTTTGGTTAAATTGATATGTAAATTACTAAATTCTTATAGTTTCACTAATTTTTTGAGAATATTCCTATAATTTTAAAGTCTTTAATTGATATCTATAATTCTCTGGTTGGTATCTTCACAGACAAGTTGTGAGATCAACCCTCATCTCAAAGGGTGATAAATTAGGTAAAACCCTCCCCAGAATGACGACTCTAGAATTCAAACCTCTCCCATTGCAGGTGAAGGTCATTTGGGATCGCAGTCTACTTTCACTGCGATCAAGTACCAACGTCTATTAGGTAATTGGTATCTATAATTCTAAAAAAATATAAATAAGTCCTTACTTATTAAACGCAATGAGATTCCATTAACTTTTTCTAAGCTACAAATATCTATTTGAAAACTCATACCGACCTATTTACCAGATATCACATTTGTATAAAGTCCTATAGTCTAACTCAATTTTCATATAAGTTTTTCTAATTAGAGACTTTTGACCGTTAGTGTTTGTTTGCATCTCATTGGTAATAGCCAAAGTCAGCTTTTCCATACAAAGCATAAAAAGGTATGAGGATAAGGGATCTCCTTATCGTAAATCTTTTGCGGTAGCAAAACACCTGCAACCATTCCATAGAAAAGAAAGGTTGGAGGACGTAACACAGTACACAATGAGTTTAACAGGATAGCAGAAACCCAGAATCTTCTAAAGTCCGCTTGAGAAAAGCCCATTCAACATAATTATAGGCCTATTCTAGGTCAAATTTGTAAGCTAAATCCCAGGTTTTTTGTTTGTAGGAATGTATATGTGAAGAATTCCTATAAATTAGATGAGAGTTTGAGAGATGCAAGGATCAAACTAACCATAGGTAAAAGCATCACGAACAAGGACCCAAATATCATCACCTACAACATTCCAAAAAGTTTTGAAGAACATTGCTTGGAAGCCATCAGGTTCAGGAGCCTTATATGGTTTCATGAACTTAAGGATCAAGAACACCTATTTTTTAGTAACTGACATTTCATCATTTAAGGAACATTTTAGAGTTATGTTATTTGAACATCAAATCTTGAAGATCGTATAATTAACTACAAATTAAGCCCATTTAAAATAAGTTGAAATCTCAATGCACTTTAATTAAATAATCGATGGTGAATACACTCTTATTTCTCACTTTAGAGTAACTTTATCTCAAATTATACTTTAGTTAGAGTTTAATTTTGATGCATCATTCATTTTAATTTTTTGTCATTATCTTATCGATTAACTTTTGAATATAAATCCAAAAGGAATTGGTTTAGTGAATATCTATTGCGTGTGTATAGACACAATATTTAGTTTCGTTCTATTTGAAGGTTAATTCAAGATTCTCTTTTCTTCTTTCAATTTGTAATGTTTATACATATATATATATATATATATATATATATATATATATAATGACTTAAACGTATAATCCATTTTAACCTTAACTTCGTTTTTTGTGTTCATCCTTGTAACCACAACTAAAATAAGACCAAAAGCTTACAAATTAAAAGTTAAAACTTGAAAGAAAAAAAATAGCTTACATAAGAAAAGGGCCTACTCTGGGTCTCAGGCTTATGTGTACAAGTACACTATGGTTAAGTTTGGAAAAAACATGAAAGAAAATACACTATGGTTCACAAGTATCTAGCTGGAGGCTTAAAAGAATCATGACCTCAGCCCATGAGCATATGTCACTTTCCTACATTTTATAATTTGTTCAAAGAACCAGCGACAAACAAACAACGCCATCCCAATCTAGGACTTCAAGGTACAGGGAAAGAAAAGTAACATGAAATGCTGCAAGCCCAATTTAAGATAAATGTAATTTACAAAACCGCTCCAGCACTGACGGTTTCCAATATATTCGTAGATTACAGATAAAAAAAAATAGAAAACGAAAACGAAACATAAATCTCCTTTGCATTACACATGTACACCACGGATTTCAAGTAGAGTATTATTTTCATTCTAGCCCTACATGTTTGGAAACTTACATAAGAAACATGGCACTCAAAGCAAAGCAAAAGGCTCTCGTGTGATTTACATAGAATCACCAACAACATATGCAAGAACAAATTTTTAATTTTAAATTAATTGAAGAGACCGAAATGATGACCCCAGAGAGCAATCCTCTAACTTTCACATCGATAATAACAAGAATCAAATTGGTAGGATTACGATTTTTCGAATATAGAAATTAATCAAAATGTTCTCCGGTCCTTACAAACAAAAGCCTCCTACTGCTGGGAACTGGAGGCGCTAATCCCGGGATATCCCTAATATCTTTGTTGTTAGGATGCACAATCTGCAACATATTGCCAGTTAAAACAGTGCTGTCAGCATTGCACACAAAAATGAAACATTTAGTAGTGCACAGCGGAACATCTGTTGGCAACGTAATGAACTCGAGCATATCAATAGGCAATTACTTGTGTGGATCATCATGCGCCGAAAGTTCTCACCATTTATTTTTCAGTGTTGTATAACGTGTTACCTTAATGTTAACTTTTAAAATGTTATATTACTGGAGAGAGGCAAAATATCCACAACCTAATTCATCAAATTACTAGATGAAATGAACATGATACCTTCACGACAATAATGGCAATTACACCACAGACGATAAGGAACAGAAAAAGCATGATGCACTTATCTGTAGCTACCTGATAACAGGGAGAGAGATAATTTAATTCCGATAAGAGGTTTGAAGGATAATAAATAGTGCAAAGAAGCAACGAAAATGAAGTTACCTGTCTACCTATCTCCTTAACAAGTTGGGAGGCCTTCTTAATTGAGAACTGAATTGAATCAAGTTCATTAACAATCCGACCCATTTGTTCAGTCTGCAAAATTTGAATACAAACAGAGGTCAAATTTGGGATCACTTCGACTCTTCAGTTCATAAAGCATACTCTGCAAATAAACTTACTTGGCCCTTCAGGGTAGAAGCAGTTTGGGTCCCCACTTCAAGTGTTTGATGCACAACCTAAATTTTGACAGGGGTCAGAACAAAGGTCCCAGGGCAATGAGTCATAAGTCCAAACTGACTTACCTGCTTAGATCTCTCAATAGCCTGATCAGTTTCATCCATTGTCTTCATCCCAGCATCGACAAGTTCTTGATTAGACATTTCTATAGGACAAGCCAAATGAGCATTTTGGTGAGATAAATCTGTTTTTCACTACATGTAAAATCATAAAACATACAAAGAATGCCCTAGCTGGCTAGCCCCCAGCCCCAAGTAGGATGCACCAACAAAGATGAAAGACTGAATTATGCCATTGCAAAAATTAGCACACAAAAAAGAAATTAGTTTCAACTTATATGGCAACGTGCAGCCATCATCCCACTGATATCAGTTATAACTTCCATTGAACATTTTACCTGATGCCATGCGAACATTTTCTTCAGCTGTAGGTTCACCTACTCCTACCCCTGTGTCAAAGAGTTCAACTTTCTTATTACCAAGGGTATTCATGTACCTGTCAAACATCCAAGTGATAGTATAAATCATCCATTCCACCTTTCAAAGAGCCCATATGATATTATGAGAAAAAAATCAAAAAACAAGGAAACTAAATTTTGCTTTATTGATTCTGCTAACACCAACACCAAACATTTCTCATGAATTTGAAAGTTGAATAATATGCCAATAGGGAAAATTGGTATTAATCATCCGATTTGTTCCATAAGCTTTAGAAGAACCAATTGTATGGTAAAGAGACAATTTTATTTTCAGACTACAGAAATGGAAATATATAGATGAGCTTACGTTTTTCTCAATGCCACATATGAGTTTAGCTCCTTGATCTGCAAGAAAAATGTATGTTAGCAAACATAAATAATTGGCTGTTTGTGTGCATGGACAAGCAATGTTTGTCATACATATGGACAATCCTCCTCAAGACACTCACTTTTTTCTGACCATAAGGAGATCACATTATTCACAATATCTATAAAGTAACTGGCATGCCATGCAAATTATTTATAAAGTTAATAAATGTTGAAAACAGGATAAGCTGGATGGTCAAATTCACAACAGATGGAAGATCTTGCATCCCCTCCAAAATTTCAAGAGGTGGATACTAGATTCCCAACATAAGCAAGAAAAAAAATTGGGTTCTGGCTAGTAACCATTGATTGCTTTTCGTCATTGAGTTGCTTGTTCACTTCTTGGGGATTTCTTCCCTCTTCATCTTTAATTTCACGATCAAACTCTTTTATCAATCTGAAACCATTGATAATAACATAACAGTTAATATTCTAAGAATGTCAAGAATGCATTCCAAAAGGAAATTGCAAAATATGTCAAGATCACATGAAATTTCAATTCATTCAAAATTAGCATATAGAAAAAGGCAAATTAATTTTACCTGTCAAATAAGAATTCTGGAAAGCACATAATTTGTATGATAAACAAGAACATAAATATCAAGATTTACTTTCCATAAAAACAATCAATATAGAAAAAGCTTGCATGTTTCCTTCTCATTCAATTCTTTTTTCGTGGGATCTCTCAGAGTTACAGTTCAGACATAAGACATATCAAGATTACAAATACATAAATGTACGACTCACCTTTTGCACTCCCTCATCTTCCCCGTGAGTTCTTCCAGCTGATTACCTTGTCTATTGGAATCTTTAATCTTATCCAGCTTCTGGAAGCCATTTCTGGATGCAAAAGGTGAATATATTATAAATTAATAAATAAATCAACATATTACAGATCATCCACATTCTAACATGTATTGACAAATGCTTAAGGATAGGATCTATCTAGAAAAGAGTAGTTAAGACTTAAGCCTTGCTCCTTTCTTTTCCTTCTATAGGAATGAATAGTTATGTATGTGGCACCGGCTAAGGATACATTATTACAAGACCAAAAGTAGAAGAAAGGTACAAGTAAAACCATACATCACTTGTATAAAGATAAATAAAGGAAGGATAACATAATAGCCATCAGCCGCTTTAGCCCATCAATGAGTGGAAGAGGGCAACCCAAATCCTAGAAAGTTATATCGTTCACTCAGGATTGGGTTTCTCTACCAGGTGTTCTACGTGTTGCTTCGGGGGATATTCACGTTTGGCATATGCCTGCTCTGACCGAGATCTTTGGAGATGATTCTGTACTCAAATTCGGTGGAGGAACAACAGTTTCAAGGCATGGGAAATAAATCATTGCGATCACAAAATATGCATACTGCTAGATAAAAACATGCAATGTTTTCCTAACAACTGACTCTCACTATCCTTTAAATTCCAGATGAAAACTTTTCTGAAGAATATGAATGAGTACCTTACATGGAAAACTAAAATTGAATGGAGATTTACTTCATTCTAAACACACATATCACGTACATCCAGCAATCCTACATAATAATTGGAAGTAAAACAACTATACATGACTACACCTCCAAAACGGTTTGTGAGATAAAAATCATCAAAATGTAGAATAAGGACAAGAATTGCTGAGATTAATGTGGGAACCTGCACTTTGAATTTTAAAGAAAGGGTTAGGAAAGATGTTTATTCTGGCTCAAAGGGGGGAGATGCTTTGGTTGAGAAAAGGGATACATAACCATTAAAACGACTGAGTCCGACTATCCTTCAAAATTCAAAATTGGCTATTTTGAACCCAATAAGCTGCAACATTCAGTCTTCCAAGTATGACACATGCTAAGTGCTAACAAGAACAACCAACTGTTAGTCTAAGTTATGTACACTTACAATCCGGTTATTTCGATAGAGAATCCTATACCACCCCACCATGGCACACAATGTCCATATATAACCGGATATAGATACCACACCCCCTTCTAGTTGAACTAGCACCCTCGCATCCTGTTTCCAGCACATCCACACTCATTTCACAAACTACTATCCTCCCATAGCTAAGCAGCTAAGTGTGTTCCTTTAGGGTATGTTTGGATGGAGGGTTTTTAAGGGAAAAGAAAAGGGAAGATTTATTTTTCATTTCTAAATTAAGAAAACTATAAAATGTCTATAAAAATGAATAAATGGTGATTGAAACTTGAAAGGTTAAGCCATCCATTCCCCTCCAAAACCCCGACATCCAAACATAGACCTAGGAACCACAAAACACCTAAATTTTGAGATATCAGTAAACCTAAAGATACAAAGAACGCCAAAGTGAAAACTTACTCAAGAATTGAGTGGATAAACCATTGCAGACATCATCAAGACAGCCATCACTCAAATTGACCAGAATTATATATCCCCCAATGTGAACAATCATAAAATCATGACCTCTTGTACAAACAATATTAATAACATCCCAAACATGCCACAATTTTGTAAGTGGAATTCATCACAAGCAATAGCATCAAAACAAAACATACTAACAGGGAAGCATTGAAAGTAATGTAATAAATTAATAATATAATAATATAAAAATTTAAAGAGGAGGAGGATGCATAGCATACGCGAGAGCTCGAAAGTGGTCGCGAATTTCACCGTGGATCTGTTCCAGCTGAGGGTTCATATGCAAGTAGGAGGCCATGGTTGCCGGAGATTAAGTTCGCTCCCGAAATCCCGGCAATTAAGAAAAGGCGGAGAGAAACCCTAGGTGGTTGATGGCAGAGGATGGAGATGCATACTTGTTTATTTTCCCCAATCGGGAAGGAATGAAAATTGAAAATGCAGAATGAGAATGAGAATGTGGCTGGCAGGTTTTCTTTTGGGAATGATCAGATTGAAAATTGCATTGCGTGCGTGCGTCGATGGAACCAACTGAATGGAACGAAATCGGGAACTTGGATTCGATTCGACCTGTGCGACACAACCAGAGACAATATCGCTGTCAGGTCACTCAGGTAACTAATTATTTTTTACTCTATTTATTTATTTATTGTTTATTTTTTATAATTATATATATTCCCTTCCTTGCTTTTTTTTAAGCGATAAATAAAAATACAGAAAATTAAAATAACCGTAAAGATATAGACAGATCATCGATAAAAAATATGATGATATTTTAATCCCTAAAAAATAAAAAATATTAATTTAATTCTCAAGAATATAAAATGTGAGTCTAAATATTATGATAATGATTAATATGTCCTTAAAAATTATCATAAAAAAAATTAATTTAATATATATTTTATATTTTTAATGATAAAATTGATACATTCATTTCACATGAACCAAAAAAAATATACTAGTACATGAATGGGTTAAGTTATATCCAAAATTTGTTAGTTTAATGGTGAAAATTGATTGATAACTTTGGTGGGTGGCGGCTCGAGAATAAAAGAACAAATGTCTTGATGAGGTGGAATGAGCTGTTTGTGGGTGTCAAGCGTCAGATAATAATGGTGTAATATGAAATTCATGCATTACTATAATGTGCACCAAAATAATTCTAATGCATGGATGTCCGCAATATTAACTCCATTATTTAAAATTCGCAAATGCTGTCTGGTGCTCGATTAAGAAATCAAACAAGGTTAGCATAAAATAAAAAAAATCAAACAAGGTAAAGTTATAAGGAAAAATGTATATGGAAAATACTAATCAGTGTTCTAAGGATACTGATGAAGAAAATAAAGATAAAAAATTTGTATTAAAAAACGGTGTATTCAATTTTTTTAAAGTTTAAAAGTTATAATTCTCAATGCAAATTTTTTATTTTTTGATTTCTTAACCAATGTCTTTAATGAACTGATTAACAAGATCTAATGTATAATGTATAATGAGTTTATTTTTTTATATTTATAAAGAAGAATGTTAACTAATGTCTTAAGATATTATTTAAAGAATTAAGAAAGAAAATTTTGTATGAAAAAAATAATATATTTAATAAAGGAAAAAGAACATACACCCCCTAAATTATAGTTCATTTGCAAATAGACGTCTTTAATTATTGATTCTTCCCTATTAATCCTCAAACTTTAAGGATTAATGAAATTGATCTTTCTATTAGTCCACCTTTATATCACTAATAGTAATGGAATCCAACCTTTCATTTTTAAAAATCTCAACCCTTGAATCCTTTTTATATTTTATTTTATAATTTTTAATTTTTTAAAAAAGGCAAAAAAAAAATAAGAGAAATATCTCTCTCTTGCGTTTCTTCTTCCTCTAACCAAAGGGTTTCTAAAATGATCACTCTCTCAGAGAAAAGAATATTCATTTTTCTATAAGTTTGATAGCTGAACAATGATCTGTTGTGAAAGAATTAAAGATATAGTACATCCAAAAAAACAAAAATTAAAGATGTATACAATCTCCAACGATCTCCGATAGATGCATCATTTGTGCCAAGGTGGAACGATGTAGAAGAATTGAGGGGGCACCATCATTTATTTTTTTTGTTAACTACTACCTTCAGAAAAGAATGAACAAGAAGAAGATGATAGCAGAGAACTATTCCTCATCTATTTTTTTTAACCTTTTTAAAAAATATATATATATTTTAAAAAATTGAACGGCCAGATTCGATTATCATTAATAATTTAACAGTGAGGGTTAATGGAATGATTAATTTCACTAACCCTTAAAATTTGAAGATTAAAAAGGAAGAATCAATAATTGAGAGTGCCTATTTATAAATGAGTTATAATTTAGAGGGGTGTATGCTTTTTTCCCTTTAATAAATTAAAAAGTGTTTTACTTCATTTCCCAATATAAATTTTTTTTTTATTAATTTCTTAAACAATGTCCTTAGTAGGGGTGTTCGCGGATCGGTTCGGTTCGGTTTTGAGCATAAAAATCATCCGATCCAAAGAGTAAAACATCATGCAGTTCGGTTCGGTTCGGTTTGCTTCTTTAAAAAAATCCGAACCAATCCGATCCAATTAAATGCGGTTTGGATCGGTTCGGTTTGTTCGGTTAGTTCGGTTTGGTAAAAATAAACCTGGTCAATTAAATATGATTTGCTCTCTTTCCACTCTTCTAATTTATTTCATATTACTATGGCACAAAACCACAAATCAAGTAAATAGTGTGTCTTTTGTTGAAGATAATAATCTTACTACTTGGACAAATATTTGTATCTATAAAAACGTTCTATGTCAAGCAATAAATATTCCGGAAAAACTGAATTCTATATATTTGATTCTTTTGAAAATGAAAAGTTACTAACTTAAGCCTAAAGAGTAAAGATGCTCCAAAAAGAAAGTTCCAAACTACAGTGAGTGACCAGTGGTGTGCCATGTGCTTGGGTAATAAAACGCAAAATGCAACGTTATATGACATGAATCGGTTCAGTTGCGGTTCGGTTCGGTTTTAGGAACGCAAACTGCAAACCGAACCGAACCAATCGGTTCTCATCAAATGTCATCCAAAAAAATCCAAACTGAGTCGGTTTTTGTCGGTTTTCGATTAATTTGGATCGGTTTGCGGTTTTTTAGCGGTCCGGTTTGGATCTGAACACCCCTAGTCCTTAGGACATTCATTAGAAAGAATTTCCTACATTTTTCTAACGAATGTCCTAAGGATATTGTTTAAGGAATTAATAAAAGGAAAGTTTACATTAAAAAATCAATTAAAACACTTTTTAATTTATTAAATACACTATTTTTTTATACAAAATTTCATTTCTTATTTCCTTAAGCAATGTCTTAAAACAATCGTTAACATTCTTCTTTATAAATATAAAAAAAAAATCAAAGACTAAAGACAATAAATTAGATTTGTTTCAAAAAAAAAACGAAAGACCATAAAATTAGATGAACTAGAGTCGGCTTCATCTCCTTAGGCTATAATGACTGAGTTAGATCAAAAAATAAATAAGAAAAAACTGATTATCATCCCTGATTTTTTTAGGATGAGTCCTTCATCCTCTCTTATCAGGATATTAGATTAGAAATCTCCCTTGATATGCAATTCACACATCTGTACTAGCTCCGTCTTCACTCCTCCAGAGTAAAAGTGGAGGATTCATCCTCTTCTCTTATAGACCATTGATTTAGTACATAAAAAAAATCAATGGCTGAGGTTTTGTAAGGGAAACCTGATGAGCCAGTTACCCCTTTCCCCTCTTTCTTCTCTCTTCCATCCCCAAAAAAACACAGCCGCACTCTGTTCTTCCTTCGATGTCTTAGTGCATGTTTGATTTGCTATAGAGAAATTTCAAACGTATATTTGAGATAAAATATTTATAAATTTTTTTTAAAATAAATATATTTTTGGATCTAAACGTATATTTATAATGATAAATCAAACACATTCCTAATCATCTATTTAAAGATGTTTGCAACATGTTGAAACGTCTTTTCTTAGAAATGCATCTTGTTGATAATATTATTCCTTTATTATTCCGTAAAAATAAAAGATGCCTTTTTTTCTTCGCACTGTGAATTGAATTTTTGGTTAAAATATCATTTTGATTCTTAATTTATTTTTTAGTTTTAATTTGTTTTTTTAATTTTTAAAATTTTCAATTTAGTTTTTTAATTTATCTTTGTTAATACAAATAAGTCCTCTTTTTTAATGGCATAAACAAAAGTGATGAAAATGTTATACGTGTTAATAACTTAAAAGACCAATTTGAAACTCATTTGAAATTTAAGAGACCAATTTAAAATTCATTTAAAAGTTAAGAGACCAATTTGAAACTTGTTAACAATTTAAAGGATCAATTTAAAACTCATTTATTTATATTATTGATGAAGAAGACTAACTTGTGTTAAAAAAATAATTTAAGGAACCAAATTGAAACTTTTAAAAATTGACGAATCAAATTAAAACTAAAAAAATGATATTTTAGGGTGAATTTTTGATATAACTAAAGTTTGGAAAAATTGAAAGGGTTTGAATTTTCTGGTTTTTCTTTCCTTTCGTTGTCGTCTCTTAGACTATGATTTTCTGGAATAAAAGTTAAATCAGTAAAGTTGCAAAGGGGAAATTTATGGAAAATGTTACTTTCGAGAGATTATTGTAACCATTATTGGTCATGTTGAGTTCGGTGAGTTTGACGAGGGAAGAAGAAAGACCTTAACCACCCTCATCAGTTTGTTGTCCTCGTCGTCCATCCAACTCTTCGGCGAAGAACAACCTTCTGCGGTGGTCGCTGTGGGTGTAGCCCTGCTCCGCCGCCACAGTCGCCGCTATCCAAACACGGAACGAGTAACTCATCCGTTTTTGTTGGTTGCTTGCTATTGTTACTGGTTTCAATCCTTTGTTTTGATTTATGAAACTGTTTTCCATGTCTGAAAAAAAACATTCAAATAGAGATACGTGCTTTAACATATAGTATTGGAAATTCAAGATTTGTTGACTGCTATGAAAAAGAAATTTCAAAAGCTTAGACCAGAACTCCTAAAATCATGCCCGTGTCAAATACTCATTCTGTCCTATTTTTTTCTTTTAAGTATTCAATCAAGAAGCATAATCTAAAAAGACATAAAGTCAATTGAGGATATATATGAAAAAAATGAAAAAATTATACCTTGGGTTTATAAAACTTCATTTGTTTTGAAACAAAAACAAATTACTAAAAAGACTAAAGAAATTGAACGGAGAGAGTACAACTTAAGCTTGACCATAACAAAAACATGAGTCTAAATGTAACTAACTTTTGCATGACCTTATGAAATTTGAGAACAATTGCAACCAGTAAAAAGAAATCATCTTAAAAACATGAGCACCATATATTTATTGAGATATCTAGTTCAATGCTAGCAGGGCAATAGAAGTATAACAAAGAAGCCAATATACTCTGCCATAACACCTATACGAGCTATTCATGAGCCGTTAATGCCGAGCCTGTAAGGCTTGGGCTTGGCTTATTTAAATAAACGAGCTCAATCTCAAGCTTGAGCCTAACTCATTTAAAACAAACGAGCTTGATCAAGCATTTGAAGAGCCAAGCCCAAATAGTTCACGAATAACTCAGCTCATTTACACCCCTAACCATGAGCAAGCTTCTTTTTGTAAAAAAATAATTATTTTTAAATCCTTAATTTTTCAAATTTAAAGAATTAACCCATCTCTTTCTCACTCTACTGCTCCCTCCCTTCCTCCCCCAAGCCAGCCGCCCAACCATCATAAGAAAAGGCAGGGGCTCTAGAAAACTCGTGGTCGAGGCTCACGTCACTACAGGCAGATCGACGATGAGGCGTGACGGTAGGCTTGGCGTGTGGCAGCGCCGCAGACTTGATGGTGGTCGTGTTTACTCACCTTTGTGCCACTGCTGGGACATATTGTGCGTGGGGTTGGTGTCTACCTACAACGAGATTGAATCTTAACGGCAGTGCTTGACAGTCTCTAGTTATAGGACTGTGAGCGAAGGAGGCGACGGTTGTGCGATGGAACTCTAATGAAGCTATGCGCGGATGAAGGAGGCGGCGAGCTTAGGGAGAGAGTGGAGGACCTTTCTTGACGCCTTTATTGGTGGCGGTAGGAGGCTGAGGGGCGAGGAGAGAAGGAAAGCGACGGAGACAGGCGCAATGAGTGACAGTGACCAAAAACCTCATTAAACCGAAAATGAATGTGGAATAGCTTGAGACAAACTCATTGGTATTGGGTATAGATTCTATCAACTGTAGTCCAATTGTTGTAATATTTAGTTATTATTGGGTTATGTCATTAAATATGTATGAAATATATTATTGTACATGTAGTCTTGTACAACATGGGTTAGGTACATTTCTTTATCCAATGATATTGGACATAATCGATATTTCGGATGGCTCTAGCGGCATGATTCTGCAAAATTCTTCCGAAAACAAATTTAAATATTTCTAAAGTATGTGATTCTTCATGGTTTTTAAATATTTCTTAATGTCTGTATTGTTTCGTGATAGTATGTGACCATACATCAAAGGTTACAATCATGAATGATTGCATGACTTCATTCAAACCCATGAAGGGTTGTTTTCTTTCACCAAGTGGCGTGAGTTGGTCTATAAATAAAGTTACTTTGCATGCAAAATTTCCATATGAATTTGCTGAGTTTTTGCATTCCAAATCACCTTTTTTTTTCTTTCTCCTTTATGCGAAGAGAGAATTAAGGAGACTATTGTTCTGTAAACTGTCATTGATAATAAACTTGATTGAGGGTGTGCAAACCAAGTCAAGGTTTCTCCATTGTATTCTGAAGGGGATTCACTGCTACATCTCTTGCATACAGACTAGATAGAGACTAGTGGGGGCTAATCGAACCTAAAGCCTAATGATTGCACACACCTTGAAGATTTGTGTTGTTTTGTCCCTTATTCTTTGTGCGTAACCATCCCAGTTATCTAATACTTCGTGGAATTGCTAACAACGTGTCGTCCAAGTGGCAGTACTGTTGGTGATTGATTGTCATGTCGCCAAGTGACAATGTTGATGTGTATAGAAAAAGGATTATGAGTGTCAAATAACTTTTTCAATCAAGAGATTCGAGCCTTTAGATGTAACTAAGACTGGATGGATAAAAATTAGGAGTAAGTGTTTAATGTTTAAAATTATTCTTGAAACCAATGAATCCTCTCTCTCTTTATTCGTTTATATATATATATATATATATATATATATATATATATATATATATATATATATATATATATATAACTCCTTTACATGTCATAGATGTGTATATAATTTATGATTGATAACAATGAGAGTTTCTTGTATGTTGTAGAACTCAAGTGACCAACCTGGATGACACCCCACGCCAGGCTAATTAAAACCGATAAAGCCGATCTAAAACAGATCATCGACGAATTGGACCAGTTCAAAGTAATTGACCCGGTCCAAGAAGAAAATTAATAAAAAAATGAAAACAGATCCAGAAAACTAGCAACTCTATTTTGCTCTAGGGCCACCTCCAAACTTTCGATCTCTCCAACTCTCTGAAGCCATAAACTTGATAACTCTTTCTCTTTATCTACACTACTCTCTTTGTCAAACACACACACACACACATCTGATCTTTCTGTTTCCGTTTCTAAATCCATCATAATGCAACTAGAACATCATGCTGCAGTTGCTGGTTTCATTTCAATCACTCTAAAAAGAAAAGAATAATACAACGCTCATAAAAACTTTCTACCTTTAAATAAATTGATATCAAACAATAGATAGAATATATCTTCCTTTCCTTTATTATGCTTTAAAATGACATACCAATTCTTGCGAATGGGAGGGAAAGGAAAAAAGAGACAAGTGCATATATATTGAAAATAGTTAGTACAAGGCTTTTTTATTTCTAAAACTATCATTACTCTTTGGTTGTAGAATAGCTAGACTTATATATGCATTTATGCTACCATATGCACTTCCAGTAGAGGAAGAATAGCTAGAAAATCTAGAATAGCTTGAATGCTCTGTAATCTACTAATCTGTTAAGTTGCTGATTATCAGAGAAATGAATGGATTTTTTTCTCTTGAATAAATTATCTCTGTTATTTTTAGTATGTTAGGTTATTTTTTTATTAATTATTGAATATATTATATAAAATTAAATGCATATATATACTTAATTACAACCGGTTCGATCACGATTAGGTCAATGAATTGTGAATCAGTGTCTTTAATGATTCAGTGATAGATCCGATTTTTAAAAGATTCGCTATTATTACAAGAGCATTATACTGATATGATGATAAATATAATACACATGTCATATTTACAATTAATAACATAAAATAAAATATTATTAAATTAAAATTAACGATTATAATTATTTTTAAAAATTAATACCGTAAAGTATTTTAAAATTTGTCCAAGAAATCGAAATTCGGAGCAATGCAAAGGGTTATATAGTAACACGTGTGGTGTAAGGTGAAGGACCAACAAGCTGCTCTCCAAAACACACAGTCCCAGCTAATTGGAAAAAGCTTGAAACTTTGTCATCAATGGAGCAGTTAAAAAAACCCAAACCTAGGTTTTTTCAGACCCACTTGTCCTTTTACTCTCTCTACGGAAAACCCTGTGTCACTTTCTCTCTCCAGAGTTTTTGGGTGACAGTTATTTTTCGGTGTTGTTATTATCGTTGATTGAAGTTTCTCAAAATCAGTGGCAAAGTTGTTACAAGTTAGTTAAATTCAGTTTTCTGTTACAATTTGTTAATAGCCATAACTAACTAACTAACTTGGACTGAAGGTGCTGTTTGGAGGTTATTCGATCAAGGCTTGCTTCTGATGTCTTATATATTAGCATAAGGGGTGAGGTCTTCATTTTTCATGTAATTTGTGAGAAAAGATCACAGAGAATAGGAGATCAAGGGAATGTGTGAAAAATAGAGTAAAGTTGTTGGGTTTGCTTGTTCTGTATTCTCAACAAATTAAGGGCCAAGAAGTTAGATTCTATTGTACTGAATTGATCTTATTCTTTCCCTTTCATAGATTAGTGGATAATTTTGCTCTCTCTTGGTGGATGTAAGTCTTTAAAGACTGAACCACGTATATCTTGTGTTAAATCTTCTTTCCCTCTCTTCTTTAATATATTGTTGCAATTCAATTATCTTTGTGTTCTTGCTGCTGTGTATGTGAGTTGGCATCTGCATTGTGTTGTTCTTGTGTTGCTGTGTATGTTTCAGTTCCAAATTGTGGGTTGAGAAAGGAGGCATGGCGGCTAAGAAGGCGTGTGGATTATTGATGGAGGAGGTGCATAGATGGGGTTGTATGAAGCAGAGAGGGGTGAGCTTGAGGTACATGATGGAATTTGGGTCCAAACCCACTCCCAATAATTTGCTCCTTTCTGCTCGGTTCCTTCACAAGGAGCTTCCCGTTAGGATTGCTAGGAGAGTCATTGAGCTTCACAATCTCCCTTTTGGCTTGTCTCACAGACCTCCGGTTCTCAAGGTATTACTACTTCACTTTCATCTTCGTCCGTTTAACGTTAAGGGTGTGTTTGGATTAAATGAGAAAAATTGATTATTTCAGTAATCGATTATTGTTATAATCGATTATAATAAAATTAGTTTTATGTTTGGAGGTGTATTTTGAAATGTGATTTAAGATAATATATTTCGTTTATATTGTTTAAAAAAAGTCACTTTTATTCAGCAAATTAGAAAGAAAAAAAAAGGTATGGAAATATTTGTTTGGTAATTAGTTTTGCAAGGTTAAATGAAAAGATTGTTGTTGGTTTCAAAATAATTTAATAGCTTTTAAATAAGTTTCAAATTTCTAACTTATCTAAAAATTGTTTTTTTTTTTTCTCTGGTAAAACAGCTCTTTTTGTAATTTAATCAAGATTGCCAAAGATAAGATTAAACCCTAAACAGCTTTGAGGGAAATAATCTTTTGAAAACATGCTCTAAGCTGTAAGAAGTTGACTGAATTCTAACATCTTTATTTATTTTTAATTTAAAAAGGAACTTTTGATTAGCATTAATAATAATATAATGCATATTCCTTCCAGTGTCTTGTATTTGTTTTAAATTCCAAACTAGAGATTTAACTGGTGAGACCTCTAGGTTATGGTTCCATTGGTTCAACTAGTTAAATTTGTAATTAAATTGGTTCAATAAGATGTCTTGTATGCTTTATGGCAATTTTATCAAGATAAGGGACGGAGAAGGACTTGCTTTAAAATGAATTTTTAGTTTTGTTGATGGTTATTGATTAATTATTTTTTAGGTAAGAGATTGGTACTTGGATTCTTTCCGTGATCTTAGATCTTTCCCTGAGATCAAGAATATGAATGATGAGACAGAATTCACAGAAATGATTAAAGCCATCAAGGTGAGACACAACAATGTGGTGCCTACAATGGCCTTGGGTGTTCAGCAATTGAAGAAAGGTGATCCAAAGATTTTTTACGAAGATCCTGATGAGATTAATCAGTTCCTTGATCGCTTTTACATGTCAAGAATTGGAATCCGTATGCTTATCGGTTAGTTCTAAAAACACTCTGCCTGCCTGCCTTCTAGAACACTAATCACTTTGTACTTTGTAGTGAAGGTCTAAACTCTAAAGTTGTTTTATGTGTTCTTCATTTTAATGGGATTCAGGGCAGCATGTTGAGTTGCACAATCCCAATCCTCCCCCCAATTGCGTAGGTTATATTCATACAAAAGTGTCTCCCATGGATGTGGCGAGGGATGCTAGTGAGGATGCACGTGCCGCATGTTATCGTGAATATGGAAGTACCCCCACCGTTCATATATATGGGGATCCTGATTTTACTTTTCCGTGAGTAATTACTTCCATGGATTCAGTTACTTTTGTCTTTGTTCTTGTGCTAGGATTGGTTGCCTTGTTATTATGCTATAGATAAGTAGTAGTTATTTCTATTCCTTCTCTCTTTAATTCTGTATGTTTTCACAACAGGTATGTTCCATCTCACTTGCATCTTATGGTATTTGAGTTGGTTAAGAACTCATTGCGTGCTGTCGAAGAGCGTTTTATGGATTCTGACAAAGTTGCACCACCCATTAGAATAGTAGTTGCTGATGGAATAGAGGATGTTACCATAAAGGTACTTAAGTCTGTATAAGTTTTAAGGAGAATTCTATGGTACCCCTTTGTTGTGGTACCTCTCCCCTGTTAGCAGTGTTATTCTCTCATTGACTGCTGGGTGATTGTTAAACAAATCTGAATGCAAAATCCAACAGTCAATAATGCAGGAGGTACCACAGAGTGCTCCAACATTTTAAGTCTGGTTAATAGTTTTTACTTTTTAGAGTCACATTATTTCTGGGATTTTTGGCCTTCTATTGGGGCAATTTAACATGCTATAATCAAAGATGCTTTGTTTAATCAGTTACATTATTTAATGGCATTGTAGATCTCAGATGAGGGAGGTGGAATACCAAGAAGTGGTCTTCCAAAAATGTTTACATATCTCTACAGTACGGCCTCAAACCCACTGGATGAACATTCGGACCTTGGAACAGCTGATAATGTGACAATGGCTGGATATGGTTATGGACTTCCTATTAGCCGCCTGTATGCTAGGTATTTTGGGGGTAACCTGCAACTAATCTCAATGGAAGGATATGGTGAGTCGACTATTACTAATATCGCACCTCATTCGGGGTATTTTTTTTATTTAGATTTCCTTTCAACACTCCACTGTAGCACTTTGAGTATGGCAACTTTTTATCTCTATTCTCTTGTTTAGCATATAGTTGGGGTTTTGAAATATGGAATCTGATTGCGCTATGATGTGATACAACTGTTTCACCCTTAGAGTTACTTTTTTATGTCCCTGAGAGCCCTTTGAACGTCTACAAGAATTGTCACAGCTTGTATGTAGTATCGAACTATCAAATAAATCTATCTGCCTCCCCCGCCCGGGATTTAAGGTAGTCATATTCATGAGGTTCTACTTTGGTACGGTGAATTTTTAATTTTGTTAAGTTTGCTGAGTACCTCAATAGTCAATACCCTGAACTTTAAGAGCCACCATCTCAGGTGCAGTTTACTTGTAAATCTTGTAGCTAGTGCATTTTCTGGACCTCTTCTTTATTGAGAATTCTCATCCATAGCTTGTTTATTCACAGGGACTGATGCATATCTCCATTTGTCTCGTTTGGGAGATTCACAAGAACCTTTGCCCTGAAAGTAGAGGCCCGTTCCATTTCAGTCATTCTCTGAAAGTAACTCTAGTAGTGCAAAGAAAAGCACCATAACTACAGTGACCAAAAGGATTATTTGCTGTCATTTTTCTCTCTAATAATTTGACAATTTTCTTGTAAATATGCCATACATATGCTACGATTCTACAATGATTCATGTTATACGAATCTTCAATTTCAAATAATAGTCTGAAAAATAACTTCGAGTGGATGTATACATCATGGCAAGTCTTCAGATTTTGTAGTTACATTTTCTTTTTGACGTTCCCCCATCAAATAGCCCTGTCAGTCTGTCAGACCCAGATATGTATCCTGCTCGGCATGGATAGATAATCTTGTTAAGGGCATGCAACAGGACAATGTATGGCATGCTATACTGAAAAATGAATATTTCCCTCATGATTCGATTTCAACATAAAACCGGGTCGTGATGTTTGTCTCTTTGATTTAACATGATGGGGCCCTCTAGAAAATTAAGCATTATCTATAGTCATGTAATCCAATCCTAATGCTTTTGATGACACATAACTTGTTCCGTTATGCATAAATGGCTTGTGTAATTACTTCCTGCCATTCCTGAAGTTAGATCCAACGTTATACAGACTTATTTTGCTGTTTGTAGTATTTGAAAAATAAGCTAACAAGACTTTTACATTTTCATCTTAACATTACACAGCCTACGTGTTAGTGTAACAACCTAAGGCTCGGGCCTTCCACTCTTTCTCAAGCCCAAATGATACATAGGTTACTTTAGAGGATAACATTAAATAACTGGAACCTATAAGTAGGAATGCTTCTTTTGGGAGCAGTTCTCTTCGCTCAGGAGTGTGAGACTTATCTATGAATAGTATACTCTTTCTAATCTATAAACCCCCAAAGCAGTAAAGCTTCGACTAGCAACCATCCAAGTCTAACCAACAATTGTTGTTAAAAGTTAAAACCTTGGAGGATCATGAATGCATGACCCTGTTCAAACACAGATAATAAAGCAACGTTGGCCACGAATGAGTGAACGAAGGAGAACATATTGACTCGTGGAGACAATGCACCATGGTGCTATCACAGAGGCATAGCAAAACCAACACAAAATGGCAAAAACTTAGGTTCAAAAACGGTCAGAGATTCGGATATATACAAAATCTAAAGGATTAAAGCATTCATCCATAACTTACATCAAAATAATAATTAAGACCGAAAACAGTAGGGGAAAAAAGTTGTATAAAGAAGAAAAAATAACATTGGATGTACAAATCTACTGTCATTCTGAAGTCCTATTCGCGGTATTCAACTCCAATCAATAGAGGGTAGCTTGTTTCGTATTTTCTCTTCTTGATTAGATACCTGACAAAGAAAATGTTTATTAAATGTAATGTATATTTGACACGTTTATTTAATCATTATTTTTAGGCTGAATTTAATGAGGAGTCATGTGTCAATTATCAGAAAAGTTGGACAAATTTAATCAAAAGGTTAAAATTCTTCTGCGTAAATGCAACGTATGATGCTACCTTTCAAAAAAGTCATTCTATATGCTATAACGAATTGACGGATTCACCCTCATTCTTACTGTAGGTTCAATATCCATTTGTCTCAGACTCTCAATCCACTCATTGAGATTGAGACTGGAATGTTTTTGCTCTGCATGGAAGAGAGAAACAATAATCGCAGTTCTCAGAAGACCACAAAGTTGGTGTCTCAATTGTGACAAGGTTTATAAAAATTTGTTGTTAGGTTAGTACTTTGAATCTTCAAATTTTCCTTAGAAAAAAAATCCATGGACCCTCCTATTTACCTCTCAAATATCTAACAATGATTCCCTTCCTCATCCAAATTACAATGCTCCAGCACCAATGATGCATTAAAATATTTTAGAATGTTACACCTACATATTTCACAACCCTTTGATGTTAGTGGTGAGATTCTTATCTAGGAGCACACTTGACATCCACCTCTTCATCCAGGTGAGAACTTGGCCCAGATGAGTCCAACCTAGGAGTTGAGGCTTTTAGAGCCTATCTAACTCTGATTGTAGCAGTTTTATGACAATTTTGATTTGTGCCAAGTATATATGCAAGCTAAGAACCAATCTTCGTAGTAACAGTTTCATAAAGATTGACGCTGATGAATAAAGAAAATGGATTTATTAATCATGCCGCTTTCGGTTTTAATGATTAAAAAAATACCGCTTTCAATAGTGCAACTCACCAACATCAGATTCACTAGCTTGGTGAACACAGTTTTTTATTATTAAGATTAAAAAAAATTGACAGCTAACTCATTTTTGACAATATATTCCTATTCCTAGGCATTAAACCGCAGAACTAAGTCAAATAACGGTAAGACTTTAAAGGGTGAGAAGTGTTAATATTATTATTATTATTATATTACTACTTAAGGAGTACTACAAATCACTGTCTTACAAAAATGGACCTAGTTTAGCTTAAAACAATGATGTAACATTGCAAAACAGAAATATTAGAAGACTGATTTGGTGGGGTGTGCCAGCCCTTGCAATAGTGCAACACAAGGGCGACGCTCGAGAAGCCCAGCAGCAAGCTACTGTGATAGCCCCTCCCCCCTCAAAAAATTAATTTAATATCATGTGAGTCATTGACCCACGTATCAGATATTAAACTGATAAGAACAGATACTACACTTGATCTTAGCCAAAAGGCCGAGAAAGGTATGCATATAAAAGTCTCTGAGTGCTCACTTTATACTGAAGTTTTGGGTGCTTGCTCTCTCCCATAAGCGATGTGGGACTTAGTCATGAGTAGTTCAATACCAAGCGCCACACAGCATTTTTTCTATCTATAACCCAAAATGTTAAAGGTTCAACCAGCAACCGTTGAACTCTAACAAATCTTGATAAAACTTTGGATCAAATACTTGACTGATTGATTCCCTAAATTTTTAAATAATTGTAGGATTACCAGCTGGGAACACAATATTCAATTATTCATCCTCCTCTGTATAGTTCCAACTTGCAAACAGACAGAGTCTTCAAATAAGAAATAAGAAAAAAAGAATATTTCTCACAAATTCACTGCATTATGGAGAACATATATGATGGATGCATCATGACAATTTTTTATCTGAATAAGTACATACATTTTAATCATACACAGACTTCAACAATAGCATTTTCATATATATATATATTGACACTGCTGACTAGATACATAGTAGATATATGTAAAGCTTGCTGCTTTTGGTACAGGTGAGATATAAAGGAATTATACATACAAAAGAATAACTGGTAACTGATTTCAATAGCAGTTACCAGTAGTCTTTACAAGAACACTCTCCCTTGCTAAAATGGTGGAATCGGTTCCTATCCCTTATTATTATATCACACTCGTAAACCTTGGAAATCAGTTTGCATGCTTGGTGACAATCTTTACAAACCCTCAGATTCTTGGTGATACGAAGGGTTTCTCCTGGTTTAGTCTTTAATAAACCATAAGCTACTGCAAGTTTTTCACTATGGTAAAACAGGGCATTCTCCCTTTCCTCCTCAACAAGATCATGTAACACAGCATCCGTGTTAGGAACATAACCAACCAACCTGATTGATTCCAACATCTCATCAACTTTGGCATATATAGTTTTCGCGAGAGGATGAGTCCTTTCCCCTGCAACAAATTCATTGATAGTTCCCTCCATTTCAATCATAGAAAAGCCTGGTGCCTTCTTCACTCCCCTGTCATTCATTAACTTCCTCACATTAGCAACTTCTTCCCATTTACCACAATCTGCATATATGTTAGCTAGTATCACATAACGCCCACTATTTGCAGGCTCCAGTTCAATCACTCTCTTGCCTACCTGCTCTCCCAACTCAACATTTCGATGGATTCTACAAGCGCCAAGAAGGGCACCTAATACACTAGCATCAGGACTCATGGGCATCTCATCTATGACCTTTCTTGCTTCCTCTAGCCTTCCAGCCCTTGCGAGCAAATCAACCAAGCAACCGTAATGCTCCTTCGTGGGCTCGATGCCATGAACATCAGTCATGTAACAAAAGTAATAACGCCCTTCCTCAACCAATCCGGAATGAGCACATGCACTTAGGAGATTCACAAAAGTGATGCTGTCAGGGGCAACCATCTCCTTCTCCATCTCTCTAAAAAGCCTAATGGCATCGTCTCCTTTCCCGTGCATCGCAAGCCCTCCAATCATGCAATTCCATGAAGTAAAACCTTTCTCAGGCAACCCATTAAACACTTGCAACGCCTTATCCAAACAACCACACTTACAATACATGTCAATAATAGATGTAGCAAGCTTTGTATCCAACTCAATCCCACTCGTCTCAACATATCTATGTATCCACTTCCCCTGCTCTAGAGCACCAACTCCTGTACAAGCAGAAAGCATGGTAGCAGCCACAAACTTATCCAACTCCACCTCGCGCACCCGCATGCTATCAAACAATTCAAACGCCTCCCGAAAACGATTGCTTCGAACAAAAGCAGCAATCATGGCATTCCAAGAAGCAGATTTCTTTTCAGGCATGAGCTCGAAAACAGCTGAAGCCTGGTCTACAAGTCCCCAGTGAGAATACCCAGAAATCATGGTAGTCCAAGACACATCATTTCTAACAGGCATTTTATCAAACAGGTTCCTGGCATCAGCCAAGGAACCAAAGCGGAGGTACATATGAATCAAGTTGTTTAGAGGAAAGGGGTCAGCTCCAAGACCGAATTTGAGGACATGGGCATGTAGCTGTTTTCCTTGTGGAAGAGCGTTATGGAGGGAACAAGCCTTGATGAGAGAGGGGAAGGTGAAAGAGTTGGGGGTGAGGGAATGTTGTTGAAGCATGTGAGAGTAGAAGAGGAAGATGGAATGGAAGGGGGAATGGTGGTGTAAGTGGGAATTGAGGAGAGTGTTGAAGAGGAAGGTGTCAGGGTTGGGAAGGGTGGAGAAAAGACGGAGAGCGTAGTTGAAGTCGCTGCCGTGGTGTTTGGAGAGGGAGCAGAAGGTGAGAATGGGAGTGATGGCGTGGTTGTCGGAAGAGAGACCCTGACGAATGAGGAGGGAGTGTTGTTGCTTCACCTCCGCCATGCTTGAAACCTGCACCCCACCCAAACAACAACAACAATTCATCCTCCTCTCCTCACTACAATACTATTCATTTCATACCATCATCATCTTATCTTATAATATATAATATTATCATTGCAAATTATAAGTTAGCCTCTCTTTCGGAAGTCTAATAACTAATTTGGGTACCTTATCAACTTGTTTGAGTCGAATAGATGTTACTTACAGTTTTTTTTTTTTCATAAGCTCTTTTGAAAATAGCTTATGATTTATAATTCATTGACTTTTCTCTCATTTTGATCCTCATTCATTTAATGAAATTCTTACTTTATTATACTCGTCATGAATATGTTTTTTATATCATTTTATATTTATAAGCTAATCTAACAACTAATTTTATCAAATATTTTAAATACAATTAGTTATCTTTTTAGCTATCAGCTATAAACTTTTACCTAAAAGTTAATTTATCAACCATAAACTAGCTTATGAGTCATTTTTATCGAATAGAGCTTTACTATTTGGTCAAGTTTTGCTGAATATTTATTATTTTTTATCTTTGTCTTTGCATTTAAAAAGTCTTAATTATTCATAAAAACTAAATAAATATTGTTTGATATACTATACAGAATATCACATTGTCAATATTATTATTTACTAATATTTATGGTGCTAATATAAAAATGATTGTACTGACGAGTACTTTTATAGGGGTTAAGAAAGTTAAAATAACGGATTTTAAATAAAATTAATCATCCATTGAAAATAAAGAAAAATATTTAAAATTTGTTATTTTTAACATCTGTAACACGTGACATAGTAAAAAAATAGTTTTGATATAAAGCATCATATCCTTTCCTCGGGTGAGAAAAAAGATTGAATATTAACCTTACGTCGTTATCAAATAAATCTATTTTGAGATTAAGTATATAAGTTTTAATTTAAATATAATGTTGAATTTCATTGAACAATACATTTCTGTTTTTCACTGCAACGGATCTAATCCCGATATAAAAGCTACATTCTAATAAATAAGAATCGGTTTAATTATGATTATTGGTGGATATGCGGATTAACCCGATCCGTATAAGTCTAGTTCACATTTATCTATAAGCCAATAGGTCCGATCAGGTTGGCCAACGAATTAAACGGAATTATAAACATGTTGGTCAATATCCATCCCAACTAGGCCTGCATAATTAATATAAAAAAAGTAAAAAATACTTTCTTTACATCATCCAAGCATCAAAATAAAACAAAAGATTTTATGTCTTCACATAACCAATTATAAATATTCATATACTAATAGTGTTCAACATACATTAACCAAATACCTCAAACACATTAAATCATTAATCAAGTATCAAATGATCTCAAGTCCCAACCAAATATTAAAGATTTAGTTTTTTATTTTTAAAAATATGTTTAAAAATTTTTAAAAATTATGCGGACTAACGGATCAGCTAGTGAACCCACAAATCAAACATGTTGTCCATTTAATAGATTGTCCTCTTACAACAAATATTTTTTATACACATTAATTAGTGATCGAACCAATGATCACATGTTTAAGGGACTCGAGTACCTACCATTCGTGTCACACTATATTGGTCATCACTCGTCAATAAATAACATTTTAAAATTTTATTTAAAAATATACATATTAAATAATAACTAGTAATTTTTTGGCTAATAAATAAACTTTTTTTAAGATATTTTTTTAGAAGGGAAGAAAAAGCATAGTAAATTATTAATAATAATAGATAAAGAAAATTGAGTAGGACCCACTATAGCATGAGGATGATATCGGAGCAATCAGCAATGATGAGGAAAAGGAAACTGTAACGACCATAGCAAGAAGGAGAGGGAGAAGGAGAACCACATCTCGTCCCTTGTTTTTTCTTTTTGCAGTGAGAGAGAGAGAGAGAGAGAGAGAAAAAGAGAGGTTAATGTGAATGGAGCTCTTACAGTTGCACTTTCCCGATTTCCCCGTTCGGTATTATGTGTCCAAACCAACCTTTTCCATTCCTCCTACTCATTTACTCTACCGCCGCCGCCGCCGGAGCTTCCCGTCTCCGAGGGCATGCGGTGCTGATGTGTGTGCGGTGACTGGAGGGAAGATGGTGGTAGAGCTGGTGGGTGCTTTCAACGATCTGACGGAGAGGATGAACGTGTTGTCTACCAGCTCCTCTCGCCTTCTTTTCAAGTCCCTAAAGCTCTCTATCCCAATCCTTCAAAGTTCTCCTCTTTCCCCAGATGGTCGTTCTCCACTTTCCAAGGCCTTATCTGTTGCTATGCTTCTCGCTGATCTCCAGGTGCGTATTTATATCTCTCTCTTCCTGCTTCCTCCTAATTCCCAATCAACCTTACTTTGTTAACTTAATCTTTACTTCAATTAAATACACTTCTTTATGGACTTGCCAATATTTGTATTCAATGGTTTAAAGATCGGTTTGATTCTACAAATGCAGTGTCTATGGGATCAAAATTGTATATTTATACAATTATCATTAATTAACGAGCTCTCTATATCTATCTCTTTAGGAGGTGTAAAGTTTAAATCATATTCATAACAATATCAGGGGATTAAGTGTTTGTTTGAATTTCAGTTTAGCACAGCCCAAATGTGGACTAAGATACCCAAACTTGCTTTTGCCGTTTTTTATGATGTTTGGTTTACCTTTCGACTCAATTGGAAGAATTAATTTTTGGGGTCAAACTTGGGTTTGGGTGGAAGCAAAAATTTGTTGCTTTTACGTTTGTCAAAACTCAGTTTGAGTTTTTCAACTATACTTTTACCATATTACCCTTTAAAAGTATGTTTAAATGGCACAATCCAAACAACATTAATTTTACCAAAATTACTTTCTAACTAAAGTATCCAAACATAAATCAATTACTACAATCTAATTTTTAATCAAAACCCCCGATTTGTAAAACTCAATTCATTAAAAGTCAGTTTTGCAAACGGATTTCTAAACACATCTAGATCTAAAATACTGTCGTTCCTTGTTTATTGTCTTGGATACACTACACATGTTGATTTTGTTAGCAACCACTATTTCATTACTGTTTATTGTTTGTTTATAGTAAATATGATTGCAGATGGATGCAGAAGTGATCTCTGCAGGAATATTGAGAGAGGTGTTGGAGGCAGGTGAAGTTACTATACATGAAATTCGAAATGAGATAGGTGTTGGTACTGCTCATTTGCTGCATGAGAGTTTGCGTGTAAACAACATTCCCTCCAGAATACATGTTCTGGATGATGAAAATGCTGCTGCTTTGAGAAAGTTCTGCCTTACTTACTATGACATTAGGGCCTTGATTTTAGACTTGGCTTTGAAGCTTGACATGATGAGACATCTCCATTATCTGCCAAGATATCAGCAGCAAATCCTTTCTCTACATGTTATGAAAATACATGCTCCTCTAGCTCATGCAGTAGGAACTAACTACTTGTCACTGGAATTGGAAGACCTCTCATTTCAGTATTTGTTTCCTTATTCATATCTTTATGTTGATACATGGTTAAGAGGTCATGAGACGGGGGGTAGATCTCTTATTGACATATATAAGGAACAACTACTCCAAACACTAAAAGCGGATGAGTTGCTCACAACATTGGTGGATGATATCACACTTAAAGGTCGCTACAAAAGTCGTTATAGTACAATGAAGAAGCTCTTGAAGGATGGTCGGAAGCCTGAAGATGTAAATGATGTGATTGGGCTACGAGTGATACTAAATCCTAAACCTGGAGATAATGCATTGGAAGCTGAAGAGAGAGCATGCTATAGGAGTCGTCAAATTATCCAATCGTTGTGGAAAGAAATCCCTAATCGGACAAAAGATTATATTGCCAAGCCCAAAGCAAATGGGTATAAGAGTTTACATATGGCAGTAGATGTAAGTGACAATGGTAAGACCAGGCCATTGATGGAAATACAGATAAGAACAACTCAAATGGACAGGTTAGCTGCTGGTGGAACTGCATCCCATTCATTATACAAGGCTGGCCTTACTGATCCAGAGGAGGTCAGTGTCCTCTCTTGAAAATCGAAATATAAATATCCTAAAACTATACACACAAGGGTGGCCCCCTTTGTGCCCCTATAAGTGTGAAACAAAATTAAAAGCAATACCATCTTTCAGTAACATTTCTTGGAGTCATTCAACTTATCCTTTTTTAATTCTTCTTATTTATATCTGTACTGTGAGAAAAGCTTCTCTCAAATTTATTTACCATCCTGTCAAAGGAGAAGACACAGAAGGAAACTGACATTTTTTCTTTTTTGTACTCGTTGATGCTCAGGCAAAGCGTCTGAAGACCATCATGCTGGCCGCAGCTGAACTGGCTGCTCTGCGCCTTAAAGATTTTCCAAACACAAATCATAAAGGGATTGAGATTGACCAGAGGGATAGAGTATTTCGCCTTATTGACAAGAATGGAGATGGTAAAATCAGCATTGAGGAACTCACAGAGGTGATGGAGGAGCTCGGTGCACCAGGAGAAGATGCTCGAGAGATGATGCTGCTCCTTGATTCAAACAGTGATGGCTCCCTGAGCTCTGATGAATTCCATATGTTCCAAAAACAGGTGATTTGATGTCGTGTTGTGGATAGAGTAGCATCCTATTTCTTATTCGCATTTTCATGCCTTTTTCAGAAATTTTATATAGTCATACTCATAGTATAGGGAGTTCTTAATGATCCAACAATCAGATAATCATTGCTCTATATGTTCATGGAGAATCTTCAGCTATCCGAGATGGATAATTTGGTACCTAAATCTGTCTCCCATCTTTCATAATGGGTTAAAACTAATTTTATTTTGGCTTGGGTGCCTGATATTAACTATTTCTTTATGGAGATCATGATTTATCCTTCTGCAATAGATACCAGCTTGTGTTCCTGTTTATTGCAATAAATGCTAGCTAAATATCCTGTCTCGTGAACTGTAACTTTTGTGGTTAATTTGACTTTGCAGGTTGAGTTGGTGCGTGGTTTAGAGGTCCGAGATGATCAATACAAGAAAATGTTGGATGAAAAGCTTCATATGGCAGATGACTGTGGTTTAATTCAAGTATATAGTAAGGAGTTCGGCAACAGGCTTGCGAGTTAGTGCTGCATCTAATTGAAACCAACATAACACTCATTTTACTCCACTTGTTGTGAAAGGATGCCTTCCATTCCCTCCCCCACCCTGCTCTATTTACCTCCCAAAAAATTAAGAAATTTAAGGCTATGCCATCCATTCCTCCTAGGGTTCTCACTTAGTTAATCTATTATGGGTCAGCCCTCAACCTAGCCTCAAAGGAAGTGAAAATTATCATTAAGCTAGAGCTATATGTAACTGATATATTCCATGTATATTAATTAATGACATAGTGAAATTCTAGTGATTAAGAAATGCTCTCAAAAACTTTCTTTCTGACCAGTTATTTTGTAAATCAAAATTGTCTTCAAAATCCAAAAGAGAAGAAAGGGAGAAAAGGCAAGGGTCTCTTTGGCTTCAGAAAATATTTTTAGTTTCCATTCTCTATTTATATTTTCGGAAAATTATTTCTGTTTACAATTTTCGTCTTTTTCAAAACATGTTTAGTTTATTGTTTCTATTTACACTTTTCAATATTAAATCCCTCTATTTGAGGGATGTAGCAACCACCACCACTAACTACTGTTGCCAACTTCCCTTGTGTGGGAGTGGGAGTGGGAGTGGGAGTGGTGGCGTCTTGGTTATATAGTGACAACTCTTGTTCGTGGGGATAGATAATGGTGGTGAAATGGCAGTCTTGGCTAGTGTGACAATGAGTGGTTCAGGCGGCAGGAGGGGCTGTGGGTGGTTTGTGGTGTTAGAGTTGGAGTTAAGCATGACGGTGGCACAGTGAGTGGTGGTTAGGTGAGTTGTTAGCTAGTGACTTTGGTTCCGGGTTGTTGTCATCATGGGTAGTGAAGGTGTGTTTGGAACCATGTTCCACACCTTAGAATCACGTTTGAAATGGAAAAGCTACTAAAAGCATGTCCACCTCCAATCTATTGGGTTTCCAAACACACTATTAAGGTGGCAATGCTGGTTTGGTTTATGGCGATTGTGAGCATGGCTATGCATGGTGGCTAAAGGGTAAACATGGTGGTCAATGTAAAATGATGTGCAAGGAGCCGTAGAGAGGTGGTCGTCGTTTGGGTCACAAGGTGGTGTACATTGGGATTCATACTCAGTGGTCATAACGTTGGAACTGCATAAAGCCAAACCTACACAAAATAGCCAAAACTTATTAGGTACAAAAATGGTATGCGATTTGGATACAAAATCTAAAGTATTCAATGAATAACAGATCACGAGAATTCTCCATAACTTTTCATCAAAATAACAATTAACACCGAAAACACAATATTGCAAAAATAAAAGTTGTATAATGAGGGGAAAAATAGCATTGGATGAGTAAATATAATTGTTCATTTTGACGTCCTATTCGTGGTATTCAATTCCAATCAATAGAGGCAGCTTGTTTTTTATTTTCTCTTCTTGTAGAAAGAGAAATACAATCTTTAGATATCTGACGAAGAAAATGTATATATAATACAATGTATTTGACACGTTCATTTAATCATTTGAATTGCATGAGGCTTCATGTGTCAATTATCAGAAAAGTTGGACAAATTTAATCAAAATGTTAAAATTCGTTTCTTTGGGTAAATGCAAGGTATGATGCTCCCTTGCAAAGAAGTCATTCTACATGTTATAACGAATTGCTGATGCATCCCCTTTCTTCCTGTAAGTTCAATATCCATTTGTCTGAATCTACTCACCGAGATTAAGACTGGAATGTGTTTTGCTCAGCATGGAAGGTAGAAACAATAATCACAGTTATCAGAAGACCCCAAAGTTAATGTCTTAATTGTTACAAGGTCTATAAAAATGTTGTTGTTAGGTTAGTACTTCGAATCATCAAATTTTCCTTATAAAAATGCACGGACCCTCCTATATTCTATCTCTCAAATATCTAACAATGATTTCCGTACTCATCCAAATTACAATGCTCCGGCAACGATGATGCATTAAAACTTTTCACAACGTTACACACATTTCACAACCTTTTGACGTTATAAGCTAAACTACATAAACTTGATTGATTCCATCCATAAGTATTCAATTTAGTGGTGAGATTATTATCTAGGAGCACTCTCCATCCACCTCTGTACAGTTCCAAGTGAGAACTTGGCCCAGATAAAGTCCAACACATATATGAGTTGACTATCTGAGCCTGTCTAACTTGAATTGAGTTTTCCACACAAATCTTCAACAATCAACAGTACTAGTTTCATGATAATTTTGATTTGTATAAGTATTATATACATGTTAAGCATTACATAACCAATCTTCATAGTGAGAGTTTCCATAAAAGTGGATGCTGATGAAAAACGAATTGGATTTAATAATAACGACTCTTTAGATTAAAAGCTTAAATAAATACTGTCTTCACTGGCTCACATATCAGATATATCAGATATTAAACTGATAAGAACAGATACAATACTTAATCTTAGCCAAAAGGCCGAGAAAGGTATGCGATAGTAACTATATGAGTGCTCCCTTTATACGGAAGCCTTGGGTGCTTGTTCTCCTCCACAAGCAGTGTGGGACTTAGTCACAAGAAGTTCAACACCCAGAGTCAGATGGCATTTCTATCTCTAGCCCAAAATGTTAAAGGTTCAACTTCAGCCAGCAAACATTGAACTGTAACAAATCTTGTTGAAACCTTGGATGGCATACATGACTGATTGATTCCCTAAATCTTCAAATAATGATGGGATTAACAGCTGGGAACACCAACTTGCAAAGAGACATTATTCAAAGATAAAGACAAATATTTCTCACAAATTCACTGCATTATCATGGTGAACATATATGATGCATCATGACAATTTTTATCTGAATAAGTACATACATTTTATGCACACACAGTCTTCAACAACAGCATTTTCATATATATTGACACTGTTGACTAGATACATAGTATAGTATAGTATAGTATAGTATAGTATATATATATGTGTGTGTGTGGGTGTGTAAAGCTTGTTTGCTTTTGGTTCAAGTGAGATATAAAGGAATTATTATACATACAAAAGAGTAACTGGTAACTGATTTCAATAGCAGTTACCACTAGTCTTACAAGAACACTCTCCCTTGCTAAAATGGTTGAATCGGTACCTATCCCTTTGAAACCTTGGAAATCAGTTTAATTGCTTGGTGACAATATTTACAAGCCCTCAGATGCTTGGTGATATGAAGGGTTTCTCCCCGTTTAGTCTTCAGTAAAAAATAATAAGCAAGTGCAAGTTTTTCACTATGGTAGAACAGGGGATTCTCCCTTTCCTCCTCAACAAGATCATGCAACATAGTATAGCATCCGTACATTACATTATCCTCCTATGAGAAACTCTTGCAGCATGAACACATACCCAACATCTCATTCTTGGGCACATCCAGTGAGGTGTTGACAACTCATTAAAAAATAATCAATTGATATAAAATTTTAAAAACAGCACAGAAAGATAATCGAGCATATCCAAGCGGACCCCTCCCATCTCTCCCACCCCTTCTCACGGAAATCATTCAACTGATAATTTTCTAAATTTCCAAAACAATATTCAATTTTGAAGTTTAAAACTGTCACTTCAATTTATTTTTATCTCTAAGCAATAGCTCTATGATATTTTCTTGTTATTTTCTGAGTTTGTAGAAATATCTAGTGTGAATTCAATGTGTGGTTTGTGTAAAATTTCTATTTTTTAGAGTGTTTTCGTGAAAAAAAAGGTGTTGGGCTCTACACATGGATGTCATTCCATTGGTATTAATTGTGCAACCGATTGGTGAGGAGATTGGAGCTTCGGTGGCTGGGCATAATATTTTCTGGTTTAATGGTGTTAAGGAGTTGGAGTTCAACTTAGCAGTAATGGGTTTTGTAGCAAAAATGTGTATCACATTAAAGGCATCTGGTTCGAGTTTTTCTCTTTCCAAAATAATGAGGAGTAAAGGTTGAAGGTGGGAGTGGGATGAGCTAAGAGAGGAATAAGGTGGGAGAAGAGAAACGAATTTTGCTTTTTTAAAAAGAAAAAATAAATGTTTTCAATTTTAATTTGTTATCAGCTTTTACTTGGTTTTTCCTGGAGATGATTTGTTAGGCAACTGTCTATCCAAGACTTACTCACCCTCCTATAGATTTTCAATTGTTATAATATCAACTCTTATATTTTAAATTTGAAAAGTGAATTACTTTCTTCCTTGATCACTCATTCATGTATATGTCCTTATTTTATAATGGATTTGGATTTCTTTATTTTTTTTTCTCTAATATTTTCTCTTATCTTATGAGAAAGATAGAGAAAATGAGAGATTCCAAATTAGGGATGATAACTCATATCCTACCCGCTGGGTACTCGTAAAAAATATACACGATAGCGAGGTATGGGTGTGGGTATGGGTACTCTAGTACCCATCCTGCCCTGCACCCTATATATATATATATATATATATATATATATATATATAAATAAATAAAACTAATCTAAAAGCAGTGTACTAAACCTAGGGTAGTTCATAATGATGGTTTTTTAATTAAGTTATAATGTTCTATTTTGTGATTTATTGTTTTTTCTTAGTTAAACTGTAGATAACAGGTACGGATATGGATACTTAGGCACCCAAAGGATACGGGTATGAGCAATAAATTTACTATCCACATGGATAGGGATTTGGGTACATATATTTTTTCAAGCGCATATATGGAGGTGGTTACTATCCAGACTCTATCCATTGTCATCCCTAATCCAAATCTTTTTTAATATATTTCAAAAATCCACCAATTAATCATATTATTTATTTTTATGTTATTTTAAATTACTATATATGTTCAACTGTCAACTTACTTATTTGCATTTTTTATTGATTTATTTTCTTTAAATAGAGCAATTTATGATCTTGACCTAAGCTTTTGTTACTTTTAAATTAACAAATCCTAATATAGTGACTAATTGATTGCATTATTCAAAGTATGTTCGCGTGGGGATTGATTATCTTCCGGTAAAATCTACTCCTAATGACGGTAGAATCTGGAAGTTTATTGTAAAACTATGACCTCATATCTCTGATAATGCTTTTCATATTTTGGGTAATGGAATTTCTTCTTAGTTCTGGCATAATGGATGGATGGAGGGAAATTTCAGACTCTCAAACCTGGTTGCTGGTTCTGCGAGCATAAAGAATGATCACAATTTAGTGGCTAATTAACTTGTTATAGACAGTCTTTTCTCTGTCAAACGTGCATATCAAGTGTTGGTTTGGTTGGTCAGGCATTTCGTCAAACACATTCGACGCACATCTGGAACTGTATAGTCCCTTACAGAATTTCGACTTTCAATTGGCTAGCTAACCTAAATAAGTTGATGACTGCGCTAAGAATAAGTAAACAGGCGGGCTTAGGTGTTGGTTGCCATCTTTGCACAGGTTTTCCTAAATCAATTACTCATATTCTTTGGAGATAGTCTAAGAGCTTGTGTAATTTGGACTAAGTTGGGAAGATTTTTGAGTCTTTTTGCTTCTGACCACGACTATTGGTTTAAGATGTGTCTCACTCAAGATCTAGGAACCCACTCATCTGGAGATCGGAAGACTACTTTTATGGTTTCTTGCTTGTTCATTTGGAATTGGAGGAACAGCTCCCTATTTGATGGAGAGTTTATTATACCTTTCAACCCTTTAAGGAATATTCTGAAGTATGTTGATCAGTGTATCAATGTGATGAACTCATCAAATAGTTTTCAGATAGTCATGTGTCCTTGCTATCTTACACTCTTGTCATGCTCTCACTTTTCTTATGTTCTCCTTAACTAATTTTATCAATCAAAAGAAATTTTTTTTATTAATTAACTTCAATTAAATTTGAAATTCATTTTATCAGCAATTACTTTATTTTTTATCCAGTAAAGTGATTAAACCCGTTCTTTAAAGGCATCAACGTTATCTATTAAAAATATTAAAATAATAGAAGACTTAATAAACATTTTAGTCCCACAAATAGGTGCATGCGTTTTGGTTTTAGTCCTTGTAATTTTTATATATGATTTGGTCATGGTATGTTTTAAAATTATGAGAATAGTTCATGTCGTTAGTTGATCATCATTAAATAATTACGTGACTAACGGTGCGTCACATCATTAATGTCACATGTTTTTTATTTAATTATTTAATTTCATGTGATTTTGTTAATTAAATACTGTTTTATCATTTTATCATTTAGAATTATTTTTTATTATTTAAAAATATAAAAACATTATTTTAATTTTTAACATCATTATTTAATATTTTAACTGATTTTTTTGTACCCAATATTTAAACCCATTTAAATAATTTTCATTAATAAAATGATAAAATAAATTTAAAAAATTCATGTGGGATTAAATAATTACACATGTGACATGGATAACGTGACATACCATTGACAACCTAATCACATACGATAGAGATTATATCTAAAATTTTGTTAACATATAAGAATTAAATCATATGAAAAAAATGGTAATTAAAATCAAAACGCGCTCTATTTGAAGGTACCAAAAACTTGAGCCGACCACCCTTACAGTCGGGACGGATCTACACCTAATGAAATGAGGGCAATTGCCCCCACTATGCAATTTTTTTTTAAAATTAGAGTATTTAATAATTTTGATTTTGCCTACACAAAAAAATGAGGTTGCCCCCACATGTTAACCTAGAATGTAATTGATATACACAATCAGTGTAAAGATTTTTTTTACACAGACAATCAATCAGAAATTGTCATATAAGATAAAGTGTTTGACTTTTCCAAACTATTTTAAAATTCACACATACCATGTTTTCTGATTGATTGTTTTTACACTGACAATGCATAGTAATTAAACTTGTTAACTTATACCTAACTTTTGATAAGAGCAAAAATTACTTTTGTAATCTATCATATTTTATTTAATGAATTGCTTCTCATTTCTCACATATTGATGTATGTTTCACTTTGAAACCGGAAAACATTATATCTTATATATTTAATATCAATTTTTTTTTATCGTTTATACATATTTATAATATTTTTCTTTAGCAAAAATATTTATAAATTATTTTTTTCCCAATTCATCAAAATTTTTGGATCCATCTCTACTTACCGTGAACAACTTTAAGTCCAATTATGGCTTCCTTTCCATAACCGTTGACCAAGTTGAACTTGAAGAAACCGGTGTTTTCTACCAAACCGGCAGATACGAAAGAGTGGAAACAAAAATAAAAAAACTCTGGTGTTCCGATTTTGGTGTCATTAATGGGTGAAGATGAAGTTGCTGAAGAGATATGCGATTCGTTTGCCGTTCATGGAGTTTTGCATCATTCTTATGCATTCATACGCTCACCCCCCTGGTCGATCTGCCATACGTGTTTCACTCTCTGTGTCTGCTTATCGCTCAATGTCGATTTGCTGATGTGCTTTATTTTCATTAATTTTCTTCCTCTTTCAACTCTTGGATTGTTGGATTTAGATGGACGTGAAGATAGATAATTGTCTCACTGATTTGATATAAAATAGTGAAAGGAGGTAGTATACTATATGGTTACCCTCCTGGCCTCTTCATGTTTCATGCACCTTCATCTACTTTTTTAACGTAAAGCATTAAAGACAAGAAAATTAGGTATATGTGTGATCCGGTTAACCATCAATCTTAATCGGTTGAAACCTAAATGGAGAGCTTTTCAGTTTACGTAAACTTTTTTGTTTTGTTAAAAATATATAAGAACATCTAGAATTAATCATGTAATTCATTCGAATTGCTTAACTCGTGTTTTTATGGCCATTATCATGTCATATTATCATTTTTTACTTTATATTACTTTAAGAAATACTTCAATAATGAAACTCTTTTTTTTTTATATATAATCAAAGTATGTATGCATATGATGTACTAACGGTACATCAACCTATTTACATGAGCACACATTAGGCCAATTGTAATTAAGATACTATACCTAACAACAATGCAGTATACATATTACAACAACCTGAGCCTTAATTGTCACCCCAATAAAATCATAACCCCCCTCTCCCCACTCCCCCCCCCCCCCCCCCCCCAAAAAAAAAAAAAAAACAGAAAAGCCAACTTTATCCTAATACACCAAAAAGGTAAAACTGAACAGATACTTGCTAGCTGCAGATCAACCTGAAATACAAGCAGCCCTTGAAGCATATATTAATTTAAAGGGAACTACACCGAAATAATCCAAAAATGAATCGGATAACAAGTTGCTTTAAATGATATAATTTTAAAAAATTCATTAAATGAGTGTCACAAGTTACCAAACATCTTTAATTATTTACATTTAAAATTTTCTTTTTCAATTTTCGTAATAAGATCTCTATTTTTTTTTTATTAGTGGTTGTTATATGAGGATCAATTACTTATAAAAGCAATTATCCTTATATGTGATATCCACATCAGCTTGCTCTAATGATGTAACCTAACAACAACGTGTTTTTAATTTTAAAAACTAGTTAATTAAACAACTTTCATTCGAGTTGTCCTAATATTTTTTAACCTTTTTACACCAAGAACTAACTTTATTGTCTCGTCTGTAGCGTGGTGTGAAAGAATTTGTATAATATCTTTTTCTTTTGTATGATATAGCTAAATTGTCAATTAAGTTACTATATTCTTTGGCTAACCCAAACTTTTCACCTAAAACCGGCGACTGTTGACCTAAATGTGAATGAGGCCGACAAGCATGGTAAATGGAAAGAACATGAATAAGTAAATCAGAATTAATATTGTAGGGCAGGGTCTTGGTGTTCCAACGTGAAGCACCACTCTTTTCTCTCTCATACGTTGATTGGTGTTTGAATCCGGTGTGTTGTTTGGAGAATTGTATCACGGATTGAATAGTATCATGCAGATGTCGGGAATCTATGTTTGGAGAGTTGTATCACGGATTGAATAGTATCATGCAGATGTGGGGAATCTATGTTTGGAAGATGGCCTTTGAGTTTATATTGCTTGGCTCTGGTTTCATGTGCTGCGACAAGTCTTAGGAGCAGAAGAGTCCTGGGCGGTATTGGGATCTGGTTGCACCCTTAATCTTATGTTTTTTATTCCATCACCACGATGCTTGTTCTGATGGTTAAAAACGTAGTTATTTTTCGGGTTAAACCATTATATTGCTATTTAAAGTGCAACTCCATTAGTGTACATGATCTTTGGGGTGTAAGGTGGAATAGGATGGAAATATATCAGCAAAGCTTTTCCATCCTTTTGGGGCTTTTTGTACAAGTTTTATGTCTGTAATGCAGCTGTGTGTTTGTTCTGCACTGCAATCTTGGTATTAGTGTGGCTATATGTATATGGGTTAGAGCATATCTATTGTTCTCATTAATTTATTTTTTTCGCTAATAAAAAAAAAATTAATGTAGGAATGAACCTGGGCATGTTCAATGATTCCAGAAGACCACAATTTTGACGCGCTCATTTAAGTCATGTTTTCAATATTAAATTTTTGGTGGTTCCCTTTTCATAAAAAATAGAGTTTATTTGTTATATTTTGATAATATAAAGTTTTTTTTACACTGTCAATTAATTACTAATCAGGATATGAATGATTTTTAAGTTAGTTATGATAAGAAATAATTATTTTTAATGATGTGATAATTTTTTATTAAATATCTTTATAAAAGGATTTTACATTACCAATATATATATATAAATATAGCAATTAAACTCTACAGAATAAATCTAAAAAAGGCGTGTGAAAATAGAGAGTATAAAAATATCATTTTCTCATGTTCTTTACGGAAATGAAGGCTGCCCCATTAATCCTCGGTCTCATGCATCAAATATGCAACTTAAAATAACGAGAAATATCGGTGTTATTTCCTTTAGGTAAACGTTAATTGTTAGTTAATTATGTTAGTGGTGCATCAAATGAGTGTGATCGGAGAGGACCGTGGTTCGAATCCCACAAAATACTTTTTTGAGAAGAGGCGAATAATCTTAACTGTGACTAAGCATTCGGACGAAAATTAGTCTCATAGTGGATCCAAAAAATCTAAATTTATGGATACTCTGTGAATTCACTGGAGAGCCAAATATCCTAATTACTCTGAGTATAAAAAAATTATGTTAGTGGTGCTATTTTTTTTTTTTCTTATTCACCAAAAAATATGGCTAGAAACAACGAAACCATGGTGTAAAGAAGAAAAGAAAATGGAAATCACAGGTGACAAAAATCAAGAAGGTGTCCAATGAAAATCAGGGAGAAGCATAGTTAGAATTCGTTCTCGTAGTATTAATCGCCTGTTCTCCCATGAGAATGCTTATAAAAAAATCATTGCCCATGAGAAAAATATCTAATCGCAGTCTTTGTTTTCAGTGTGAGTTTGTACGCGGATGCATAGGCGTGTGCATGCATGGGCACGTTCTTGTTTAAATAAAATTATGCTTCTTTTGCAAAACCATATTGAACTACCTGCATAGGCAATTTAAGTTGACAACAATCCATTATCCAAAGTTATAGTTTTTTCTATGTTGATCATGGTTAGGTTGAGAGATAAACTTCCATGATATGTTAGGAAAGCCCTGTAAAAAACTGAAGCTGATGCAGGACAAGATACCTATGCAATTTCATATTCACTACAACATATATATTTCTACAACTCAAGAGACACCATCGTAAGGATCGGAGTTCATCTGATTAAGGGATTGCTAAATTCAAAACTGGTGCTCTTATTATCTAATTAATTAACATCGATACATTTCACTACTGCTCCTCAATTATAATGCATTTGAGGCATGGGGCTGTTTTTCTCAAACTTCAAATAGGAAGTACGGTATCGTTGCTAGCTCCTTTGAGCCTTGTCATGAAATCAACAGCCCTAAGCAGGTGTTTTTTGGTAAGCAGAAGTGGTGATGCGGATGAAGCGGAAGATTTTTAGATCATCTACATCCGAGCGAGCAAAACATAAACCTACACATTATATATCTGGCTTCTAATTCACTTCTGAGCTTGAGCTCACTAGTGCTTGCCTTGGTGGGGGGACACCCAAATCATTTGATAACTTCTTGCATAACTGCATCGCATGAAGAATATATAATATTATAATTATATTATATATACATCTGATCTGCCTCTGATTTTGGAAGCAAATTGGAGAGAAGAAAGAGAGAGAATATAAATTAACCTGTCTATATACCGAAGCATCTCCATAGGACTTCCTTAATTCTACTACATACAATGATGGACTTATTTCAAACACCTGTTATATTTTGAAGTGAAGTTTCTTAAATAAGCAAAAGTAAGTGTACAAATATATATGAAGTTGTAATTAAACATGCATTAATTAATTACCTCTGTTGCCACTGAGAGGCAGCCTAGACTTTTATGCGCCTTGTTCTCTAGTATGACTTTCAACTGAAATAATTAAGGATGTTATGGTTGGTGACATTTTAATTAGCCAAACTAAATATTTAGTTTATTTGCAAGTTTGTTGGAAACTGAAGTAGCTTTAACAAATATATATAAGCAACTAATGCATGGTGATATATAGTACTAACTTTGCCATTTTTATTCTGGACTCTAAATCCCATTTCTGTCACAGTGTCCTCAATCCTCTCGATCAGATCTTTAGCTGAAAGGTTGGATGTAAATCTTATCTTCCTCTCGGAGACATCCTGCAACTCAAAGCACATTGTAATGAGTGAAATTTCCTTAATTAGAGGTGGTGAGTGTCCATAGACACAGAAAATTATGCTCAAAATACAACATATATTCAAGTTTCCCGCCAATTGCAACCAATTAACTTCCAATCTCACCTCTTTCTCAAAAAAGTTAGAGAGGTCTAGGCATGAGGACATCCCTATCAACTGAAATGCATTGATAAGGGTTGGTGATCTTGGACTCCTTTGTTCTGCTTCATGTGGCTATTACCAAGAGAATAGTTTTGGGTTACCACTATACTGAAGAAATAATGAAAAGGGGAGGGGGTGGAAGAAGTGGCACCAAGTATATATAGATGATAAAAAGCTGGAAGTTCAAAATTATACCACTTCATGGATGGATAATGCTTCATTGTCAATATTTATATCCTCTTCCTCATCCTCAGGATTTGCTGGAGTATAGTCCTCCTTGAACCATGGATCTTCTTTGATCTCAGCCATTGTTATCCGGGTTTCTGGATTGGGATCAAGAATCCTCTTTATCATGTTTTGGGCACCAGGTGATAGCCATTTTGGAATCTGAACATCTCCTTTAAAAATCTGTGATCCCTCGAAGGAAAAATAAAAATTAAGAATTAATTTATTAGTAGAAATTGGATCTAAATGACCTTTTTCAAAACATGGTTTATAACATAACACAATAATTTTGTTTAATCTAACCCCATCGATCCTGTCGTGAAAGGTTTTGCCGTTGATGTTAATTTTTAAAGCTACTAAGTACTAACTAATTAATTAACCATATAAAAGGAGAACATAGAGGCAACATCTGAATATATACCTTTTGATAGAGAACTGCAAGATTTCTATCATCAAAAGGTAGGTATCCTGTTAGGATAACATACAAGATAACACCACATGACCATGCATCTGATGTTGCACCGTCATAGCCCCTATTAGCAAGAATCTCTGGTGCAACATAATTGGGACTTCCACAAGTTGTATGCAGCAATCCATCCTCCTGAAATTTTTCATATAGTTATCACATAAGTCAATAATTAATCAAAATGATATATTGAATTGAGGTGTGATAAAAAGAGTATCTTACCCTAAAATGCTGTGGTAAAGCACTAAGGCCAAAGTCGGTTATCTTTATGTTCCCTTTGGCATCCACAAGTACATTCTCAAGCTGCAAGAAAATGCCATCACATGTGTGTAAAATGCATGACTTGACCCAAAAAAGACCGATGATCATGGAGTGTAATTTCAATTCTTAAGTTTGTTATTTAAACATCAAATTTTGAAAATTATATCCGTTATCGTATATATTTATCTCTATTTCTATCTTTCGCTTAATTTTATTTTTTTTGTATACACACATTTTAGAAATACACAAAATAAAAAAAACAAAGATATGGTGTCCGTCCCTATGCAGAAGTAAAAAAACGTTGTTTCAATTTCAGCTTAAACTATAATTATAGTTTAACAGTTCTTAAGAGGACTGAGATAGAACCTTGAGATCCCTGTGGAAGACACCTTTGTTGTGGCAGTAACTCACACCGTCAATCAACTGTTGGAACAGCTTTCTACCTACAGCTTCGGAAAGTTTTCCCTTGGATGCCTATCAATGCAAGTAATTCACTTTAATAATGTCATTATATTGGTTATAGATCATGCTACGAATTAACAAGTATCTGGTCTTACAATTTTGTCAAATAGCTCCCCTCCAGTCACGTACTCAAGTACCATATAAATTTTTGTTTTGCTAGCCAAGACCTGTGTAATTACAGTTATAAATCACAATCAGAAACATCAATGATCTGCAGTTGCAACTGCAATAATGACTTCAATGCTCTGTCCAATTTTATCAAGGTGATCCCAATGGGCCTATCCATATTTCTATCCTGAGCAAGCGGAGCAATAAATATAGCATGGGAAAATATTACACACATTATTTACGAAACTCTTTAAGAAACAAAAAAAACAAAACAATTTTATATTAAAAAATTAAGTATGTCACTACTTTAAATATTAAATACATCAAATTTCAATGAAAAATTTCTTTTCTTATTTCCTTAACTTCTTTGAATAATAAATACATCACTTTAATTTCTATGAAAATTGGTTTTTCATAATCCCTTAGGATACTTGTTAGTATTCTCCTAAAGACTTTTATATATATCTTCTTAAAATATTCTCCTAATAATCATTTTAATACTCATTAATATGCACGGAATAAAAATTAAAATACATTTAATACATTGGAAATATAAATAAATAGTAAATGTTTTTTCATTTTGTTAAAAAAATTCTTAGAAATATTAATTGAAAAAGATTTAAATTATTCTTGAATGAGTCTTGCGCTCTTATTAATCAAATGTTCTTAGGACAATATTTAAGGAATAAAAAGAAAGTAAAGTTTTAATGTATTGACTAGATCATTTTCTAATGAAACCTTGCTTTTTTAATTCATTAACTTGAATAAATACATTATTAAATGATCAATCAACCGATTTTCTTCCATAATTAATGTACGCTCATGATGGTAACCAACTACTAATGAGGAACTCACTTGGGCCCTCATAGCATAATCGTACATTAATCAATCGATGGAGGGCCATCTAACATATTTTGTTTTTCATTCTCCATTAAAAAAATAATATAATAAATTCGTTCAGGTAGATTTTGAGAAATGAAAATCTCCATTTGATTTATAAAAATATATCAAATGAGTCAAATTAGTCATTTTCTATGACAAATTTTTGGGATATATTAAATCGCTATTCTCATCAACCGTGGGTATCACTATATCATAAATCACTAAAAAAATGTCTTCCTTAAAATAAGAAGGCAGAATTCATAAAAATAAAAAAAGAAAGGCAGATTGATAGGCTCACCACCACATGATATCCATGTGCGCAGCCCACCAACAACTTATTTGGAAGTGTATAAAATTCCTTTCTTTCTCCGGAATATAGGTAACTTTCTCCAAAATTTAGAAATTAGAATCACCACTTGTATATCCTTCCTTCTCACACTCGCACGTTAATTTCTGCTCATATATATATATATATATATATATATATATATATATATATATATATATATATATATATATATATCAATCTCCCTATGCCTCAATGCCACCATATCATCAATACAATAAGAATAAGGAGTTCAAAGAAGAAAGTTTTCATTCAAAAATTATATACGTAAAATATCGAAAAATGATATGCTTAAATTTCTAGTCAAAACTTTTTATTTCTTGATTACTTAACCAATATTTTATCAATATTTTTAGAACATTGGTTAACAAGATCCTAAAATAAAATTGTTTGTGGTCCAACAACTGTCCATGAAATGATGCGTTGGCTGCCGGTTCAATAAGGCCAGTATAAAATTCTTTGAATCGGTTCTAGACAAATTCACACACCCACTCCTTGAAAATGAAATCATCAAAACAGACAAAACATAAATGGATACCAGTGAAGTGAACGTGCATCCACAACAATAATGGGTTTGTATCATCACCTTATCTTTAAAAATATGAAACTGTTATTTTTTAGAGAGGAAAATGTATATTTTTGTGTTAGATAGAACTTAGTTGAGCACCAAAAAAAGAACTTAGTTAGAACCCATCGTTGACTTCGTAACATAAATTATTTTTTGACGCGGAAAGAAGACCATCTACAGTGGGAATTATGAATCTAATATAATTATATTATTCTGGGGATCGGCAATTTTTATGTTTTTCTTTTGATATTGTGACATGTATGCTTTTTTTTTTTTTTTTTTTTGGTGTTTTGAGTCTTCTACTAAAGAAGATTTATAAAAAAAACATGGAAAGAAAAAGACAAATTATTTATGTGTAGAACTCTACTAGTATATAAATAAAAATAATGGTCGGTGGTTCTTTTTATCTCGTAACATAACCTGTTGTAATTAAAAAAATAAAGGTCTATGCCTGTGTGGCTGATTTGGGTTGAGACTTGAGAATGAGAGTGTGAGTTGGAATATCGTGGAATTTCCTGAGATGTTGTCGTGATACCCGGTTGGCCTACTCATGGAATACGAGAATTATGGGCTCTGTCCGGGAATTGGTGGCAATAATATATTATTATATTCATAAATAATGATATGCAATTATCTGGAGAAAAAGGAAGAAAATCCAAACAAACAAGTGCTTTCATGATTGGTGCAATGCAAACTGTTCTGATGTACCTCTACGTGATCCAAAAGGAACTGATAAAAAAAATTCGGGCAGGTAAAAGAGAGAGAGGCAAATCGTACAAAGATTAGGTGCAGCAACATTAAAATTTGGATAAGTTTTCGTTATAGAAATTAGTAATTAAGTAGAATATATGATGATCAACAGACAAAGAGGAATGAGGATGGTGGTACTGTACCTCGTGTAACCTAACAACGTTGGGATGCTTGAGGAGCTTTAAGGTTGCTATTTCCCTCTTTATCTGCAATTTTCACCAAACACCAGTATTAGACACGTTGGTCTATCTAATGGGTTTTGGCGTTAGATCATATTAGGAAAATAAAAAACAAAGTGCTAAGCATTGTGTTTGTATCAATCAATATTATTAAGGAGTTAAAGAAACATATATATAATTAAGTAGCCAGTAGTGGACATGAAATCTTCTAAACAACACAAAATATCTATTGCAACGTTTTCCAAATTGGAAAATGTTAAAACAGAGAAGAAGAAGAAGAAAAAGATCGAAGAAGGCATTATTAACCTGATCAGTGGTATTGAGGTTGATGATCTTGTTCTTCTCAAGGATCTTAACAGCAAAAGGTTGACCAGAGTCGGTGTTCCTAGCAAACTTGACTTTTCCAAAATTGCCTTCACCCAGAGTTCTACCCAACTCGTATTTCCCAACTCCCATAATTCTCTGTCCTTCCTTCCCAAGGTTTACAATCACCATTCTACTTCCTCTCTGCTGCTACTGCTTTTGGAGAAAAGGCTCAACACCCTTTCTGCCCAAAAAGGTCCTACTTCTTGTCCTCACACCAAAATCGATTCTAAAACGTAGAAATCAGGTCCACAAAAAGAAAAAACAAATCCCAAAAGCTCTTAATTTGTGGCTTTCTGCACTGACAATTCTGTGTTCTGTTTCGCTTTTTATTATGTGTAACTCATGCCACGGCAGCTGAAACGGTTTGGGGCAAAAAAGAAAGCAACGTAAAGAGAATCCCCAAACCAAACACGTTAAAATCAATGACAAGATTTTGGAGTAAGCAAAATGGCCAAAGGGGACTAGAAATGGATGAAGACGAAGAACACGGCGCAGCCCTCTCTCTCTGCCTTTTAGTTTGTAGACAAGGCCCTATCTATAAATACTTCCACTTGGTTATTATAACTCCACCGTTTTTAATATTATTTTATTATTTTAAACCAAATAGCATAAGAAAATGTTTGAGTAAAACTCTAACTTCCTTATCGACAAAAAAAAAAAAAATTACAGTTACATTTTGATCCTTTAAAAATAAAAAAATATTAATTTGATTTTCAAAAATGTAAAATACGGATCAAAATAATCACTGACGAGGATTAAAATATCCCTAAAAATTACCCAAATTTAATTGTTTAGGCTAAAATATATTTTTGATCCTTTATCTTATTTTTAGAATTCGATTTAGTCATTTATCTTTAAAAAGATCGGTTTTAGTCTTTTATCTTATAAAGTTACATTATTCTGATCCTTTCTGTTAGATTTGCACTAACGATGTTAGTAAACCACCCTCCTCGTCAGATTCTAGGTTCCCTCGCCGAAATCTGGATATTAGAGTGAAAGAGAACAAATCTCTTCTTCTTTTCTCTTTCCCTTGCTTACTTCCTTCCCCTTCCTATTTCCCTTTCTTCCAAACAAGGAAGGAAACCACAATTAGCATTAGTAATGTTATATTTTCTCTTGTGTTGTGCATTGCTCAAAAATCCCAAAACCTATCTCTCCTCTCCACTTTCTTTGCCACCATGAAGTGATCTAGTAAGTCTATTTTTTCTTGTTTCCTTTTTTCTGGTTTAACACTATAATTGTTGATTCTTCTCACTGTATTTTTTCATTCTTTTCAAACTTGAGAGGAACCTATAAAATTCATTTCTTTACCATCTTCATTTCCCATTTGTCTATCCCTATATTTGTAGGAATATACATACATTCATGGGGCTGCACTAGTGTCTTCTGCATTTTGTGACCCCTCTTATAACAGTGAGTCACTCCTTTTTGTCCTAATTTATCCCGCTTTCGATTTTGGAATTATTTGCCCAAACTGCAATAATTATGTAATTTAATGTAAAATCAAGTTAATTGAGTATTGCTCAAAGCGTATTTAATACAATGCCATTAAGAAATAAAGAAAGGGAAAGAGGAAAAGGAAGGAAGGAAGAAGAAAGAAGGAGAAAGAGAAAGATGAAGGAAGAAGAAAGGGAAAGAGAAAAGAAAAAGAGACGAGATTAGTTTTCTCTCTCTAATACCCAGATTCCGATTAGGGAACCCAGAATCCGGCGACAGAGGATGGTTTTCGGCCACTAACGGTGGTTTACTAACACCGTTAGTGCAAATCTAATGTAAATGACAAAAATAGTGTAACATTATAAGATAAAGGATCAAAACCAATATTTTTAAAGATAAAGGACCAAATCGAATTCTAAAAACAAGATAGAGGATCAAAAGTATATTTTAGTTATTTGTTTATATTGTTTATCAATCACAAATTATCCTATATTTGACTTTATTTTTAATGTAGTTATGATAAAAGTCAAACATTGTTAATGATATAATATTTTATAGGGTTAAATATGTTTTTGGTACTGTAAAATAGCGAGAATTTATTTTTAGTCTCTCATTTTCAAAAAGTCATTTTTCGGTCCCTTAATTTTAAAAATAGCTCACTTTTGGTCCTTAACGTCATCTCAATTTTCAAAATAGGCACCAAATGTAAGCTATTTTGAGAATTGAGGGACGAAAATAGAATATTTTGAAAATTAGGAAATAAAAAAAGACATTTTGAAAATGAGGGACTAAAAACATACTTAAATAGGTGAGAGCTATTTGATAGATGAGTAAAATTTATTTATGACATTATCTTTACAAGTTTATCTGTAAATTTTTCAGCCTTAATAAAATATATATAATTACATTTTGGTGAATTCTTCGATACCTCAAAGGTAATTTTACCTTGCCTATGTGGTCCAATCAGATGGTGAGAACCATTTAACTTGACTCACTAACATGACCTATTTAATTGAGGTGTCACATTCTGGTTGGACAGGACTACTTTTACCCCAAAATTATTGGAGGTACCAGAAAAGGCACCTTATATTTTTTATATTAATTTAAATTATTAAATGAATAATTGACAATGATAATTTAAAAAACAAAAGTAAGATACTGAGATGAGAAATCATTTTTTATAATAGTATGGATGAATAATATCAATTCTTTCTATTGTGTTAAGTTTTATTGTTTGGGTTTATGACATATTGAATTAAAAGAAATCTACTGGTATAATTAGGATGTGAATTTTATATTAAAAAATTATCATTATAATTCTTAAATATAAATTGAGGTTGGTAGGGCTGATATATAATAGATAATTAATTTAAATAAATAATAAGGAGCATTTCTGAAAAATAAGAATTAAGTTAGATGATTATTGCATTATATGATTATTTGTTATTCGCATAAAATAATTGTGAATTGTATATCCTTTGATTAAATTTCATAAAAAAAATATTGAAAAAGAATATCATAAGGGTTAAATATGTTTTTTGTCCTTGTAAATAGCTAAAATTGGATTTTAGTCCCTCATTTTTAAAACGTCTTTTTTGGTCCCTCAATTTTCAAAATACCTCACATTTGATCCCTATTTTAAAAATTGAGCACACGTTAGAAATCAAAAATAAGTTATTTTAAAAATTGAGAAATAAAAAAAAATTTTTAAAAAATAAGGAACTAAAAATAAATTTTTATTAATTTATAAAAAACAAAAACATATTTAACTCTAATTTATAATTGATTGAGAGAATAACTTATTTTACTCATTACGTATCAATTAAACTCAATAACAAAACTCCTTAAATATTTAAGTAAATTATTAATGTCACGTGATTATTGTTTCAAGAAAGGGATGGTCTACAGTCAACACGTAACGAAGAACTTTTTTTTACCTTCTCGACGATTGGTAATCATTACGCGTAACGATAGGACTTTTTTTCTACCTTCTTGACGATTGGTAAATAATATATTACCCCACGTTTTCGGCAAGTGTCATTCAACTCTCATATTTTATGGGTGTCTTTTCTCCTATCTCTTTATAATAATTTAGGTGGGTAAAAGTTATCACACGATTCATACATAATTAGAATGTACATTTTAATTATTTATAGGTGTCTTTTTTTTATGTTTAATATTTTTGAGATAAAAGTTATTATACAATTTTAATCTAATCAGAATGTACATTTTAATTAAATGAGTAACATATTTCACATCTCAATTAAGTTTTTTGATTGAATTATCTAAGCAGGATAAAAATTATCCTGTAATACCAAAAAATTCATCAATTTTATAAATAAATTATTAAAGCTTTTTTAAAAAAACTAGCTGATGACGGATAAATTAGCCGATAGAAAATAAGTTAGTTGATAACGAATAAAATAACTGATAAAATTTGAAGTGTCTATTAAAATTAGTGGTTGAACTAATAGATAAATATATAATGACATCAAAGGAATGTTTATATATTTTTTTATATAAATTCTTTCTTATACATATTACTTATTTTAAATTAGTCAACACTGTTAATACTTTAGTTTATTTTTAAATTATTTTAGCATCTCAAAAATTAAAATTTTTTTTTAGTTTTAATTGATTTAGTTAAAAAAAATGAGATAATGAAAATAAAGTGATATATTGATATTATTTTATACATAAATTTTATTTTTTTCATCTCCCAAATATATATTTAGTCAGTGAAATTAATCCTAAAGTAAGATTAGGATATTTTTTATTTTATTTACAAGATGATAAAGGAGAAATTAAAACAGAATAGAATACAAATGAAAGAAAAAATAATAAGTGATAAGTTATATACAAGTTCATACGCTAGTTCGAGTAATGTCTAAACAATTTTTATAAACTCATGAAAAAACATTATAATTAAGTTATATTAAGTTGAGAACAATATTTATCAAACACCTCTAATAATTTATCCTTATAAGTTAAGGATTTGAGATTGCCAAATAAAGCCTAAATGCATGCATCGACAACAAAAACATTGTTTCTCATAAAATAAAAGCTTTTCTTTTTGGTTTTACTACCAAATGATCTCACGACACTTGTTGATGAAAATATATATAACATCCATCCATATAACACGTAATAGATGAAAAATCTGAAGTTTTCCGAACTTTTAATATAACCACTTTATTTTTTATTTGATGTTAGTTATTTTTTTATGGATTTAATTAATATGTATTATTGGTGTGAAAAAATTTTATATTATCAATCCATCATAAATTATTATAATTAAAATTGTTTAACTCTTATCATAAATACTTTAAAAGTCACTTATATCTTGACATGTGATTGATTGATAATATAAAATTTTTTTACACTAACAATTCATATATACCAATTAAACTGATTTTTTACTTCTTAATTAAATAGTATATGTGGTACATTATCAAAAAAAAAAATTACATGCTACAAAAGTACTCTTGGCCCTGTTTAACTCGTCAAATCTGTAATTATAATGTTTAACCCATTTTTTATACAAATTAGCAATGCACCATATAATATAAAATATGATCAATATATAATATATAATATATTAAAAATTTAGTTAAAAAATATTATTCAGCGAATATGATTACTTATATAATTTATTTTATTGTATTCATTTTTATTCTTTTTTCATTAAAAAAATATATTCCTTAAAACTAAATTTACATCCTATAAAATTTTAAATAAAATATACAAATATTTTAAAATAATGTCTTAAAATAAAATATACAATTTATATTAATTAATGTCGAAAAAGAGTTATACACTCATGCTATTCACAATTAAAAAGAAGAGCAATGCTTGTTACAATTAAAAAAACGAGCAATGGTGGATATCAGTAAAGAATTTGGCTCTTTTAAAATGAGAAATTCTCTCAAGTAAGAAAGTAAGAGTATATCTACCCTTAAATCAATTTTAGTGGGTTAATATTAGGGATGTAAATTTTATCCGTAACCGCGGTTACCCGCGGATAATATCCGCAATTGATAGAAAATGAATATCTTAATGGATACGACGGGTATTTTCTCTACCCGCTTATTAATGGGACGAGAGCGAGTAATATAGTATCCATACCCGCAGGTACCTGCTAAGGGGATTAAAATATTTACATCTAAAAATATTAGGCTAATGAATTAAAATGATGCTCATGCGTGAATAAATTAATTTAGACACACTTATGGATCAGTTTTATTATTTAATATTTTAAATTTTAATTTAATGACATGTATGATTATATTTTTTATATATAAAATTGTTTAGTATACTCATTATAATACTTTTCAAGCACAAGAACTTCTCATATCATCCAGGAACTCAAATGTAGAATTAGTTTAAATTTTATGTGTGAATAAAAAATTTTGTGAGGTGTTGAATATCCATGAATACCCGTAAATATGAATAAATTTATTTAAAACCCGCAAGATGGATACCCGCACGGATACGAGACGAGAACGAATACGGATACGAAGTTTATCTAACGGAATGACTAGTGACAGGCTACTACCCGTACCCACCATATCCCATTTACATAATTAATTAAAATCTTTACTCATTTATCAAATGAATGGATACACCATTACTTTCTAATTTTAAAGACTCTCACTGACGAATAGCCAAATCCATCGCTAAAACTGTTTCTTGAAAAAATCACAAGAATGAGAGTGTGTGGGGGGAGGGGGGGACTTTGTGTTGTATTATGTTTGACTTTTCATTTTTATAAATAATTTATGTTAAAAAATTTGGCTGAGAAACAGCCCTGCCCCACGCCCCTACCACGTGTTTTCGTGGCCTGATCCGTAAAAAATTTAATTGTATTTTTTTAAAATATAAGAAATAAAGAAAAACTAATATGACATTGTAATAATTATTCTTATAAATAAAAACATAACACATTAAAATGAAATTAAAAAAACAAACTCATTAGAACCCTTGGCATCTAATCATACAACAAAAATAATGTTGTGACATTATAAGCTTAATTTTGATATATTATCCGTATAAAATTTTTATATTATTAATTAATCTTAAATTATATTATATGTGACTTATATTATGAGAAAAGTGAAATATTCTTAATGATATGATAATTTATGATCATTAATAATATAAAGAATCTTTGCAATGATTTTTATTTTATTGAAAGAGAAAAACAGATATCGATTATCCCATTTGTTTCTGTAGACTAATTTTATTTTATTCGGCTGAATTTCCTGATTACCTTTGAAAACACGATTGAAAAGCTTACTCGGAAGTCCTAATGTCCTATTGTAAGGTAACTCGTAGATGTCTTAAAAAAGAGGATGGAGGTTGACAAGCAACCAAATTGTGGCCACAACCATATTCCAAATTGTATATTAGGTACTGACTTTGAAGATCAAAAGAGGGCTGCGAGTATCACGTGTTTGTGTAATAATATATATATAACCTCAAAGACATTATTATAGGTCCACACGATATGTAAAATTGGAAAACCTTGCTCGTGGTGGTGGCGTAGTGTGTACTGTCCAAACGGCTGAACCACATGGTCTCAAGGTCTTGACCCATGTGTCAATTTAATGCTTCTCCCTTTTTTCTCCATAATGCGTGAAAAATCATTGATCTTTGTTCTCTGTTTGTTTGTGATATACGAATCCGAATCGAGTAAGGCTTTCACACTGTAGTCTGTACTCTGTACCCAATCCAATGTCAATACTCGGATATGTGAATACGTATGTACTTGCCTTCGTGAAAGTCCCACTCTAAAAGTCTGGGCCACGGCATGGTCCAGGGGGAGCATATCACATTTACTTCCAGAGAGTTCCTTTATGTGTGTTTGTTGCAAATATCGATTGGGCCGTTGGCTGATCAAAACATTGTTAGCAATATCTTTTTTAATATTTTTTTTTTAATACACTCATTTTTATTCTTTGAAATTCAAGTGAGACTCACATAAAAAATCTACATGTGGACGTTAAAAAATATGTTGCTAACACTCCTTACAAGTAAAAACCCAGTTACTCTTGAACTTTCGATGTTTATTGCCTTTATCCGCCACCACGAGTTCAATTATTTTAATATTCAAAATATAATATTTAAATGATATTTTATTATGAATGTTGTTAACGAATATTCTAAGAATATTGTTTAAAGAATTTTAAGATAGATTTTTTTTATTGAAAAATATAACTTTTGAATATTTAATATATTAAATACATCACTTTAAATACAAAATTTTCATCTTTGATACACTAATCAATACTCATAAGATATTGATTAACATTTGCCTTTATTATTCATATTTAAAATATTAAACATACCACATGTATGGGGCAGTCTGGAAGAGCATGTTGAATGAAATGAACTGCCGCAATTTGGTTACACACCTTCTGTAGGAGAAAGTGAGCAAACCTAGCCCAATTCCAATCTCCATTTCTGACTTACAACCACAAAGCAAACCACTGGCAGGTCCAAGCTATCTATCATCTGCAATTGGAGCTAAAACCACACCGGCTAACAAAGTTCCCGAATACAACCATTGCTCTTTTCAAAATAAAATATTATTACAATTTTTCAAATATTGTTTAATTAATTCAGTATGGAAATGCATCATCTTTTGAGCGTAACTCCGTCTTCACCGACATATATTCATCGACGTAAGCAACTGTCAACTGACTATCCATGAATGTACAAGTGACGATTTTAGTCTCTATATTTTTTTAACATTATAATTTTCATCCCTCCGTCTGATTCCCGTCAGAAAACTAACGGAATGTATCTACATGACAAACGTTTTGTCTTGTGACTTATCCAAGTGACACCAATAAGTTCGCTAAAATGCACTTTTCGTCCCTCTAGTTTTCCACTTTTACGAAATATGTCCCCCTATTTTTTTCTAAGTGATTTTAGTCATCATATTTTTTCAACATTGCAATATTTGTCCCTCTAATTTTCACTTTAGTGAAATTCGTCCGCCTAATTTTTTTAGCGATTTTAGTCCTCACATTTTTTAAATATTACAATGTTTGTCCCTTTGTTTAGAAAACTAACAGAACGTGTCTACATGACAAAATTGATAGAAGATCTAAAGAAGACAGGATTGGCACTTGACCTAATAAGCTATAAATTCCTTACTCTAAGAAGTAAGCAAGCGCTACGCCCCTTGAAAGCGAAAGCGAGGAAAGGAATATCGGTTGTAAAACCCTATTCTCCGAAATAGAGTATTTGTCTAGTATTAAAATAATAATTCATTAACTAATCTTTAAAATAATATTATGATAATTTATTTTAATATTTATTATAGATTTTTTAAATTAGTCACGTGTAGATTCAATATCTCATCGTTCTCTGAACTCCTTGATCAGAGGTCACGTCTTGAGGCAAATACAGTCAAAAAACCACCACCTGTACATTCAAGGATATCCAGTTGATGGTTGCTTACGTCGATGAATCTCTATCGACGAAGACGGAGTTGTTGACGCTCCGAAGATGATGCATTTCGCATACCAAATTAATTAAGTAATATTTGAAAAATTATAATGATATTTTATTTTAACAATTTATATATTATGAATATTTATTATCGATGAATTAGGCTTGTTCGATACGTGAAATAAAGATTGATGACTTTGTCTTCGTCAATGAAGATTCATCAGCGGAAACAACCATGAGTTGACTATCTATGAATGTACAATTGATGGTGATTTTTATTGCATTTGCCTCAACACGTGACCTGTGATGAAAGAGTTTAAAAGAAGAAGATGAGATAGTGAATCTGCATATGACCATTGTGTTACAATTTATAAAAAAATAAAAAAATAATTATTATATTATTTTAGATAGCCATGTGGCAATATGTTTGCGATGTAGCTATATCCCGCTAAAAAAACCAGTGGGTGAATATCAACAAAGTGAAAACTAGTGGGACGAACATTGAAATGTTAGAAAAATGTGAGAATTAAAATAGCTAAAAAAAAATATGGAACGAATTTCGCTAAAGTGAAAAAGTAAAGGGACGAAAAGTGCATTTTTTCCAATTTTATGGTTCCAACTAGACAAACCATGTGGTAAAACGTTTGTCATGTAGGCAAGTTCCATTAATTTTCTGACGGGAATTAGACGAAGAGACGAAAATTACAATGTTAGAAAAATATAAGAACTAAAATCGCTCAAAAAACCAGGGGATGAATTTCGTCAAAATTGAAAACTAGATAGACGAAAAGTGTATTTTAGCATTATTTTAATAATTTACAACAAACACTTAATTATCAATAATTATTTATAATCTAACTTTCTTGTCGAATTGTCAATTAACTCACAAATAATTTAAGAAAAATATTTGGTATTTTTTTGGGAGTCACAGGCAGATTTTTTTTTTTTGATAAGAGACAGAGTTAAAATATAGATATAGATATATAAAAAATAAAATGAGATAAATTATAATCAATAAAAATTGTGAAGTGATATCCCAAACACGGAAAAATCGATTAAACTCTTTTTTTTGACGCAAAATCGATTAAACTTTTGATGAGCACAGCTGTATGTGTCGGTTTTTTTATTGGTAAGGAATATCTATTATCATTAGTGATATCTAATTTTCGTCGGGGAACTTGTTGGACATATAAGATGAATTCTTCTCTTCGAACCAATTTTTTTCATATACAAAAGTCAAGATTTAAACTCTGACCAATTATTAAAAATATCTGAATCCCTTATTATTCGAACCATCACATGTTATCCTACGCGCTTTTGAGTTGAGGCTTTGAGCCGATGGGCTATAAGTACTTCAACTTATTATTACCCTACCGCTTTTAATATAATTTATTATAATATTTGTTTTGTGCAATTTATTATACTATTTTTAATATTGTAAACCAATAGAGCAAGATTGTCTCGGTGAAAGCTAAAAAAAACATATTATAATGATAATTAATTATATGTATAATTAATTATTATAATAATCGATTATAATTAGAATCTATTTTTGTTTAGGTATATTTGTTGAAAAATAATTTTAAAATAATCTATTTAATTTGAGTGGTGCAAAAAAATCATTTTTATAAATTAAATTATAAAAAAATGTATGAAATTATTTTTATAATTTAATAATATTTTTTTGAAAATTAGTTTTGTATGGATAAATAGGAAAGAAAATTTTGAGATTAAAAAATAATCAAATTACAATAATTTTAAGTTAAAATAAATTAGATTACATAAGATAATTCTTTTTCTTAAAATTTTTTTTTTATAAATTTAAACTAATAATCAAACATCATTTTCTAAACTTCCGGAAGCTTTTGGCAAATATCATTCTCCTATTTTTTTATGATAAAAGTTTTTCTTTTTTTTTATCTAACTTTCTGCTCAAGCTGTCAATTCACTGTCAAATGACTGTAAATACACACGATCGTCTTAAACATTTTGGGGGCCCTGTTTTAATCTTAAAAATTGGGCCTTTAATAAAAAAGGGACAATTTTAATAATTAAATATTATTTCAAAATATTATTTCAAAAAAAAGACAATCTTAAATATTATTTCAAAACAGATAATTGTTTTAATCTTAAACATCCACTTCAGGACAATAAATACAAAGAAGATTATTAAAATCCTATCAATACAACTTGAAGCTAATATCAATCTTCTAGCTACTTAAAAAGAACCTTCTTTTCTAACACATTTTTTTTTATCAAAATAAATTTTGGGGGCCCCAAATTTTGGATCAAATTTGAGGCCCTGTGCTGTTGCACTACTTACACACCCTAATTGCCGGCTCTGTAAATACATTAGCTTTACCAACAAATATGTAATTAACTAATTAAGTATTCAAAGGTTGCATTGGATATAATTCACATATAAAAAGTGCATATAACGTTTACCATAAAAAGTTTAACGTAATGTTGATATAGAAAATTTTATTTTTTCATTATGATATCTCATCAATTGTGTATATAATTCTAAATTAAAAATGACGATTAAGTAAAAACTTTCTCCAATTATATATTTAAAAAATTATTTGGATGCAGTCATATTTTCATAGCTTTAATAGAATTAGAATATAAATTTCACCAAAAAAATAAATTAGAATATAAATATATGAATGAGCATAAAAAAAATAATATAAATATATGAAAATATGAAGATTATTAATTGTAATTAAATAGTATAAATTGTATAAATTGTATAAAGTGTTTATTACTGTAAGCATTACTCGTTGAGACAAGACCATGCAGGTTCACCCGCAAACAAATTCTGGCCACATCTTGCATGCGTTAATTCCATGGATGAGTTGTTTTTCTTTTCCCCTCCCTTTAATTGTTACCCCATTACCAAAGGCTTTGTATAGTTTAGATTTTGATAAAATTGATTTTAAATAAATGGATTTTGAAAGATTTGATTTTAAAAAAATCGAGTTAAAAAAATTTATTTATGTTTGTTAATGATATTTTAAAAGTCTGTTTAGAAGAATTATTTTGTTTGGATGATAGAGTAAAATCACTTTTGAGGTGTAAATATAAAAAATATTGTGGATCTCACACCTAGAATCAATTATTCTTAACGAAAAAGTTAGAAATTCTTGCTTTCTTAAAATCAATTCTATCCAATTCAAAATTGATTTTATTAAATGCTAAATTTAAAACAAACACATTCAAAATAAAAAAATTATTTTTATTGAAAGCAAATGGAAATTTGGACCATCCAAATCTAAACCAAATATGTACATAGTAGGTTTTATTAACTTCAAAGTTCAAACATGGTTTGCGAGCAATATCACGTGTTTGTGAACATTAGAGGGGTCCCCACGTTGTTAAAAAGGAACAACTTGCTCGAGGAATTACTGGTGGAGCTGACGGCCGATCGAAGTATATGTTGTTTTTGACGGCGGGAATAGGAAAATGGATTCTCTAATGTCAAAAAAGTATACATTCATATATTATTTAAATATGTATCATTGGATTAATCTTAGACTTTATCAAATATTTTTAATAATTGATCCAATGATGTACACTTAGTGAATATATGAATACGTACTATTTTGAATTTAGGGAATCCGGATCCTGGGAATAGATGATGACTCATTAGGACACATACAACCTATCTTATTTTTTGGATAGGAGGGATCTTCTGAACCATTTTGATGTACCATATCATGTCCCAACTAGTGGTATTTTGTCATGTATTCTACTTTTACACTATTAAATAAAATTTTAAATTACATGACAAAATATTATTAATTGAGACATGATATGGTACATCAAAATGGACATGTGATCCTCATTCTTTTGGATAACACTATTTAGTAAATTAGGTTTAAGTATACAAACTACTAGAGCTGGGTATATGGACCTGAGTCCACGGACAATCCGTTTAGCCCGCAGTCCGCGGGGGCTTCGACCAGGAAAAATTCATGTCCATTTAAATGCGGGCTTTTTAAGTCATGTCCGTTTAACCCGTAGACTAAACGGACTTGATCCCCAGACGACTTACACAATATAAAAAAAAATCCTGAATTATAAGGACTTACGAGCCTAAAGAATTTAGGGTCCAATTTGTGGCCCACCAGATTGCTTTGGATTGTGCTTGATGTACTCATATTTGATGTACTTCCGTCAAATATTACTTGCTTTGGAGAATTTTTAGATAAAATTACATGAAAATGATGCAGACTATTAAAGTAAGTCATATTCAGACTTTACATTTACCAATTTTAGTTTTTGTAGCATAAAAAAGGTTTTAACTAAAGAAAATAGATAAATAAAAAAATAAATAAAATTTAGAACTGACATACAAAATTTGCTCTTTTATTTTTCTGAGTCCTTGGACCGGTCCATTTAACCCGTGGACTATGCAGACTTGATAAATACAAGTCTATTTATTTTGTGGACTATTCTGGTCCGGTCCGTTTAAGTGCGGACTAATGCGGACCGGATCGAACCAGACCGGATTGGTCTGTATACCCAGCTCTACAAACTACGACTTTAGTTTTTGTAAAAGCCTGTTTAACCTACCAAGTTGGCCAATTTATTTAATATTTATATATAATTAAGTTTATAATATTTGCATAATTTATTAATTATATATTAGTATATTCTATTTATTTTATATACATTATAATAATTTTGTCATATCTATTTGAAAATTGGAAAGTTTTTTTTTTGTCAAAAAATTCAAAAAGTCTAATTTTCTTAACCTATATAAAAAGATCTTCTTGTAATGTAGGCATTTAAATAGACTTTTGCACCATGTTAAAGTTAAAGTTATTAACTAACTAACAAAGAGTATATATATATATATATATATATAACACGTACAAAATGGTACATCAACCGATATACAAAGAACACGCAAGGTCAGCTGTAAGGGAAATACGACACCTAACAAAATAGTATAGTATATTAGTTACAAAGTCCTCAGCCCAAAGCACAATAGTGCTGAAAAGACTAAAACACGATCTGAATATCATTATCGTTAATAGTGACTAATCTCCGTCGGAGAATCTATTGAGCACACAAGGTGAGGTCTCCCCTTTTTTTAAATACACAAAAATCATGATTCGAATCCTGATCACTTGATTAAGGTGTCCAATTCCCTTATCACTCAGACCAACCACGTCTTAATCCCTATTTCCTTTTGAGTTTGAGGCTTTGAGCCGATGGCCTATAAATACTTCAACTTAATTACCCTACCGTTTTTAATATAATTTATTATAATATTTTTTGGGTGCAATTTATTGTACTATTTTTATTATTGTAAACCAAATAGCTTAAATGCAATGAATTATTGGTCTACTTAGAGCCTGTTTGGCACGTCACTTTTACGATCTTATAGCCGATAACTTATAGGGGATGAGAAAGTAGCCTTGTTTGGTAAGGGCCTCTATCACGAGCTTATAAGCCTGTTTGGCAAGGCACTTCAACGAGCTTATAGTAGATAACTTATAGCGGATGAGAAAGTAGTCCCGTTTGGTAAGCGCATCTGTAACGAGCTTATAACTTTTTTTCACGAGCTTATAGCGTTTCTTATAGACTCTACTTCAAGTAGCGTTTGAGCTTATAGTTTATAGCGTTTCATTTTTCTTTCCACTTTTATTCTTTTTATCTTCATTTAATTCTACCTTTATTCTCTTCTCTCTCTTTTATGTAAAATCATTAATGAAGATGTTCTTTTATGTCATTTTATATTTTTCAGCTAGTTCAATCGCTAGTTTTATCAAACACTTTCACAGAAAATAAGCTAGCTTATCCGCTATCCACTATCAGCTATCTCATCCGCTATAAACTATCCGCTATCAGCTAGCTTATCCGCTAACAGCTAATTTTACCAAACAAGTTCTATAGTGTTTTTTCATGAGCTTATAGCATTTTTTCCAGACGCTACTTGAAGTAGCGTTTGAGCTTATAGCTTATAACATTTCATTTTTCTTCCCACTTTTATCCTTATTATCTTCATTTAATTTTATCTTTATCATCTTCTACCTCTTTTATATAAAATCATTAATGAAGATATCTTTTTATGTCATTTTATATTTTTCAGCTAGTTTAACCGTTAGTTTTATCAAATACTTCCACAGAAAATAGGCTACCTTATCCGTTATCTGCTATCAGCTATCTCATCCACTATCTATTATAAACTATCTACTAATTTATTCGCTAACAGTTAATTTTATCAAACAGATGATTATTATTTTAAGATGGGATCTTCCTATAATGTAGGCATTTAAATAGACTTTTGCACCATGTTAAAGTTAAAGTTGTATATATTCATACTGAACCCCAAAAATAACTCTATGAACTATTTTTAAATTGCGGGCCCCCCCTCGAAGACTTTTTACATTTGCTAAGAGATTGTTTTATATGTCCTTCAATTTTAGTGACACAATGAACTTTTTTTGTAGGTTCAACTTATTTATATTGTTTATAAATTTAATCATTGAGAACAAGGTTCAAGTGATCTTGTAAGAATTACTTTCCTGATATTTGAACTTGCATCTCCCATGGTTACTACATGTCTACATCCACCCTTTACACGTTATATGGTGTTTATTGTGTGTAACAATCTAGTTACTTGTCAAATAAATAAAATATATAATTGACATTTACTTGTTCATAATTGAAATTTATTCGAATAAATGGCAGAAAGGTGAGATAATATTTATATTCTTTAAAAAAATTGGTACAAAGAATGCTGTGTATAAAATATAGGAATGATATATTTGACTACTCTAGTTAGTAGTCACGTGCATCTGCTGCGATTGGTGCCTTTTGCGACCCTCTAAACTACGATTACAATGGAAGGATTGCAGCTTCCACCGGTGAATATTCAAAAGTCAACCGGACAATTTTATAACTGTTCATGGTCAGCCCCAACTTGAATTCAATGGAAACATGTGCAGCCTTCGTGTTTGGCGATTGTATTGTCTATGTTTTTCATTACCGTCCACGCTCCTACTAAGAAAGGAGCATCTGCGTTTTTTATTGTTGTAGATTTTTTCATGGGTGCAGTGTCTCCTATCATATCTAAGATAGCTAGGTGCTCCAATCAAACAAGTTAAATTGTTTATTCAAAATCATGATTAAATGATAAAAAAATGGCCTATTATCTGAATCATGTAACAGGATTATCGATTATTTTTCTTACTTCACCTTTCAGAATTGCTTCAAGAGGCTTTTCAACTTCGAAAAAAGAGAATAAACGGATGCTGAATAAAAAAACAAAGTGACATTTCGATCCTAAAAAATAAAAAAATACGAATTTGATTTTTAAGAATATAAAAATACGGGTCGAAGTAGTCTTTGATAAGGATTAAAATGTCCCTAAAAATTATTCTTAAAAGAACTAAGTTGATCTACATTTTATATTTTTGATGATCAAAATGATATTTTCTATTTCTCTTGGATCAAAATGTCATCATGTTTTTTGTCAAGGACTAATTTGAATATTTTTAATAAAAAAAATTGTATTTTTGTTACAAAATAAATTTTAAAAATAAATTTATTATGTCATTCGTACTCTTCGTATGGCAATCCTTCGTACCAAATAGCATTTATCATTCAACTGAGCAGTGAGCAGGGCAGTGAAGAAAGAGCAGCCCATGTTAAGGCAAGAGGGCTCGGAATGCCCTTGGGCTTACTTTATATAAATCCTAACACACATTTCATATTGGACTCAAGACTCGATAAGGAGCATCCTAAATAGTAAATACCATCATCAGGCCACAAAAAATAAATTAGAGTGTATTTGTTTGAGGTTATCTAAACACATTCCGAAGGAATATAGAGGTTGAAAATATGAATTCTCACGTTTGTTACAAGATTAGAAAATTTATTTTCGGGTATAAAACATTCCCAAGAATAAAATAACTTTCACTTTCCCAAGTTTATTCCCAAGGAAGGGGTGGGAAAAAAAGGTTCCCATAAAGGTGGAAATGAAATTTGTGTACACCACTCTTACAAATGATTTCCAAGAATGTTACCAGTATTAATACAAACACTATTTTTTAAAAATATCCGGAAAAAAATATTCCCATCATTATTTTCCTGTGAAAGTTATTTCCTATGAAATCATGAAACAAACACTCCCTCAGCAAATACTAATCAGGCTATAACATATAATTTCCTTTTATTATATAAATTCAATCTTAACCAATTGACAACATGGGACCTCTTTAATATATATATATATATATATTTTTTTTTACTGAAATCAACTTTTTTCATTTCAATGGAAATAATGTTATCAATACAAGAGGGAATACCTGAAAAAACATGGGGAGAAGCTAATAATATGACTACCCCAGCTAACTTATGAGCGGCCACATTCTAGAGTTAGACAAAGAGGGAAGTAATTGTTTGCACTGAAAAATAATGTCTCCGGATTTTGAAAAATCCACATGATCCTGATGCACCTTGTTTACCACAATCTTGCGGTCAATCTCAAATATCACATTCTCTAAGCCCATAGATTTAACCCATCACATAATAGGGGTGGACAGATTCATTCGACCCGAACCGTACCCGACAAACCCGAAAGACAGAATAAGCACATAGGTGGGTATGTGTTGGGTTCACGGGTTATAAACTTCAGTTTCAAACGGTTACATTCGGGCGGGTAACAAAAATCATTTCCCACCTGTACCCTACCGAAATATTAAAAAGATTTTTTTATGCAATTATTACTACTCTAATCTATGCGATAGCCTCTGATTCTCCTTCATCTTGATTGAGTATTCATATTTTATTCTTATCTTCTTATCCTTATCCATTAAATAAAATAAACTGCTCTTTCTTGGGAGTGTATAATGATGCTATTGGAAGTTGTGTCTTGTGAGTGTATAATGATCTTGACAAAAAATAATAATAATTAACCAAAGAGTATTTTTGAAACACTAGCATTAAATAAGGTTGATTTGGTTAACTTTTATTTATATTTGAGTTCAAAAAATTTAGATACTTTTTTGCTTATATATATAGGTCCGGAGGAAGTATATCTGAGGAAGACATAGCATGATTGATTGGGAATATATTTCCTTTAATAAAATAAACCTCATCTTGTCCCAAAAAAAAAAAAAACCTCATCTTTATCCTTGACCGTTTGACCTTTTCAATTCCCCATCATCCATAACTTTTGTTTCCTTTCCCATGTCCGTCAGTCTCTCTCTCTTCTCAGTGCAGTGGGAATCCTGAAAAAAAATTAAATTGTTATAACATATATATATATTTATTTCTTTTTTTTTTGGGTGAAAAACATATATTTAATTCTAAACCCTTCGATTTCTTCTTCTTCTTCTTCTTCTTCTTCTAAGAAAACCATAGCCCATGGTGTTAGCCCCAGCTCCGCCTCCGACCATCGTGTCGCCGTCGGAGCTCCGTCGCTGTCCAGATCTCCCTAAAGGAGAAGAAGCCCAGATCTACACTCGGATTTGTAGATTTGATGGAAAAAAAAATCCTTGCTTTGATGCTTTAAGTTATTGTTTCTGTATCTAGTTTTGTAATTGATGAAAAATCTTTGTTTCTGTTCCTGGGTTTGAAAAAAATCCTTCCTTCTACTCATGCCAACATGCAACAGTTATTGGACAAGTACTTATAAAGGCATGGCATGCATTCTCAAGACCCTCATCATAAAAAACGCAGCTCACTGGACGAGATGCCACGATAACTCAACAAGACCCGTAAAGGAAGAATATGACGGTATAGTTGCCACATCAAGTTTAGGACCTTGTGGGAGATACATAGGGGTGACAAATGGATGGATTGAATAAATTTTTATTTGGATTATAATGGATGAATTAAAAGTAATTCATTAATCATTTATGATCCATTAAAATTTCATTAAAAAAATCAAATTCATTCATGATCTATTTAAAAAAATCCATCCATTAACTTTTTTTTACGGATATATCCAATCCATTCATAAAAAATATTTTAATTTTTATGATTATTTTTAAATAATATCTTTCATCCGTCCATAAAAAAAAAAAAATCCAAAATAATCTTTGAGTGCACCAGTACTTATCGCAAGGGACGAATAAGGGGACCCTTAAAATTGCTTCAACAGTCTCGGGACAAAACACATCATTCATGGAGCACCTCAACATTCCAAGCCTTCATAGTAGTAGGATAAAGAATATCCTTCACCATAAGGTAATTAGAAAAATGGCCTTTAACAGGGCCATAAATTTTTCCACCTTCCTCCTCTCGACAACACCTTCACCGATACACCATCTAAGGCCTTCCTTCCAAATACTACGCCAACAATAATTTGATTTATGCCCCCACATGAGCATCCAAGAAACTCCAATTTGGAAAATATTTAACTTTGAAAAATCGTTATAAAGTAGAATCTACATTGGAGATCAACTTTCAACTTCCAACCTTGTTTGGGAACAATAAGACTATCCCAAGAAAGCCCATCAGCACCCTTTTGATTAGCACCACTAGACGGGTAGAACCCCACCAAACATAATTAGTTTCATACTCAAATAATATAAAATACGTAGACAAAAACCAAAATATTTTTTAACCAATTGACAAGTTCATAAAAAACATACATATCACCAATTCTGTTAATAATTTATACCAAACACATTATCAACAACTTTGAAATTTTAAAAATTCTTATGTATTTCAAAAATAGTATTACATACTTATTTTTTTATTCCTTAATACCAAACCCATTTTTAAGTAATGAAACCAGTCACACATTACCACAATGTAAAAAACACGGTATCAAAATTAACCTCTAAACAAATTTCACCTTTTTGAAAAAAATCTACAAAAAAAATTGGTTTGTCCAAGTCCATTATGATTTTAAGAGTGTAGAACGATGAAAAGAGGACAGGAATGGTGGTTAAAGATACAAACAAACATGTCCAGTTCATAAATGTGCTAACTGATCGATCTCACAAACACAGTTAGCTATTTATATAATAATGGGCACTGATTCAAAGAAGGGGGTACATAGCAATCTGCAACAATTATTTTTGAACTTAAATTAAGGCAAACATGAGCATATATTGGATACAAAATGTTCCAACTGCAGATATTTAGTTTCTAACATGTCAAAACAAGGTGACTTCTATGGTGTACTAAACATGAGTGGAGTGTATGGTGCACCCCACTTTTTATCAACAAATAACCAATTAATACTTAATTAAATTTTTGTCAATCCAAAAGTTATGAACACATTATCAAAGGGGAGCACCATGCACCCCTTTCTTGCATAGCAGACGGTCTCGCCAAAACAAACACAGACACTCCCATATATACACAAGATTGTTTCTTTTGTGGTAGAATTGGACAAATTGTTGTGACATAACACATAACAGGTATATGGTGATGACCACAGCTCAAAGCTCAGCATCTCGGCGTTGCCCACCTAATTTATGTTTCACTTCTTGTGATTTTTGCTTGGCAGCCTCATAGTTAGAGGCTATGGTGTCTTCCGCTGCATCATAGCTTCCTTTAGCTTTTTCTTTGGCCCAATTCAGCTGCTTATTTGATTCTCTCTGCCTCTCCTCGGACTTATCCTTTGCCTCCTGTGTTGTCTGGTATGCTCTTTCCTTTGCTTCATTCATGCTTTCTGATGTCTTATCAGCAGCTTCACCAGCATTCTCCTTGGTGCCAGTTACTACATTCCTGATTTTCTCCTTGGCTGCATTTGCTATGTTACTAGCCTTCTCTGCAGCAACATCCTTCATGTCTCTGGCCTTCTCTGCACTGTATTGACCTGCTCCTGCTTATCATGGAACAATGTGGTTATCAAGAATTCATTTTATTACTCTTCAAAGATTAAAAATCCAGTACTGAAGCAAAATATTTGATAAAATCCTGCAAATTATTGTTGAATTTGAAGCGAGACCACTTCAAAAAATAGAGTAGTATCCTAAATAGAGTAGTATTGTTGAATTTGCAGCAAGACTACTTTACCCATTAAATCTTCAGATCATTTTCAAAAAACCTTACTTGTTTGAGAAAATAAAAACAAAATGAAGGTAGTATCCTAAATAAAGGTGATGAAGAAATTGTGTTGGAATGTGTCTTTTTTCATATTTTATTATAAAAAATGTAAATTTTTTGTGTGCAAATATCATTACTGCTCAATCTTGGTTGAATGAAGATCCTAATATTCCTTTATGTCCCTTATTATACATCTAATTTTTGTGTTTTGATATGTGAAACCTTTTAAAATCATATTGTCTAAGTAGGAAAAATAGACTGTAGTATGCCAAAAAGTGTGTGAAAATGCCATATATATAGTTTATGCATGTAACGGCCCGGACTGCTTTCAGGATTGCCGACTGTCCCCACAAACGAACACGGGTTTTTTCAGCGGGCTATGTCCTCACTCACACGCTTTCTGGGAAACTTCCCAGAAGGTCACCCATCTCATAAGTGCTCCAAGTTAACCACGCTTAACTATGAAGTTCTTATGTTCTGGGCTCCCGAAAAGAAGATGCATCTTGTTGCTATAGGTAGTACCAATCCATTCTTTATAAACATTCCTTCAATTGTACAGTCCCATACCTGCACACTGCACGGCCTCAGGATCTCTCTCATTCTGATGTGAATCTGGTTCATTCATGTGTCCCTTTGCCTAGAAGCCTTCCAGGAGCCGCTTCTTGTCCGTGCCTCAAGCACCGGCGATCACTCCGCGCATTCTTCAACCTTAGGCGTCGCATGCCCACCAGCTTCTGCCTGGTTCGTCCCCGAACCACATCCTACTGGGAGAGGTCAGCTCTGATACCATTTGTAATGGCCCGGACTGCTTTCAGAATTGCCGACTGTCCCCACAAACCAACACGGGTCTTTTCAGTGTGTTTTATCCTCACTCACACGCTTTCTGGGGAACTTTCCAGAATGTCACCCATCCCACAAGTGCTCAAAGTCAAGCACGCTTAACTACGAAGTTCTTATGTTCTGGGCTCCCAAAAAGAAGATGCATCTTGTTGCTATAGGTAGTATCAATCAATTCTTACAAGCATTCCTTCAACTGTATAGTCCCATACTTGCACACTGCACAGCCTCAGGATCCCTCTCATTTCGATGTGAATCCGGTTCATTCATGTGTCCCTTTGCCTAGAAGCCTGCCAGGAGCCGCTTCTTGTCCGTGCCTCAAGCACCAGCGATCACTCCCCGCCCTCGTCAGCCTTAGGCGTCACATGATAATTGGAGAAAGAGTATCTCCCTTGGACTCACGATAGCAGCGAAATGCTGCAGCAGTTGAAGGCGTCATAGTGTACCAACCAGACACAACGTCTTGGGCCTTCTCTTTGGTTTTCTGAGCAGTGTCACTGGCAGAGTCTTTAGTCTTATGTGTAGCATCACTGGCATAGTCTCTGGGGTCTCAGCCCGACTCAACTCCATGGAGTGGCAACATCATTGGAGGAGCGGTCAGGAGTACATGTTCCGTATCACTAGCCAAATAAGTGTCATCAAATCCAAATGCGCACTAAACGGCTCACCGGAACACTCTCCACTGATCTCGAGTAGTTTAGGGTCTGGTCGGGACACCATTGTGTTTGCATCGAATACAACGACTCGGGGGAGCTACCACCCGGCCCCTTGTGGAGTATCGCACCATGAGTGTCCCCTAGGTCATCTCAACCTTCCTTATTGTACTCTCACCCTCACTTAAGGTGTAGCTCAACTCCCCAACATCATGTCAATGTTAATGCCAAAATCATGCATGACCTCACCATAATACATTTCATATCAATTCGTTAGACTGTTAAGTCATTCCATTGGTGTTTGTCCCAGTATATCCTTCGGGATTGAAACTCATACAAGAGGAATGCACTTAACGTCTAACTTCTTCAACATTCTAGGTCATACTTGACTCAAAGCACATGCCACATGCAACAATGCTTCATGACCAATGTCTTGATGTGCATATCCTATCAACGTCATCAACCATCAAGATTATGCAAGTATGGCCAAATAAAGATTTCTTTGTCATCATGTAATCTCATGGTAAATCACTTATAAGCATCCATAGTTCATATAGAGACCAATTTACATCAAGTTCCATCCAAAGCACATGATGGTGCAAGTATAAATTATCCACATCAATGTCCATAAATAATCATTTTCTTCTCATGGTAATGGGTCAAGCCCAATAGGGTATAAAGGAACATACTATATTCCAAAAGTCCATAAGCGTGTCCAATTATCTCAAGGTACCACATTATGTCTTGTTTCATCAATATTGTCCTTAAGTTTCAAATGAATCGATTTAATGTTTGGAGTTATGCTTTGCTCTTACAAAGCATATCATGCTTATCATTTGAGGTTTGTGTTATGTTTCCACTCTAGATTAAGTTAGGTGGATTTTATTTCCTACAAATTAGTTCGGAAGATTCTATATCTTAAGTTAGTGATTAGTATCATAACTTTGATATTATGGTTAGCATTTAGACTATTCTCTAGATAAACCCTCTTTCTCTCTTTCATTCTTAATTTCTTAGGAACATTTCTAAATGTGAGGTTGTTGACCATAGGCCTTTAATGGGTCATGAGTTTTTGTACGGCCTAAAATAGGCCTTTTTTTTGTTTGTTTTCTTGACTTGGGCCCAATAGGTGGACTTTGGGCCCATTCTTGTTTTTATTCTCTTTTCAAGCTAATTAAATGTCTTCTTCTAATCCTAAGTATTCTTATCAACATAGGTGAAGGTTATATATATATATATATATATATATATATATATATATATATATATATATATATATATATATATATATATATTATTCCTCATTCCTAACTCAATTATGCTTTTCTCTACAACTATTCACCCATTCTTCTATTCTAATTCATATGCTAATTATGGTTGAAATATTGGGCCTCCAATGGCCCAAGTTTTCATTGTGTGTAGCCATCTTCATTATTACTTTCTCTTAAATGTTAATCAATGTCTTAATGACATTTCTAAGTGTCATTAGTGTAAAATTTAGAAGTTTTGGCTCCTTTGATTTCTTGGTCTAGCCTTAGTGTGGCTTAGGAGCCCCACTTTGTTTGATTTTTCTAATTGTTTTCATAATGAGCTTCTAATTTTTTTTTCCTAACTTCAATTAAAACTTAATCAACATCAATAACATTTAAAGCCCTCTAAGCTAGGGTTTAAGAACCCTACCAAGATCATTAGGTCCACATTAATAAGTTAATATCACCAATCATCAAGAAAGCACATCAACACACTCAAATCATAGTTGAATGAATTTTTCATCATCCTTCCAACCCATTACAAGCTAAATCCAAAAATGGGTAAATAAGCAATCAAATCACCAACTAAAATCAAGTAAAACTATGAATAAAAGTTGGAAGAAAAGGGAATGGGGAGTTCCCTTAAGAGGACGTTTGTAGGGATGACAAAGTGGGTCAACCCGCCTCGCCCCGCCATTAACTCACCCAAAACGGGGCGGGCCGGGCCAACCCGTTTTAGACATATGGGTTGAACCCCCAACCCACCCCGCCTAATGGTGGGTTGGCGGTTGGCCCGCCAAACACATAAAAACATAATTTGGATTAGCGGGTTGGCGGGTTGACCCGCTATAATAATAAAAAAAATTAACCAAAAATCATATAATATTTCTTTTTTTTGGGTAATCTTCATATCCTTTCTTAAATTATTATTAAAAAATTGGAATAATCTTATCTTATAACATACAATTTGTATTACAAAAGTAAAGACATTATTTTTGTAGTATGAAATAATTCCAAGTAACAATTAAATTAAATTAAATAATATTAAATAATTAATAAATTAATTAAAAAAATTTATTTTTTAATATGGCGGGTTAGCGGGTCAACCCGTCTCGCCCCCGCCACCAACCTGTTTTCAGGTGGGTTAAGCGGGGCGGGTCAAAGTGGGTTGGTGGGTTGAGAACCCCAACCCATCCCGCCAAATTCTGGCAGGTTGGCGGGTTGACCCGCGGGTCACAACCCACTTTGCCATCTCTAGACGTTTGGTAGAGATATTTTTTTTTTTGTTCCCGGGAATCATGATTTCCAGGAATGATGATTACTAGGAATCATGATTGCACGAAATGTTTAAAATGTGTTTGGTAGATTTTAAATATTCCTAGGAATGATATTTGTACCCATGTTTGGTTGAGTTACACATTTCCTGAGAATATCAAATTTATTCTCAAAAATACCCTTGTCTGCAACCTCCTGTTCTTTATTGTCTCATCAAAACCTCATCTTCTCCCACAACTATAAACTCCTCCCTCCACTCTCTCTCTCTGACTTCCAATTTCAAAATGAGCATCCGTACTCCTTGACCGAAAAAAATAGTAAACACTATTTCATAAGGATATATGGTAAAAAGAGAAATCAACTATGAAAAGTGATATGATAACGAAAATACAGAGGCACCATCGAAAATCAACTACAGCCTTCTTTGTCGTCAAGAGGCACCATCATCCGTCGTCATGCTGTTCAGCGGCGAAAAGATGAAAAGATGAAGAGTCAGGGGAGAGGTAACACAAAGATGGGGCATAAGAGTCTTTTCAGCTTATTAAAACTTTCCCAAGAATCCCACCCCTCCCCATGGGAAAGTTTTTGGGTGAAATGTAGCAAAAAAGATTCCAAGCAATGCTAGTTTCCTGGGAATTTATATTTTAGAAATTGCACGCCAAACATGGGAAATATGATTCCTAAGTTAACATTCCCGGGAAACAAAATAAAATCTTCCTACCAAACGCCCCCTAAGATTAAAATTTACTCAAACCACCTTAGAAGGTTAGTCTTCCTCCCCACCTTTGTGATTTTCGGCCACGACCAAAACTTGTTTTACTGTTCACTTTTGTCTATAGAGTTCATCCACAACCAAGGAAAAGAGAAGAAAAATTAATGGTAGGTAGAAAAGAGTGTATAACCGTGTAGTATGTAGAAGGAGGAAGAAGAGAAAAGCAAAGAAAAGATTATCATTCCTTACCTTCTACACGAAATGGCATCATAAACCAAGAGAGGATGTTGCTTCCTTTTTATGAGAAGACGAAATATTGAGAAGAAAAGAGAGAGAGTTTCAGTTTTGTGTTGAAGAAGAAGAGAAGACGAAGATTGTTTTTGTGTGTGTGTGTGTGTGTTAGGAAGTGTAGCCAAATGGGAGAGTGATTAGAGTAAGAGTGTATTTGGAAAAGTTGAAAAAAAAAATAGATTATGCTGATAATCGATTATATGTATAATCAATTATTGTGATAATCGATTATAATTAGAATCAGTTTTTGTTTAAGTATGTTTGCTTAAAAGCGATTTTAAGATAATCTATTTCGTTTAGGCGGTGCAAAAAATCACTTTTATATAGTAAATTATGAAAAATGGTATGAAATTATTTGTTTGTATTAATATATTTGATGCTTTATTTAATAAACTTGTTGTAATGAATTTTTTTATATATATATTTTGTCTTCATTTTTTTATTATAAAATTGAATACAATTTTAATATTTTTTTTATTGGTGATTAATTTTAGTTGTTATAGGGGAATTGGAAACAATACATTCATATATATATATATATATATATATATATATATATGTATATATATTTATTGACTATAGAGCATTTCACGTACACGAGAGTAAGAGAGAGAAGGGTATTTGACACAAAACATCGTTTTCCAATAATATAACAGTTTGAGAAGAGATGCTATAAAAACAGTTTTTTTTCAAAGAAAAGCTTTCTCAAAAATTAAGCAGGAAACCCAAACAAAACACATCAATTATAAAATGGTTTTTTGAACATAAAGTGTTGAAACATAAATAACCTATCTTTAGTGGGATAGTTTGCTGTGCATCCCAAAAATGGGATACATGATGCTCTCCTTTTGATAATGTGTTCATGACTTTTGAATTGACAAAGATTTAATTAAATGTTAATTGATTATTTATTAATAAAATATAAAATATATCATATACCCCACTCATATTTAATATACCATAAAAGCCGCCCTCTATCCCAAACATAAGTCCTATGAAAATTTTTGAGAGCTGGAGGGGAGTGGGCTGAGTGGGAATAGGCTAAGGGAGAGAAGAAATATCTTGGTTGCTTTAATTTGGATAGAGGACTAGGATTGAGAGATAAAAAAAAAGTAGATCCAATGACCAAAATCTAAAGACAAATGCATAGTTCTTATTTGTCTTCGTATAAGACAAGGGATGTCACGGCTGCAAGCCTGCAACACAAAAAGGGAGGAAAAAGGTAGCCTTTCAGTGAAAATTGGTTCTATTTAATATTGTGCCTAATCTTCACACCATAGCATTTTCGAATTTCGGATTTCAAATTTAATTCCGATTTTGGAATAGAACTAAAGGAATATTTTAAAAATTGGATTTAGATTCTCGCCTTCGGATTTGACACCGGACTCAAAACCTATGTCGGTTTAGACAATTCACAATTGTATCTAATATTGATTATAATATTATTATTTTTTAATATCGATTTCTCTGCATTTTAAGATTCAGATATAACGCTCAACAACTAAAAATTATACTAACTCATTTTGTTAGGTCAAATCTGTATTTTCAAATCCCCGTGTCCTCATTAACAATACCGATCAATACTGTCAACGATTTCCGAACTGAGTGGAAATTTGAATTTTTCTATATCAAAAATTTCCTTTAATTATTCCTAACATATTCAAATAATTATTTTTTATTTCTAATCACTTTTAAAATTTAGGGTGTTACACAATTAATGCCAAAGGTTGAACTCACGCCAACATGTAACAGTTATTGGACAAGTACTTATAAAGGGATGGCATGCATTCTCAAGGCACTCATCATAAAAAACGCAGCTCACCGGAGAAGAGATGCCACAATACCTCAATGAGGCCCGCAAAGGAAGAATATGACGGTATAGTTGCCACATCAAGTTTCGGACACTCCATATTTGAGGCCGTGCACCACTTACTTACAACAAGGGAATTGGAGTCTACAATATTAATTATCCATGCAAAGATAGTAAGCGCTTAATTACGAATAAGGGGACCCTTTAAAATTGCTTCAACAGTGTCGGGACAAAAGACATCATGGAGCACCTCAACATTCCAAGCCTTCACAGTAGGATTAAAAAGATCCTTCACCACAAGGTTGGAAAGATGGCCTTGAACAGGGCCATAAATTTTTCCACCTTCCTCCTCTGGAAGCCAAGATTGAGACCAAAATACACCATCTATGACCTTTCTTAACAATTACCCCTACACCACCTGAACATCCAAGAAACTCCCATTTCAAAAATATATAGCTTTGAAGAGTCGCGATAAAGTAGAATCTGAGTTGGAGATCAACTTCTTGCTTGGGAAATCGTAAGACTATTAGCACGACTAGAACCCCACCTAACACTCAAATAGTATAAAAATAAATACCTAGACGAACCAAAATATTTTTTAACCAATTGACAGGTTTATAAAAATTATACACCTCACCAATTCTGTTAATAATTTATAAGAAACACATTATCAACAACTTCGAAATTTTAAAAATTCCTATGAATTTCAAAAGTAGTATTAAATACTATATTTTTTATTCCTTAATACCAAACCCATTTTTAATTAATGAAACCGATCATAAAATATAGGATGATTCTCTTATCATTTCAAGATTAACCTCTAAATAAATTTCACCTTTTTGTAAAAAATCTACAAAAATTGGTTTGTCCAAGTCCATTATGATTGTTTAAGAGTGTAGAACGACTAAAATTTAGACAAACAAACATGTCCGGTTCATAGATGTGCTAACTGATCGATCTCACAAACACTGCTAGCTATTTATATAATATTGGGCACTCATTCAAAGAGGGGGGCAGCAATCTGCAACTATTATTTTGAACTTAAATTAAGGCAAACATGAGCATATATTGGATACAAAATGTTCCAACTGCAGATATGTAGTTTCTCACATGTCCAAAGACAAAAACAAAAACAAACAAGCACAGACACTCCCATATATACACAAGATCCTTTCTTTTCAGGTAGAATTTGAGAATAAACTGTTGTGACATAAGAGGTATATGGTGATGACCACAGCTCAAAGCTCAGCATCTCGGCGTTGCCCACCTAATTTATCTTTCACTTCTTGTGATTTTTGCTTGGCAGCCTCATAGTCAGAGGCTATGGTGTCTTTGGCTGCATCATAGCTTTCTTTAGCTTTTTCTTTGGCCCAATTCAGCTGCTCATTTGACTCTCTCTGCCTCTCCTCGGACTTCTCCTTTGCCTCCTGTGCTGTCTGGTATGCTCTTTCCTTTGCTTCATTCATGCTTTCTGATGTCTTATCAGCAACTTCACCAGCATTCTCCTTGGTGCCAGTTGCTACATTCTTGATTTTCTCCTTGGCTGCATTTGCTATGTTACTAGCCTTCTCTGCAGCAACATCCTTCGTGTCTCTGGCCTTCTCTGCACTGTGTTGACCTGCTCCTGCTTATCATGGAACCATGTGGTTGTGAAGAATTCATTTTATTACTCTTAAAAGACTAAAAATCCAGTACTGAAGCAAAATATTTGATAAAATCCTGCAAAGTACTGTTGAATTTGCAGCAAGACCACTTCAAAAAATTAAGTAGTATCCTAAATGGAGTAGTATTGTTGAATTTGCAGCAAGACTACTTTACCCATTAAAGTCTTCAGATCATTTTCAATAAACCTTACTTGTTTGAGAAAATAAAAACAAAACGAAAGAAGTATCCTAAATAAAGGTGATGAAGAAATTGTGTTGGAATGTGTCTTTTTTCATATTTTATTATAAAAAATGTAAATTTTGTGTGTGCAAATATCATTACTGCTCAATCTTGGTTGAATGAAGATCCTAATATTCCTTTCTGTCCCTTATTATACATCTAATTCATGGGTTTTGATATTTGAAACTTTTTAAAACCATATTGTCTAAGTAGGAAAAATAATAATTCAGATAGTAATTATTACTACGTGCCAAAAAGTGTGTTAAAATGCCATATATATAGTTTGTGTACCAACCAGACGCAACGTCTTGGGCCTTCTCTTTAGTCTTCTGTGCAGCATCACCGGCATAGTCTTTGGTCTTCTCAGCAGTGTCACCCGCACAATCTTTGGCCTTCTGAGTAGCAGCATCACTAGTCTTGTGTGCAGCATCACCGGCATATTCCTTGGTCTTTTCTGTAGTGTCACCAGCATAGTCAGAGGCTTTCTTAGTGGTGCTGTCCTTGTTGTTTTCATCATGCTTCAACCCAAGACCTTCACTCAGTTTCTCTTTAGCCCATCCTGTCCATGAATCTGTGGCTTCTTTACCCTCCTTGGCCGTCTCCGCCGCCTTATTCGCAGTTTGTGCCGTCTTATCTTTAACCTCCTGAAAGTCACGACCTTCCTCTTTGTTTGAAGCCATGTGTCCAACAGTACTCGTGCAGGTGCAGGTCATGGCAAACACCAAAATCACCACCACCATCATCAAAACCACCCTCGAAGCCATGACCATATGTTTGTACCAAAAGAAGAACAATATGAAAGGCTCAAATGTGATCAGAGAACAGATCAAAAACTGTGTTAATTAGTTTGTGCTTTGTAAAATATCCAAGAAGGGGCGTGAATTTAAAGTGAGTTAATTAACAAAGGGAGTGCAAGTCGTGGTGGAGTTGATCCACATATTCCATGCAACGTGGCATGATTAGAATGTTGTCAAGTTTTACGTGTCAGCTACAGAAACTAATTAATAATGCACCGATCGAGTGCAAAGCAAAAGAAAGCAAATTGGAACTTGTTCTCTTTTCGGGCTGCATGCTTCTTGTATTCTCGATTGTTCTGATTTCTTGCATTTCTTTATCCTTGGCACCGCCATATGTTTATTTGCAACTATAACTGTGCCATCCTGGTGAAATCTCTATTAAATATATATATGAGTTGGGTAAGGCATATATGTATTCTATTCTATTCTATTCTTTTCAAGGTAATAGAAAAGCAACAGAAGAACTAATCCAATCTAATCCAAGAATGAAAATAAAAGGGAAAACTTCTTAACCGACTAGCCATTAGAGTTAATTTTCTTTCACAGATTGAATAAGCACACTACAATGAATATCATTATCAATGCTGCGTGGATTGTTGATTTATGAGAATTTCATTATGTTTTTTTTTTTTTGAGAGAAGAGAATTTCATTATGTTGTTCTACCTAAAAATAAAAAAGAAATTCATTTTGATATACCCTTAATTTTTTAGTCTTTTCGTCCTCTAATTTACTTTTTCTGGTTTAAATTGACCCTCTAACTCTAACTTAGGTTTTCATTGCAAATGTAAGATTAGTATGTGATTGGGAAACGAGACTTCATTGGCAGGAGAAAGAACCAAGGCATTCAATTTGTGAATCCATTATGAATACCATGGAACAAAATGGATTCCGAATTAATCTCTCTCACAGAAGAAGATACCTTTTCTTAGGGTCATGAAATAACAACACTAGACTGTCCATGATTGATTGATTGGTTTTATTAGGGTCAAAACATTAAAAATGTTCAAACAATAATTAGATTTTGATTTTAACAATATCATTTTATTTTTCTCTTCTCCATACTGCCCAACAAAACAGAGAGAAACAGGGAAGCAACTCACGCCCAAACCCAATAGCACTCCCTCTCTCCTCTAAGTTTCTCTCTTTGGGTGCGTGTCATTTGGTTCTGTTATGTTCGGTGTTGTTCTTCAATCAGATTGCACCACCAAGGCCTAATGAAACTCAGTCTGAGATTGCATTAGCAGCCTCTTTTAGATAAGTTAGCAGTTTCAGCTTCTCACCAACTTACTTTATTAAGAGTCAAATTGAAACAAAAACATATAAATATAAATTACATTAATACCTTCCATAGAATCAGGACATGGCCAAGAACCAAGTCCGACCTAAAAGACCATGTAAGCAAATAAACTCCTAAACAAATTCAATATTGATATCTACCCACAACCTTTGGAAAGATAACAGAAACACCAATATTTACATTACACTACAAACTTCTGAAGCATTGTGTGTATATTATTAGTTCACCAGAACCATCAAATCCAGAAGGAACCAAATTATGCTACAATATTTTGCCCCACTAAATAACTACTACCATGAGCACGCAATTGGATGAGGAAAGCCACATCAAGATACATATTTTGTCTGAAAACAAAATTACATGTGCCTTAGACAAGTTTTCCCGACAAAATGGAGAAAAAGTGTCTTCTATCATCATAAAGATATCTTCAAATATCATTCAGAAAGAGCTATAATGATTATATATTTGGCATTCCATGAGGGACACAAGATAATTCACACAAGCTCTCTTGCAGACTGTATTATCCACAACATATCTAGATGTCCTTTACCAATCATGATGTTCAGGTAAAATTACAAGGTAACATCCCACTGCATATCTTTATTCTTCTGAGAAAACGAGATTCCATTAAAAAAATAAATTAAAATAAATAGAAAATAGCAACAAAGAATGCCTACACCGAGAACTCATGATTTTGGCTCTACCTTAGCAGTATACAAAATATACATACATACTTCACAAGATGAAGTAATTTGTTCCCTGCCAGATAACATCTGAGAAAGAGAGTTAAAAAACGAAAACCTGACTAATATCTCAGTTATACAATCTCATCATAGCCGGCAAGAAATTTGGAGATTCGAGCCAAATCCAATACGTCCACTAAAAAGTATTTGAGTATTTCCTTCTCTGCCAAGTCTCTACCGTGGTTGAAAATAACTCTCAAGCATTTAGCTTCAATAAAAATTCCCTGTGCCACACAAATGTTTCAGTTAATACAGCATTTGAAAGTTCCAATTTAACCTGTACCCATGCAGTCTGTAAAAACCATTATGTTATTAATACACACGGCTATGTTCATAATTTAAGCACATCATTATTCATAAAGTAAACAAATATGCTCGTGTTTAATTTTTAGCAACATCTAATTGAAATTGATGCCACCCTTTGACGCAACGAAGATCAACAACCCTTCACAGCATGTATCATGTATGTGACACTCTCAACTCTCTTTTTACAAACAGCAATAGCCAATAAGTACTGTAACAAGGATCCAAAGAGAACGGATATCTAACAAACAAAAAGGACTAGAACCTGGGCATGAACTAAAAATGAATAGAGACGACTCTAATAAAAATAGAAAAGTGGAAACTGTTGATATCTATGAGGCAGTATTCACCCAACCAATCACTGCCTTCACTCTATCTAGTAGTTGCTTCCAAATCTAACCAAATTGAGCCTACATGACATGACATATGGATAAAAAAAGTATGTTAAAATCCACTGGTCATTAGATTCCTTCTTCCTTATCTTTCTTTTCAGTTTATTTCATTAAATTATTTATACATATTTTATATTTGTTATAGAGGAGGTGAGAGCATGTCTGTGCTATAATTTTCCCTTTCCTTATTACACCAACATCCTTGATCATATAATTCCAAAGAACCAGTATTAAGCATCAATATATATGGATGCTTAAAAATTTCAGATACTAGCTATACATTCAAAGTTTAGTAAGCTTTAAACATGCAATCATGTAAAGATTAGAATAGATAGCATGGTGATGTATCTGAAAACATCGCCTAAAACTACAGTATGAGTCAGAAAAAACATAGTTGTCATATATATTCCCATTTGAATCTGCAAGGATGCACTTGTTCATATAAGGCCCTGTTTGGATTAGATTTTCTGAACACCAACAGGCGTTCATGGGAAGGAAAAATTTTCTCCTTGTAAATGCTGGGTTTGGATTGGGTGTGTTGGTGTGTTAGAAAGTGTGTGGAAGTGGGTTTGGATTTTTCTATAACTACTTTGAAAGGCGTGAAAAATCACATGAATCCATTTTCACTAATTTTATTTTATGCAAAAATCTAGCCTGGCAACAAGCATATAACCTGGCCCGGAAGTCAAAAATTATATATATATAGAGAGAGAGAACTGCTTACTATGCTGCAGTACGAACTATGAAAGCTTGCATGTCTTCTTATTGTGGCCAAGTCCCTTACACTTACTGCACTGAAGCTGACGTTTAATTATGTCTGTTGGTTCAACCTGCTTCGTTCTTGGCCGACCTGGAGGCCGCTTAGTTGGTGGAGGAGTGACAGTAACTGCCTGACTCGATTCACCCTGGAATGGTCTGTCAACATTTGGCACAGGGTGAATTGATTCTGCATATGTTAATCGGTAATTCTCAACTGTGAAGTATCTGGAACAATAATCATACGGGCTCCTACCAACACATTCAAAGACAGCAATGGCATGACAGCAAGGCATCCCAGTAAGTTGCCATGTCTTGCAGCTGCAATCCCAATGATCAATATCAACAATATCAACGGTTTCTCCACGGACCTCAAATGTACTACCTTGTGAGAGCAACACTTGAAATGAACGAGCAACATATGTTTCTTTTTCCAGCATTTCCTCCTTGGATGGCGTCAATTTTGTCACCCATTGATTAGACTCCACCCGTCGTGTGTAAATTGTTTCCATCATCTTACCTCGCAATACATCAATCATTTGAGTAATTGGCAATTCGTGTGCCTCTGATATCCAACTGTAGAATTGCTGTCCAAAATTCGATGTCAGATGATTATACCTAGCTCCCCCAAAGAATGCATTGGCCCAGTGCTCTGGCTCACTTTGTATGACCCAATTGTAGGCTTCAGGAGAAATACCTTTTATATTCTCAATGCTACGTTCGAAAGTCTCCAGTTTGGGTGCATAAGCAGCAGCATAAAAATCATTAACCATGAAACGTCTGGCCTCATGAGAGAATTGTTCTTTCAAGTCCTTGTTCAGTTTCTCAACAAGGTAGCGTAAACAATAACTGTGGTAACATTTTTCAAATATCTCAGTTAATGATTTTTTTAAACCATGCTGAAAATCGGCAACAAATGTAATATGCTCAGATGTTGATAATGCTAATTTCAGCTCCTGCAGAAACCAATGCCAGTTGTCCTCGGTCTCAGAATCTACAACAGCAAAGGCTACAGGAAAAATGCCATCACTTCCATCCACAGCTGTTGCAGCCAATAAGTCCCCTTGGTACTTCGAGTTTAAAGGAATTCTGTCAAGGAAGAGGAGAGGGCGACAGCCTTGCTGGAAACCAGATATGGAGGCATGAAATGATACAAAGAGACGATGGAAGCTTGAGTCCTCTTTAGTCGTAAATGTTGCAAAACTCCCAGGATTGGTCTCTTTTATCTTCTCACAGAAGAATGGTAACTGGGTATATGCCTCTTTATAGGAGCCTTGGAGTTGCTCTCTAGCAATCTCTTTTGCACGCCATGCTTGAGAATAATTTAACTGAATCCCATACTCCCGCTTCATGTCATCTGCAATATCCTTCGGCTTGTAATTGGGTGAAGCTTTCAACTTCTCTTTGATGATACTTCCCACCCAACCCCTAGTTGCCCGATACCCAGCTTTAACAATAGATCCTTCACAAGTATGATTTGTGTTCATTTTCTTAATGCAAATCAATTGGGTAGTTGACAACCTTGATGCATATATCCTCCAAGGGCAGCCTGGAGATTTACATTTGACTGTGACGCGATGACTATCATTTTTTTTATATCTGTAAGCAAACCCGTGAGCAATAGAGTATTTATGCAACGCATCTCGGAATTCACTAAAACTATTAAACCTTTGGTCCACTCCAGTGATGGTATTTTCCCACTGTTGTGCAGCTTTACGATGGTTGTCGTCATTGGCCCCACAAGGTTGAGAATGTTCAGGGTCTTCAATAGCTACATCCACCTCAACTTTATCGATGGGCTGGACAGTATTATCAGGGGCAACAACAGGAACAACGGCCTCTGACACAGTTGTCCTGCTTGACCTGCAATAGCAAGTGTTCTATAAGATTTTCAAAACAATACAGAAGTGAATGTATAAGAATATATACTACGGCCATTCATTTTGATCACAACCGCAGTATTCAAATTATGCAGGTCACATCTTCAACCTTGAGACTAGGAATTTCAGCAATTATGGGCAAAATTGAACTATATCATTGTCTATCACTATCTAGGGAAGTCTATGCCTGATGAACAGGAAGATTGATAAACAACCAGAAATTTTGAATAACTACCTACTACCAGGCATGTTGGATATATTTCGAGCTGGTCCTTCCTCTGATATGATGAACACATCAACCGTGTTAGCATCCCCAAGGAAATTTACCATGCGTTGCAAATCCTTGTCCTTTGATACTGTAATGAGTGTTTTCTTGTTGCTAGGAAGGAAGTACTTGATAATCATCGTATTCGCATTGCAGTTGAACATTTCTGCTATTTCTGACTTGAAATCATTCAACTTTGTCTGCTGATCAATGTCTATTGCATAGGCATCGCCCCCATTGTATGACAATGATCCATCTTTATTCGTCACAAACTCGCCTCCTGACTGACATATAGCTATAACTTTCCTTGTAGCCATGGCCTAGCACGTAGCAAATATAAAAATTATTATTTTTAAAACAAAAAGAAAGAAAAAAGGTAGTAGTGAGGATAATGTAGCAGTCAGAACTCAAATTGCAGGGTAGTTAAACAGTGAAATGGTCTGCATTCAGCATTCTGAACTATTCATTGCAAATGCTCAACAAGTAAAATTCACTGCCCCAAAAGTCTTATCCAGTATCAATAATATATATATATATTCTCAGACGTGGAGTTCACATACAACAAACACAACATAATTCATGATAGAATTTTGTGATAAAGGTTCAATCTTGAACCAAAACAAATACTGGCCACATGAGATATCTATAATCCTGAGAAAAATAAAAATAAAAAACCTAGTGTGATAAATAATAATAATAATAATAATAATAATAATAATAATAATATTATTATTATTATTATTATTATCTCCGAATGGGAAAACAAAAACACTGATGCAAAACAATGCAATAGAAGTAAACCCTAAAGAAGAAGATACAGACCTAAGAGCCAGAATGAAAAACACCCAAGAAGCTGCAATTGTTAGTGTTGGTGCATAGAGACAGAGAGTGCCTGAAAGTTGACGACTTTTTGTGCTGTGAGCCGACCCAATCGGAGAGAGCGAGAGGTGCTTCCTCTGTTCACGCCCAAACCCCCTGAAACCCTCTACGACGACGTATTGCCAATCTCACTTCACTTTCAGCCCTTGATTTCGACAAAAGGACACGACTTCTTTTAACGTATAGAGATTTGACATTCAAATCGATAAGAAGGTCAATTATCTCGTACATAACTTTTACTCTGGCTATGTTGTGTAATCATATGGTAAAAATTTAATCTTATATGAGATTTGTTATCTTATTTAAGTGAGATAATGCATTTTAATTGGATAGATAAATTTTAACCCAAAACTATTAGGTATACTAGAGAATTCACCATATAAGTGTTATCTAATTATAATAAATAGAAAATATTACATATGGTTTATATATATAAATATTAATTACATTTATTTTTCATTTAATAATTTTATTAAATAGTTTTAAATATTTTATCAAAAATGTTCCCAGAAAATATATCAAAAACTCTTACTGTTAACCAAAAAATATTTCTTAATTTTTCAGAAATAAAAGCACATTCTTTACTAGAGGTTTGCAATTTCAATGATAAATTAAAAACTCCTTGATACCCACATTGATAATTTAATAAGATTTACTAAGATAATGCCCCAAGAAAATATAGCACAACTCTAACTATTTACCAAAAAAAGGGTTCTTAATTTTTCAGAAATAAAAGCACTTTCTTTACCAAAGATTTGCAATATAAGTGATAATTAAAAAATCCAAAAAAATCTCCTTTAAATAAACAAGGTTGTTTACACCTTTGATTTAATCTAAAATGTATCTTAACCCACTAATAATAAATAGATATACTATTACTTACTCATTTTACATATTCTACCAAAAAAAAACTCATTTTACATAAACCCATTTTAGTGCAACATTGTCTAAAAAGTAAAAACTCTAATAAACCCGCAAGAGTGAGGCTATTTGCACTCACCATTTCCCTGTCCACACTTTTTATTACCTAATCATATGCATCTCCATGAAAGCCTCGCATCATAATCAACATCTATAATTTGGTCATTCCCATGGTTTTATTCCCAATACATGAATTTCCCTTCAATGCTGATATTCTGTCCAACACAAAAAAGAATTCTCACTCAGTGTAAAAAGGTATCGGTAAGTTGAGAGACGAAGAACATTGAACAAGGACCTAGTTTTGCAATTACTACCAGACTGGGTGTTTTGTTATTCCTGCTCCCAAAGGGAAGAAAAGATCAAATGAACAAAGGAAATGCATAACATCAACCCTGATGGCAGGAATATAATTCATTTAAATCAAACGGGGATACAAATTTGATTAATAATTTCCGGCTATGTTATGCCAAATTGTCAATCTGATTACATTCTTTATATAGCTGAATTAGAATTCTGTTCATGCCAATTTCAGATTCAGTTGGAAGCATAATCCCTAGCAATTTTCCCCCTTTGCTTCAAACTCTGCTCTCCTATCACTGGGGGGGGGGGGGGGGGCAATTAAAACACCACTTGGCCAAGGGACAAAATGCTACTGGAGTCTTTCATGGACTTGATATCAGTTTAAATAATACAAGGAATCATCACCACAACATTAGATACCGTTACAATGATACATATGCTTATAATAATGTCAACAGCAGGCTCTTATTTCTCCTGTTTATCCTCCATTTTTCCCTAGGAAGAGAACCCATCATTACGTTGTGAACAATAGTGTGTGTATGAGTCATGCGCAAGGTTCTGCATGCAGAACATAAAGAAAAATGTGTAAGTCAGGTCAAATAATGCTTTGGCTATAGATAACAAGGTAAGAAAAAGATTGTCTGAATACCTGTTCCTGAGAGCGGAAATACATGAAGGGTGTATAATATAAAAAATTTGACACCCTGGATGTATAGATATCCGCATACCTAAGATTGAAATAAATTTTTTTATTATACAACTCATTTTAAAGAAAGTAGTATGATATAATATAATAGAGATCAGGGGTATCAAGAAGATAGAACATACTTCTCAATTTGTCTCATCAAGTGGCTTTTATCCCACAGGCCAGCACGGGATAGAAAACCCCACCTAATGCAGGGATACACCAAGTTAATAAAAAATGCCTGTGGTAAAATTACTGAAATGCAAAACAAAAGGCTTCTAAGTTGATAGCAGCTAGCAGGAATACCCTCTCCTTTCCTTGCCACAACTAACCAAGGAAAAACAAAGGAGAAAAAATAAGTTATCCCGATTCCAAATTATTTCTTTTCAACTTTTGAATAGCACAAAACCAGGATGATTGATACCGTCTGTAATCTGCATGCTATTTGTTTTCCACCACACAGAAAGAGAACTAACCCGAATGGAGGGGAAGAAGAAAGAGGGTTTAGAAATATCATGACAGGATCTTTGATCATTTTAAAAAAAGGAAGGGTCTATTTTAACCCAGTAGGAAACATCGACCAGTCGAATTCTTTCTCATGGCAAATCCGTTATTAAAACAAACCAGGTTTACATATTTAGCCATGTAGCAGAAATCAATAAATTGGATACAGGCTGAGTACAATTAAAGAGTTTCTAAATCAAATGCTCAATCCTTTGAACTTACCTTAAATTGAAGAGCTCCCCGTCTGCCTCTAGCATTGGAGCAATTTTCTCATCTAGTCTTTGCATAACAATAAGTAGCTTTTGCATGCTTTCAGTGAGGTCTTCATCATTCATGTTAGTTGCTGCGAGGGTCTTTTAAGTACATGGAAAATCTCACAATCAACATTAAAGTATCAGGCCTATATACATATAAAATGGTACACTTGATACCTCCAAACTCAGAAGCAATCAGACAGATATGGTTTTACTTGGGATAAGGTGTACAATGTTCTCAGTTATGTGGACATGAAAGCTTAGTTTAAAAGTGTTATAAATTTCAAGATATGGAAGGATAAAAGCATTCCAAAATTCAAGAAAGTTAATAATTAGGTTAATAATGTTACAAGTTAATAACACACCAGGATTAATTATTGAAATATTTTGAGAAGACTAATTAATGACTGCATTAGATAATCACATTAAGGTCAAAGGGAACTGAATTAGGAAACGATATAATAGCAACAGCAGCAAAGGTTGAGCAATGGGTATTAAGTACTATCATTGGAATGCAAAGGAATTTTCTTCAGTGCCTAATGATTTCATTTTTTCAACAGTGGTAAGAGGTACGTGGTATTAGTAAAAATTATGCATAAAAAAAACAGAATACATAATAGAATTGTAAAACCAAATCTTACTTGAGCAGGACGGTCTTTGCTACGCCTCTGCAGAGCCAGCCGAAGTTGGTTAAAGAGATCCCCTACAACTTCCTTTTGATTTATCAGCTCCACCAATGATTCCCTAGGACTCTGGCTATAAATCATGGCACTGTACTGCAGTTTTAACATTAATAAAGCAGAGTCATTTCATAGTTGGATCCAGTCAAGGCACATACAGTTCAACATAAAAGATTTCTGAAGGTCATAAACTGCATTTTAGCTTCGAGTTAACAAGCAATTGTACCATTTTTTTTCTCAAAACAAAGTGATCATATTATTCTTTCCAAAGAGGGGGGGAAAAGTTCTTGAGAGCATATTTGAGATTTCATTACTCAGAAAATTGAGTCAAACATAAACTGATTGTACTAACCTCTTCTTCCAGTTCTCTTAAAATCAATGCTGTTCGCCATCGCAAATGGACTTTGGATTGACTGACATCAGTGTAAATATGGTCACCGACATACAATATCTCATCTCCATGGACATTTAGGGAATTTTCAACCATCTGTGCACAACCCCCTGAGTACAAACCACCTGAAGAAAATGGTAGATAAAGCACAAGGAAGTCAAATCATGTAAAAAAATAACTTAAGTATAGCATATCATCAATTCAATCAATATCGGTGAACATAAGTAATAAAATTAGAAGCTCAAATATCTTGAGCAAAAACTAAAATGGTGGTTATTTGAATAGTATTAAAAAAAAATTAAAAAATGTCAGCCATTTTGCATTTCAGCTATATATTATCATGATAGAAACAATTCAACGGTTATTTCCGAATCTGGTCAACCCTAAAATATGTAGAACTAAGTGCTTGGTAAATATTAATGCATCATAAAAATATCATTAAGACTAGCAGCAAACATGTCTACAATCTGTGACTCATCTTCCATTCCTTAGGAACTAGTCTAACTAATAAGAATACCAGGTAGCCTATCCTAGCTGAGCTGTTAGAGAGCTATTAAATAAGAGAAAGAGAGGGAAAGGTGGTTATTTGGTTAGACAGTTGAGGGTGGTTGGGAGAGGTCAAGCTCTCGAATTCTTGACAGGGATTCACTGTACTTCCCTATCTCTTCTCTATCTCTCTTTCTTCTACCTCTGTTAGGGACCATTTTTCCTCAGAGATTCATCCATAATATCGCAATATTCAGTAATTCTTAGTCTGATTCTACCAGTTCTATCACAGACCCAAAGGATACCAGTGACAGATGTAGTCAAGATAGAGAATGCCAAAATACGAATATATAACCATTTTGGCTTTGTTAAAAGAATAGAAAACTCCCTGTCTCAATTTGTATGATTTGCATTCCATTATTGGAAGCCCTAAAAATTTATTTCAAAATGATGCATTTTTCATTTTGAAAGTCAAGAAGTAAATTCTTAAGTTACACCAATTGCCTTCGCTTTATCTTTTTAATTCAAACAATTTAGAGACAGTATTCAAAATGACAGTCTTGATTGATATAGTGTGTGTCTGGTTCGACGGTAGAGAGTACCGGAATTGCGTTTGCCCTCCGTCAAATGTGACTTTAGTAAAAATAGAGGTGTTTGGTTATATTTAGGAAAAATTGATTTTGTCTTCAAATGTGATTCTAGTAGAAGCTATAGAAAGTAGTTTTTGCGTTGGGTTGAAAATTTTACACTAAGTTTTACAACAAACTTGCTTTCAAAATAAAAACATCCAAACATAAATCACTTCACTTCAAACTCTATTGTAACCAAATCAATTTTATAAAACCAATTTCATTCAAAATCGCATTTATCAAACGCTCATCCAAACACACACATGTGATATTATTTAATTAAAAAAAACAAGAATCTTTTTAAACTTCATGAAAAAGCAAATGAGTCATACTAGGAACAGATGGAGTACTAATTACCAGTTTGAACCTTGAAGCATGGGCGCATCAGACCCTCGCCTGTCACCACTTCATACATTGGGTGCGGCATTTGGAAGAACTCTGGCTTTCTTGCTGAGACAATTACCTATCCACGAACAAGAGCTACTTTCATTTATGCAAGGTTTATTTCATAATAAGACAAGGTTGTTAAGCAAGGTCACGAAGAGTGTAGAGTATTTTTCATTCTTCCAATGTCAAGAGAATAATGTCTTTGTACAATAAAAATATGGAAGAATTAATTACATGACTTACAATGTCAAATAGATCTCGCCAACCCATATCATTGGGAAGGAATCTATTAAAAGAATGTCGCATCATTTTGTCTGTATAATGATAATCCGAGTTGGTAATAAGAAGAAGTTTTTTGCCAGCCTGTTTGATGAAGACAACTGAGTAAGGACTCGAAGGGTATCACATTATGCAAAATATAACACATTAGAGGTAATACCTCCTTCTGATCCAAAAGTGCTAAAGGTAATTCAGGATCAGGCTCCACAAACTGCTCTGGCTTAGACATGATCTCACTCTGCAGAAATTCCATAATTCATTTGGTGTGAATAGAGCACAGCATTAAAATATCATAGTGGCCAAAGGCAACAACATTAATGTGTTCACCTTAAGGCGACCTTCTACATGTGCCCAGAAGAGAGCTTTTCCAACAGCCTGAAAGTTGTGCCAAGGGTAAAAAAAGAACATCTCTAATTAAATATGATGTTAACAAATATTTACACAATCTCATTACCTTATAAAGCCCTTTATAATCAAGGGGACCAAGATCTGGTGATATAGCCCCATCATCCAATCTGTCAACCATCTGCAAAATTATACGCCATTAATCAGGTCTCGTATAATCAGATATTCAGATATAATTAAATTACATGAAAAAGCAACAACCTTATAAAATAGGTGGGAAATATGGTTACTTATGTCAACAGCAAGATCCAGAGAGAGTAGGGGAGCTTATGGGAACTGCCTTATGTTCAAACTTCCACATCTTACTATTTCTGAACTCCTATTTGGACTCCAATAGGGCAATACCTATTTGAAATTTAGAATACCTAGTTGGTCCCTGAAGAGTCTAAAAGGGGAATTGAACTTGCATGATTTTCCTCTTACCCCATTAAAGTTCACAAGACCTAGCTAACAATGCTCAAATTTGAGACAAACCCATTACCCATTGAAGAGATACGAAGAAGCCACATAAACTAAGATCTGAATCTACAGTGAAATGAACATTATCTTAAAAAATAATTCCACTACTGAAAGTTTAGTGGTTTTAAACAGCAATTGCAACATACCTGCATGTAGGCCACAGCTTCAGACACAGAGAACAGTGTGTTGAGAAACTCCCATTGACTCTCCTTTCGCAGGTCCACCAGTTCCCTCCCGTACATCTCACTTCCATTGCATATAAAATTAAGTAGCACTACAGAAACTATTACTCCAGTTTTTGATAAACGAAATCTACTAAGCTATTAATAAGTATATGTATACATGAATCAATGTAAAGGCTGTGCTGCAAGGCAGTCAATAAGGAAACAGTAGATGATCCATGTGCTAACTATTAACATATGTACAGATCTAGGGTTATTTCAGAAGATGGGCTTCTGGACTCAACAGAAACATAAGGTGATACCTTGACTGTATTGTTCTGGCTATTTCAATAGATTGTCAACTTCCCTAGTTCATTAATAACTAATGTAGAGCGACATGTTTATTTATATTGAATGCACTCAGTTAGAATAATTGGAGCCTAAAGTGATGTACATGCTGATAACCTGATATAATAAGTGAGCATAAGAAGCCTCTGCATGGATTTCCACTATCAAAATTCAAAATCACAAGACCTGCATTTACCTCACAGCTCGAGTAGATAACATTTTGGTGCCATGCATAGCTCTTTTTATATAACCAAATCGATCTGCTTTAACCAAATTTCCTCTCTCTTTGTCTATGACAAGGCCTCTAATTACCTGGACAATTTATAATGGAATGCAAAGATCACTCGGACAAACAAGAGATAATATGGATTGCCAAATACCTTCAGCTTGCCAGAGATAACATGTTACCAGGTTAGGATCAAATGCAAGTCCATCAACGGGGAAACCCATATTCCTAAGGTTTTCCATACAGTAGTCATAAGCCCGCCCTTCCCAAGCCTGTAATAACACATGCGGATATCAGAAAAGTCCATTTATCTGAATAGAGATAAACCTACAGTTCCAGGAAACACAAAACAATGAATAACTTCTTTCATACTTCTATGGTTTGAAGTACAATGTCAATGATTATAACATTCAATAATAAAAACTTCAATCAAATAGTAAGGGGGAAATACTTCATATTTTTATTTTTTTACTTGCATGGTAAAATGTAAGAAGTAACAAATATCAAATGAGTATAAAATATCTTGACTCTTGTGATAGCTCAGTTGGAGTCAGTATTACCTAATGCTAAAATTACAAAAAGTCTTGTACATTATAAGTTTTGTTTATAAATGTGACAATATGATAAGAGGGTGAGCTTTGGCGCATAAGGTTGCTGCCTTGTGACCTGGAGGTCACAGGTTCAAATCCTAAAAACAGCCTCTCCGGGGTGGGGTGGGGGTGGGGGTGGGGGGGGGGTAAGATTGTATACATCTACCCTCCCCAAACCCCACCAGGTGGGAGCCTTGTGCACTAGGCCGCCAAATGTGACATATGGTACAATTGAAAATTGAATACAGAAAGTTGTATGATTCAATTTGCAACCTTAGTAGTTAATATTATAAAAGTTCCTACAAACTACATGATATCACTAACATGGAACAGATGTGTACCATCACATTATAATGAATCAAGGTATAGTCCATATCATATCCAATAGCACTAATTGACCGCAGGTTCAATGTACGGGTGCAGAATATTCCACGAGGTGAATTTCTGGATGAAGAAGGGCTCTACATGAGGACACAAAAACAGTATGATTTACATAATAAACATGAAAATACATCGGAGTCAAAACCCAAATAGAGAAGAGTGAGAAAAAATAAATGACAAAACCAGTGTGCCAGTCAGAACAATTAGATGAAAAAATAACAAGTGATGAAGGAAGTAGTAAGCCTTTGTGAGTAAGGTTGATATTGATCTAACATGTCCACATGCAAGGTTAACAACCAGGAAAAAAGTACTTATCTGCTAGGGACTCCAATGATAAACTAATTAGTAAATGATAATATAATTAAATTACATTAACGTTTCAAAACGTTTATGAAACCTATACAAACACACCGTCGGTATTCATTGTATATGAAGGCTTCCCAGAGATATTTAAAATAGGATACAAGTTGTAGATGTATTGCTAACACATTCAAAAGTATAAACAACTAGAAAAGAAGTAAGCAAAAGGAGTAGGTCTACTGTACCGGAATACCCAAGTCTTTTAGTAAACCTTCTGCTTCTCTAGCCTCTGTTCTAGCCACTTCTTCAATTGGACCTTCCAACGCAGCATGACCATCAATTCCTACAAGGGAGGAAACCAATATTCACCTCGTCAGCATAAATTAATGACAACCATATTCAATATAATAATGTTTGATATTCTGTTATAACCGAAGAGAAATATTACAAACAACATCAATAATTAGTGACAAAAGAAATGACATATTATTAGAATAATTGAGCCTAACTTCACTCCAAAAACTAGCTCATAGAGAGAGGATTGCCTAAATTATTATAAATGGTTCTTGGCTCAAATACTCAACTGATGTGGGACTTTGATGCTTGACATATCCCTTCACGTCCAGGACTGGACATCTGGAGCATGAAATTTGCAAGACTGGACATCTGCGGGTGGTCCAACCTCGTGGTAGGCTCTGATACTATATTAGAATAATTGGGCCTAACTCCACTCCAAAAGCTAGCTCATAGACGGAGGATTGTCTAAGTTATTGTAAATGGTTCGTGGCTCATATACGCAATTGATGTGAGACTCTGACACTTAACACAGATAGTTGGCATTGGTAGTACAAAACAGATGCACAATCAAATGAAATTGGTCCAAGCTGGTTTTTTTTTAAGTACATTAAGGAGCGAAAGTATAACAATTGAGAATGTGCAACATGGATCAATGTCCCTTTTCATGATAGTTGATACAAAGGGATTTTCACATGGACAAAACTTAGGTACACTTCTATAGGTGGTACTGTTTCTCAACGAGGAGAAGACAATTGTAAGAGCTCGCCAATAAAATTATCACCACTGGCACTGAACACTGTAGTTTTTAGAATACAAACATCACTTGATCAAGCTATTCAAATAATGGAACATAGCCAAAAGCACAAAGAATAAACAAAGTATGAAAGTAGAGTGAACATGAAAATGAAAATAAATAAAAAAAAGTTAGAAGTTAGACCAAAAGCTTCAAGGAGCTCCAACTTGACGTTCAAATCCCCTTTGGTGCTTTGTCCAAGGTAGTCCACGTCAGACTTGTTCGACGGTGTCACTGAGAAAACGTCGCCACCGACGGACTTGGAGTCAACGCTGCAGCGACATAGCGTCGAAGCCTTGGCGAACCTCACCATGTTGTTGTTCTGAGATGTGGGCCTCGTGAAGGTTGCGTTTCTGAAGCAGTGATTGCTGGTGGCGGCGACAGACAAAGAAGCATCACCTCCATGCACGCCGAACATGCCGGAAACCTCCGCCGCATACATTTATGAAAGTGGCGGAAGCGATGGTGGTTCAATCAACTGACTGAGAGAATCAATCTGAGTTTAAGTGAAAGTGAAGGACACTTGTGGATAGAGTAGACAGTACACAGAATCTTATTGGATTTGGATCATTGGATCAGTGTCTGCTTTATAATGGATAAAGGCCCAAATTCCAGGATTGGGTTTGGCCCAGAAGAAAACATTAGTTGTCCCCCATTGTTGGGGTAGTGCCACTCTAACTATCAGCAGCACAAACACAAAGGAACATACATTGATCACAAAAATTAAAAATAATAATGCACTGACATTTTTAGATCCGTTGAGTTTTATTTGTTCTTTTGTCGGTTTGCTGCTAGAATTATGGTTGTGCAGCTTATAACAGGGTATGGGGGAAATCAGAGTTTAGAGTTTAAAGACAACATATGGTCAGGATAGGATACGAATAGATAGGATATAAGAGCTGGATAAGAATAGAATAGGATATGAGCTGGATAAAATCTTATCCTATCCGATATTTGATGCGTATTAAATAATGATGGGATATGATATAAAATATCAACAAATTAAAATATTACCCTTATATCAAAATTGCCTTTTTAAAAAATAAATTTTAATATTATTTGATTTTTTTATACATTTAAATTAAAAAATATAATTTTTTTTGATAATATATATTTTTGTTTTTTAATTATACATTAATCTATTTTTTAAATTATAAAAAATTAACTTGTGATATTTATTTTTTTCACTTTTTATAAAAACTGGTAATTAAACCACATATTTTAGTTAGTAATATGATTGACTAATTAAGTTTGAAATCATAATTAAATAATAACAATATTAAAGGTAAGAGATAAATGAGAAAACATTTTCTTATCCTATCCTGTTGGTTCTAACCCAGCTCCTCCCTCAAGATAGAATTATAACTAAGTAACAGGATAGGATAAGCTAACAGGATAAGCTAACAGGATAAGCTTATCCTATCATGTTGGTTCACCAAACTACAGATTAAAGCAGGATATGATAGCTTATCCTATCATATATCCCTTATCCTGACCAGCAAACCGGCCTTACGTGTTATGTATTATATTGTTGACAATCATAAGTCATGGGATGATTGACTTTTAAGATATTTAGGATAAAAATCAAATATTATTATTGATGTGATAAATTATAATTGGTAAATAATATAAATTTTTTTATACTGACACTAACCGTATATATTAATTAAATTTATTTAAATATCTTTTAAAATTTTAGCCAGGAATAAAATAGATAAAATTGAATGTAAAAAAAATAAATTATAAGCAGTTAGGATTTCATAGAAACTAAGGGGCGGTATTTAGTTATTTACCCTTCAAAAAACAAAGGGATGGTATTTAGCCACGTTACTCGTGTTAGTGACTTGTGAATGTATTCTATAAAGTCAACTGTTATTTTAAGTCAAATTTTTTGAGTTGAAACATCTATAATTTATTTCTCCAGTCAATTATATGTAAATCAACTGTGTAACTGCTGTGTACCAAAAGGATATCCAAAGGCAGGCCGTGTTGTGCTTACCAATAAAAAAAAAAGGCAGGCCGTGTTGTAAGCAGCAATCATCAAAAAATTGCAATTGGTTTGGCTACTACAAAACTGTAGGTTGTCAAATCAATAATGCAGAAGAGAAATAAAAAATGATAACATATGAGGAAAAGTATACAAATTCTGACTTTGAAGTGTCAAAGTTGAATTCAGGTAAGACAAAACGTTTAGATGTGTATGAATTTATGTTTGAAAAAACGTTTAATCAAAAAATATATTTTTTGAGATATAAAATAAAAAATTAATAATTTATTATTTTTACTCAAATGTACATTTAAACTCATTAAAACATGCATTTTACTGTTCACGGAGGAACTGTACATGTTACCAAAGAGGTTAACAAAAAATATGGACTTTTTATTTTATATTTTACTTTCGTACAAAGAGGACAATTCCAACTTCCAATATCTAATTTCTTCGGTTATGTTATACTATTGAGAAATAATAAAATGTTACTTGTACATTAAAACTGGACAACAAAATTTGATAATAATTTTTATGTTTAATGCAATTCAAAAGCGTGGTTAATGAAGTTTTGAGTTTGGTTAATAGATATACTAAGGATCTGTTTAGGTAAACGGCTTAATTACGCACTTATAGGATAAGCGCTTATCATATAAACGCTTATGTATAAGCTATTTCTATAATCAAAGAGAAAATATAGTCAAACTATTTTCATATAAGTTATAAGTTGTTTTCATAAGCTATCTTGAAGAACTTATCAAAATAAGCTGAAAACAACTTTTGGACATGTCATAAGCTGCTTCTATAAGCTCCCCTAAACACTCTGACAAGTGCTTATGCCAGTAGATAAGCCCAAATAAGCTGTTTATAAGTCAATCCAAACAGGTCCTAAGTTGTTACAACTCATTGACCATCAACTGAATTCTATTAACCACGATTTTGAACTTCATTAACTACGATTTTCAAATGTTCAAATAACCCAAAAAATCGTGAGCTAAATTATACATACTACATTAACCATTTTTGGGTTTGAATACAGACTTCATTATACATACTACATGTATATTTAAACACCTGAAAATCGTGATTAATACTTCTTTTTCTATATTACCAAATAAGAGATAATTTTGAATAAAATAAAAATTCTAAAAAGACAAATATAAAGAGACAAATGAAGTAATTTAATGCAAAAAGAAAAATGTCATGATACCCATCTTTTTTTGTGTGTGCATGAGGGTATCCCCACCCGATAGTAAGAGACTAATACCTTTCCAGGTGTAGAGATCACTGAAACAAGCTTTGTCTCTCCCAACAAAACATTTTTCATGTATACAATAATAATCGAATTTGTCTCTCCCAACAAAACATTTTTCATATATACAATAATAATCGAATATTTGTCAGCATGCTTAAATAATCTAATTATCTACCAAATTTGGTAGGAGGTAGCCATCTTCTTTTAGGATACAATACTCAAGAATATGTTATCAAATATCTCATTAACTATTTACTTTTAAATATTTATTATAAAATCAGTGCTCCCGAAGTCACTATTAGACTATTTTAGTATCATAATTCATATATATTACAATAGCAAACAAAATTCTCTCCGGAAAAGAGAAACAAAGTGAAAAGTCAGCCCTTGTAGAAGAAGAAAAGTACGTTATTCGGGGATCACGTAATGGACCATCTTTGAACTGAGTAATTTTGTAAGACAAATGTTCTTTTGTCTTTTGAAAACTTTTCTTTCTTAAAATATGTTCTAATTTGACTATTACAGTGATTTAGGCCTACAACTAAAGAAAATTAAAAAAAAGATCAGTTTGATTCATTAACTTGTTTTAGATTTAATTGCAATAAACTTTTTATATCATGTTAACCAATAATGAATTGTCATATCATGTAATAACTACTTTAAAAGCCATAGTCATAATGGATTGACAATATAAAATGCTTAGCGTACGGATCAATAAAGTTGCAGACTAATTCAACTTCCATTTTCTCTGTTGAGATTATTAGACCAATGTTGTGTAATGTGAATAACAACTATATAAAGTTGCCAAGAACTAGACCTGCTGCATGACTTCAATCATTAAGCAGTAAGCACTACGTTGTTGTGTGTTACTGATTTGAATCATAATTGTTTTTCCTGCACCTGTCATCCATTTGACATAATTTGTAGAGGGGTTTGTAAGCAAAAGAAGTCTTACTCCAAGAAGATGGCAGTGGAAATCAGTTTGAATGAAGATGGAGCGAGTCTTCAACCAGTTGAGGATCCTGACATGAAGCAAGATTCAAAGGAAAGCAAGACCAAAGCTGGAACCGCCAACACAGTACCCTTATACAAGCTATTCTCATTTGCTGATCATTTGGATCATTTATTGATGTTTGTGGGGACAGTAGGTGCTATTGGGAATGGAATCTCCATGCCCTTAATGACTTTAATATTTGGAAATATGATCGATGCATTTGGAGGATCCACAAGCTCCAAACAAGTTGTTGATGAAGTTTCCAAGGTAACTCCTGAGTCCAGACTAATCCCTTTTACTAGTAATCCATATCTGTGAAATATCTAAGGTGAAGTTGGTTATGCAATATCCTACAGGAATATTAGTTTAAAGTGAATTTCTAGAACTTCAAATTTTCATACAATGAATCATTCTGTGCTCAGGCGTCACTGAAATTTGTATACTTGGCAGCGGGTTCCTTTATTGCCTCACTTTTGCGTAAGTATATCAGATTATCTGTTAGTTTTTACCATCTAACTAATTAGTTTGGCTCATTATATATGATCTTAAAAGAAACCATGTTTACTACTATGTACCAGAGGTGTCTTGCTGGATGGTCACTGGGGAGAGACAGGCCGCAAGAATTAGAGGCTTATACCTTCAAACAATTTTGAGGCAAGATGTCAGCTTCTTTGATAAGGAAACTAATACTGGAGAAGTTGTTGGAAGGATGTCAGGTGATACTGTTCTTATTCAAGATGCCATGGGTGAGAAGGTATTAATGAACCACCATATAGGTCTTAAATCATCACCATTTCTTTTATCTACACCCAAAAGTAAAAAAAATAAAATAAAAATGAGAAGGTAAGTTTTGTTTCACTATTGTTTCCCTCACCCCCTTTCATTTCAGGTGGGACAATTCATACAATTAGTAGCAACTTTCTGTGGTGGTTTTGTCATAGCATTCATCAAGGGATGGCTTCTAACGGTTGTCATGCTATCTTGTATTCCACTTGTTGTCTTGTCTGGTGCTATAATGAGCATGGTTATTACAAAAGCATCTTCCCGTGGACAAGCAGCCTATTCTACTGCTGCAAGTGTAGTAGAGCAAACAATAGGTTCCATCCGAACTGTATGCACACTGGCAAAAAGAACTCCTGACTTTCCTTTTATGTAATTGCAGAATATATAAATGACTTCCATTCCTCCAATGCAGGTTGCATCATTCACTGGGGAGAAGCAATCTATAATTAAATATAATCAGTCCTTAATCAAAGCTTACAAGACTGGAGTGCAAGAGGCCATAGCTTCTGGTTTTGGGTTTGGTTCACTCTTTTTTGTTGTTATCTCCTCTTATGGTTTGGCTGTATGGTTTGGTGGGAAAATGATAATAGAGAAAGGATATACCGGAGGGGAGGTTGTGACTGTAATCTTTGCTGTATTGACTGGTTCCATGTGAGTCTTATGTTGCCTTTTCTTTCTTAATATGAACATATAATTTCTAAATTGATCCCCTCCCCCACATTGGATACAATAGTCTATAACTCAGAAGATGTGAACATTTATTATATTTCCAATCACAGGTCTCTTGGGCAGGCATCTCCAAGTCTGAGTGCTTTTGCAGCAGGACAAGCTGCAGCCTTTAAGATGTTTGAAACAATTAGAAGGAAGCCAGAAATTGATGCTTATGACACTACCGGTCGGCAGCTTGATGACATTTGTGGAGATATAGAACTTAGGGATGTTTGCTTTAGTTATCCCACAAGACCAGATGAAGTGATATTCAATGGATTTTCTCTTTCAATACCAAGTGGCACTACTGCAGCTTTGGTAGGGCAAAGTGGGAGTGGAAAATCCACAGTTGTTAGTTTGATAGAGAGATTTTATGATCCACAGGCTGGTGAAGTTCTCATTGATGGTATCAACCTGAAAGAATTTCAACTGAAATGGATCAGACAGAAAATAGGCCTTGTCAGCCAGGAACCAGTTCTCTTCACTTGTAGCATCAAAGAAAATATTGCCTATGGCAAGGATGGAGCAACTAGTGAAGAAATCAGAGCTGCAGCAGAACTTGCCAATGCTGCCAAATTCATAGATAAACTTCCTCGGGTGAACTCTCAAATCTTTATTCAAATGTAGAAGTGCATTTCTCCTGCTTAACAGTTTGGAATGTTATCTTCCTATTTCAGGATTATGTTTATATGCGTAGTGTATTAGACAAAAGAAAAAAAGTTCTTGCTAATGTAGTCTTGTAAAATTATGACTGATGAACTTAGGGAATGGACACAATGGTTGGTGAGCACGGAACTCAGCTCTCTGGGGGTCAAAAGCAGAGAGTTGCAATAGCAAGAGCAATTTTGAAAGACCCAAGAATCCTACTTCTGGATGAAGCTACAAGCGCCCTTGACACTGAATCTGAGAGAATTGTGCAGGAGGCATTGGACAGAATAATGATAAACCGAACAACTGTCGTTGTAGCCCACCGCTTAAGCACAATAAGGAATGCTGATACCATTGCTGTTATTCATCAAGGAAAAATAGTAGAAAGAGGTAGAAATCAAATTTCTCCATGGCAATATGGTTTCATAGTCATAATTCTAACAAGGTTCATAATATACCTTATTGCATTCTTATACTTTTCAATTGATTAGGTTCACATGCTGAGCTCACCAAGGATCCTGATGGAGCCTATAGCCAGCTCATTAGACTGCAGGAAATTAAGGGGTCAGAAAAGAGGGGTGCAAATGACACGGACAAGCCAGAAAGACAATCAAGTCAAGGATCTTCTATAAGCCAAGGGTCATCAGCAGTTGGAAACAGTGGTCATCATTCATTCTCAGCATCATATGGTGTGCCTGCAACAATTGGCCTCTTGGAACCTGCTGGTGGAGGACCTGAAGCTTCTTCAACAGTTTCACCACCACCACCACCAGAAGTGCCCCTTTATCGTCTGGCTTATTTAAACAAGCCTGAGATTCCAGTCTTACTTTTAGGGACTATGGCTGCAGTGGCAGATGGAGCAATAATGCCCATGTTTGGGTTCATGCTTTCCAAAATGATAAATATTTTCTATGAGCCAGCTGATGAACTTCGTAAAGATTCAAAAGTTTGGGCATTAATATTTGTTGCACTTGGTGTGGCATCATTTCTTATTTATCCATGTAGATTCTACCTTTTTGCTGTTGCTGGTGGTAAGCTGATCAAAAGGATCCGGAAAATGTGTTTTCAGAAAGTAGTTCACATGGAAGTAAGTTGGTTTGATGAAGCTGAGCATTCAAGCGGAGCACTTGGAGCAAGGCTCTCTGCTGATGCAGCTTCTGTTCGAGCTTTGGTTGGGGATGCACTTGGTTTGCTGGTTCAAAATATTGCTACAGCAATTGTTGGATTGGTAATTGCTTTTGCAGCCAGCTGGCAGCTTGCTCTTATAATTATTGCTTTGGTGCCTCTGTTAATGGTAAATGGATATGTGCAATTCAAGTTCTTGAAAGGATTCAGCGCAGACGCAAAGGTTTGTTCTTGACTTCCATTAAGCTACCAACTAATATCGTGAATGAGTATGAAAATATCTAAATTTTCAACTTAAAAGGGGAGGTGAAATGATTAATCTGAATGAAAGTAATCAGATATATTTCTTTGTTCATTTTTGACATCATGCTGAGAGATAAATTACTTTATGAGCATGAATCAACAATGTTATAAACATGTGCTCTAACTACATTTTTTTACTTATCCATATGTTATAAATACTGAGATTCTTTTTGCTTAACAGAAATTGTATGAGGAAGCAAGTCAAGTGGCAAATGATGCTGTAGGGAGTATTAGAACAGTTTCTTCTTTCTGTGCTGAAGAGAAGGTGATGGGATTATACCAGGAAAAATGTGAAGGACCAATTAAGACGGGCATCAGGCGAGGTATAATAAGCGGAATTGGTTTTGGTTTATCATTCTTCATGCTGTATTCAGTTTATGCATGTAGTTTTTATGCTGGAGCTCGACTTGTAGAGGATGGCAAATCAACATTCTCAGATGTATTCCGTGTAAGTTACTCTCCTAAGTCCTAACTTGTTCACCATGTTAGACATTCTATCACCTTTCTCTTGTCACAGTTATTGCTGACTTAGTATCATCAGTTATTAATCGCCAAGATAGGGTGGCCTAGTTCACAAGGTTTCCATCATTGTTCTAGCATTGATTATTTTGTTTCCTGAATTGTAGGTCTTCTTTGCTCTCAGCATGGCAGCTGTGGGAGTCTCTCAATCCGGCTCCTTGGTCCCTGATTCAACTAAAGCAAAAAGTGCTGCTGCTTCTATATTTGCCATTATTGATAGGAAATCACAAATAGACCCTAGTGATGACTCTGGAATTACATTGGACGCAGTCAAGGGAGAAATTGAGTTTCACCATGTCAGTTTCAAGTATCCAACCAGACGTGATGCCCAAATATTCAGAGATCTTTGCTTGACCATTCATTGTGGCAAGGTAATTTTCAAATTTATATGCCTTATCTAGTAGCAAATGGTTATGGTTATTGGTTATTACTGGAAGTTTCTTCTAAAGTAAGCAAGTAAGGAAGGATCAACCCTTAAATCATTTATTGGGTGGAGATCACGATGCAGTTACAACCTTATTTACTTACTTATGAGCTTTTCCCTTGGTCGCCATTGACTACTTCAAATTATTATACCAAAAGGAAGAACTAATGGATTGATTATACTGATAAAAATCAGACAGTTGCACTGGTTGGAGAAAGTGGAAGTGGAAAATCAACAGTGATCTCATTATTACAAAGGTTTTATGACCCAGATTCAGGTCACATTACACTGGATGGAAAAGAAATCCAAAAACTGCAAGTTAAATGGCTAAGACAGCAGATGGGCCTGGTAAGCCAAGAGCCTGTGTTGTTTAATGACACCATCCGAGCCAACATTGCATATGGAAAGGGAGGAGATGCAACAGAAGCAGAAATTATAGCTGCAGCAGAGCTGGCAAATGGCCACAAGTTCATTAGTAGTTTGCAGAAGGTAAATTGCATAGTGTCCTATCTGGGGCAACTACTGTATCTTCAAAATTATGAATCAGCACAAGTTATTTAGACATCATATGATATGAACATAGGTCTGAATTCTTGAGAACAATATATTATCTATGATTGCAGGGTTATGACACTATAGTAGGGGAGCGAGGAGTTCAGTTATCTGGGGGACAGAAGCAGCGGGTGGCAATTGCAAGAGCCATAGTGAAGAATCCAAAAATATTACTACTTGATGAAGCTACGAGTGCACTTGATGCTGAGTCAGAAAAAGTAGTTCAGGATGCACTTGACCGAGTTATGGTAGAAAGAACCACAATTGTAGTGGCACACAGGCTATCCACTATTAAGGGTGCAGATTTAATAGCAGTAGTTAAGAATGGGGTCATAGTAGAGAAGGGTAAGCATGAAGCATTGCTCAATAAGGGTGGTAACTATGCTTCCTTAGTAGCATTGCACACAAGTGCTTCATAATCTTAGACCCCTTTGAGCTCATTGCCACTTTCATCTGATTAAAACCAGATGCTTGGGATTTTTGTCTTTCTCGATGACTAATCAAGTTTGAATACCACTCTCTGTTTCTCTCTTGTGACATTATCTACATGTAATATGTAATTTTTTTCTTGAAAGTAATAGTGACATAAAAAAAGTTTCCTTTGTTTATTCTCTTCTTGATTCAGGAAATATTCTAAGATATCATACTCATTTGCATCACCTTTTTACATCAAAATCTCGCACAAGATTTGGTTACTATGCAGAACCCACACACCCGTGAGCTCGTGAAAAATATGATTTGCAAATATCAAATTCTTACTAAGTTCTCCATCCTGAGAACTGATTCCTCAATAGGTCTCACGCTCAATATTTTTCATGAATATAGTTTCTTATAGATTGATACATCCTGATAAATTTCTTAATCGACAAAACTAATGCATTGATTCCTTAACTTTATTTCTTTTTTTAAAGTGGTCCCTTAAGATTTTTGTGTATCAAATAGGTATCTTTTAAGTTTTCTTCTATTACCAAAGTTGGCTTCACCGTGAGATTCCATCCACTTCCAATAGTGCCTTTCCTACATGGATGTTAACGTTCTTAGCTGGCATTGAATGGGCATCCAAACAGGAAAAAAAAAAATTAATTTAAAAAAGAGATAAGTAATAAATAAATAAATAACTATTAAAAGAGGAGAGCTTCTTTGTCTTCTCCACTTACTAGCAGTTGGATGGTGGGAGGCTCGGTTGCTCGGAGGAGCGGCGGTGGACGGTGGCCGCAGGTCTGAGTGGTGGTGGCTTGCTGGTGCACAGAGGAGTGGTTGGTGGGATGATAAGGTGTGTATAACTTCAGCCACAACTCCCACAATATTCAAGATTATAGGAGTGGTTGGTTGGATGAGAAGAGTAGTCCATTTGAAGAGATAGCACTCTCCAAATTCAGCATCGTCAGCTGCTTTTGCTGTGACAGTGAAACTGGTGTCTACTCCAGCAAGAACTTTAAGGAGACCTTGAAATACAGCAAAAAGGTGTGCAGAAACACCACCAATGACCCAGAATTGCTCATTGCGCCACTGGTGTTCAATGCTAACCCCACTCGATGCAAGCTCAAGCACACCAGTTAAAACGATGGAGATAAATAAAACCATAAACCAAACACTAGCAAGGTTGGTCAGCTGCACAGAAAAAAAACAAACCTACATTCAGAAGACACAACTCTAATAGCATAATCACTGCTTTCCTCCTTTACTTTTAACAGTTCTGTGAATTAGAGGTGAAAGCAAATGATTCATCTTGGTAATTAGAAGAAATTTTCTTTATGTAGTAAATGAATGCCTTAGCAGTAATTATAATCAAATTATTTAGTGTGTAAAGCATCAAGAAAATCCAAATGTTTCTTCATTTATTTTTAGATTTTCATCTAACACAATCCAAAAGGGTATGCAACTTCTGTTGATTATAGTCTCCATTTTCCTGTAAAAATCACAACAGCCACATACTATAATTGATTACTTAATAGTCCACTAAATGGTATAGCCACAAACACAAAACCTCATTTTAGTGTGCCCTTGTCTTCCATCCTTGACAGCCTCCAAATTATCACATGCGGTAAAGAAACCCCACAAAGTAACCGCGTTGGTTCAACACCCTCCAGTCTCAGTCTCAGTCTCAGTCTCAGTCTCATTCTCAGAAAAAGCCTAATTGCTTCCTCGTTCATTCCATTTGGTGCATAAACCACAATCATTGAATTCCAAGCAACAATGTTCTTTTCAAGCATACCATCAAACACTCTTTCTGCATCCTCGAAAACCCCACATTTTCCATACATATCTGCAAGACTAGTCGCAACAAAAACACATAAATCAAAACCCATCATCTTCACAACATACCCATGAATCCCCTTCCCAAACCAAACCCAACCCAGAACCCAACAAGCCTTTAACGCATTGGGGACAACAAAGTTATCAGGCAAGAACCCATTTTCTTGCATTTCAATGTAATTATTCAACATGCATTTCACCACCCTTTTCTCAATTCTCAATTGGGTCATCAAAACAGATGCAATGTTTAGTGTAGAAACTCAATTGCTTTTGTTAAATCCCAAAGTTACCATTTTTTTGTTTTTATTTCTGATCAAATTTTCTCCATCCATTTCGAATCTTCTTGAGATGGAAGTAGGTGAAGGAAATGGCGTCACTTTCGGATACCCACCGGAACCGGAAATGGCCGTTTCGTCGAGTAACTGTCACCGGGACCGAACCGTCCACCATAATCTTGATAGAAATTCTTGTTAAATTCATTCCACACATTTACTTGATGAAAAACAAAATTAATATTAAATAAAATATATTTTAAAAATAATATTATTAATTAAGATGAAAGTAATTAAATTCTTATACATTTGATCAAAATTTTTGAGATTTTTTATTTAAAATAATGACCGAATGGAGTAGTTACTTACTAGCATTTATTTATGGATCTTGCTAAATAATAACTTAATGACATTGATTAATAAATCAAGAAATACAAATTTTCATTGAGAATTTAATCATTTTTTATTATATTAAATACATCATTTTTTAATAAAAAAGTTTGTCTCTTTAAATCTCTTTAACCAATGTTTTAAAGATACTGATTAATATTCTCCATTATTTATTTATTAATTATCTCTTTTTTAAATTAATTTTTTTCGTCATTGGATGCTTGGGCAGCTAGAAACCCTAACATCCACGTATCACTTACCATGAGACCAACGTCAGAAGAAAATTTAAGGAAGTTATTTGACCAAAAAATATTAAGGGATCAAAATAAAAAAAATAAAAAAAGTTAAAGGATCAATGCATTAATTTTGTTTTTCTTAGTCATTAATTTTGACTAGTGAAACAAAATTATGTATTATAAATATTTTATGAAAATATATATAAATGCATAAACGATAAAATTATAACATCATTATTATTAAGCCATAAATTGAAGATTACAAAAGCAATCTTCACCATAACCAAATCTCTAATTACATCCAAGTGATAATATCTTACAAACTATATAATTGTATAACCAAAGAATTGAAGACACATCAACTTCTATAATTATAACTACTTTCTACGTGTATTCATATTTTGAAATTGTTATATGATTTTTTTAATTTTCAATACTATAAAAAATATCTTTCTATGTATGTAACCAAACAATCATTTAACAATCCATCTATACGCTCATTTGATTCTTCACAAATTTCATTATAAAGAAACTCTTTTCATTTGTTGAAGTTGTCACAACCAAAATCAAAGTAAATTTCAAGAAATAGATTAACCATTGGATATGTAATATGCTTAGTAGTTTTCACCAATATTTTTGAAATACCGTTAATCTTATTTAAATTAGAAAGTTGTCCATCATGACAAACATCTATATGATATAATTCTATGTTAACTATCAAGCCAAGTTTCACAGAAGGAATTTCTTATGCATAAAATAGAGTCAAACAAAACAACCTTTTATCAAATGCAAAAATGAATCTCTTGGATTTAAACTTGCTACACAAATAAGCAATTTAGTGTGTGTTTGGGAAAGCTGGAAAAAAATTATTATGCTTGAAATCGATTTATGAAAAATCGATTTATTAATGATAAATCGATTATAATCAGAATCTATTTTGTTTGGGTC